>JAOXYF010000008.1:10915824-10957366 GCA_028565775.1 Sternarchorhynchus goeldii
ATCAGCTTCCTGGAGACTAGGCAAGCAAATCAGCTTCCTGGAGACTAGGCAAGCAAATCAGCTTCCTGGAGACTAGGCAAGCAAATCAGCTTCCTGGAGACTAGGGAAGCAAATCAGCTTCCTGGAGACTAGGGAAGCAAATCAGCTTCCTGGAGACTAGGGAAGCAAATCAGCTTCACAATTTCCTGTATGTGGCTTGCACCTAAAACTTTAGCTATAGAACAAGCTACACCTGAAATGCAGGGACACTTTTACTCTTTAAAGCCTTTTACTTCCATTTTGAGAGAAAATATGTTAATTGTATTCTCAGCTAGCTGTGTAAATGAACTCTTCTGTCTTTTATTAGGAAAAACAAAGCTTGTAGCTTTTAAGGTTTGAAGTTAAGTGACAGAAAACCAATAGCTTTTTAAAGTAAACAAGGCAAGAAGGCTTATAACACTGGAAATGGCTCTCCAAAGACAGGCACTAATGCAATAACAACTGAGAGTTGGCAGGCTATTACCAGCCCATGGTACAAAGACTATCTATGGCTGAAACAGACTTTAGCACTACGCAAATAAGCATGTGTCTGGGAATGACATGGCAACTCTAATTCAGTGTTCTGAGATCAGATTTAAATAGTTATATATATACATATCGAAATAACAACAATATTCTTTTGTGATATTTTAAAATGTTCGTAGATGGTATAGAGGCCTGTGCCTCATCTCTTTAAGATTGTGCTTAAATGCATTTGTTCAAAGTGCAGTAATTCTCAAAGATCTACAGATATTTCAGGATGATGGCACTTTGCACCACAAAAGTGTTTATAAAAAAAAATAATAATAAAAAAAAAAAGTGTATTCAATGACTACCCTGCTAAACCCAGTCCCAGATCCCCTTCAGCTCTGCTGCAACCATTAAACCAGCAGTCTTTGGGGGGATGGCCAGTTTTATTTTCCTTTTTTGATTTCCATGCCCTTCATGTCTTCAAATCTATTTACCAAATGAATAGCCCCTTTAGCTCTGATTGGGTAAAATTTAGCTGGTGAACATGTTTACTATTAGACTAGCACCACGCCAACACTGGGGACAAAAACAATCCTGCGACAATCTAAACTAGGCTAAGCCATTGTGACAAGTGCAACATATGAAAAGCAACATGTAAAACACAATGAGATATTCTAGCAAACAGCAGAAAACCAATCTAGCCACCATTTTATCAAAGTATATACTGATATATCAATGCATCATCCAATACTAACTGCTAGTAGAAGGCTCTCATTAGGACGAACCCTGGCTATCCTGCAAAAACTGGCCTCAGGTAGCGAAAAAAAAAAATCACTGTGATTGTTTTTTGTTTGTTTTTTCTTCCTTTCTATTAAGATTTTGTTACTGTGACATTTTTTGAAAAACAAAAGTAATAATTTTTTTTTTTATTATTTAGGAACACTTCATCTGAAATTTAGAAAGTGTTGTCACTTTTAACATCTGAGCAATTAACCAGCAAGAGCCCATTCTGTTTGAATGTATGGGATAGCACGGCATTTGACAAAAAACATCTTAAAAGAATCAGAATGAAAATCACAACGGGCTACAGAAGACCATGTATTAGCTATGTAGCTTTAAAGTGACCAGTTTTAAGAGCTCTCGTTCTTTGTCTTACCTGTGCGTCAATAACAAATATCAAGGCTCCAGTTCCCCTGAAGATCATCTCATAATCAAACGTTGGGTCAAAGAAGTCCACTTGGCCAGGAAAGTCCCAGATCTGGAAGTTCACGAAGGAGCTGCTGGAGATGTCATCCTTGTAGATTTTATTTGTGCTCTCCAGAAACAGGGTCTCATTGGGGGACATCTTATGAAACACCACCTGGTGGGTAATACAACTCTGAAGTAACAGAATTTCACTGGAGAGCAGCTTCATCAATGCTGATTCATCATGATCGTTGACACGTTTTTGTCAGGTCCATGCTGTACCTAATATCTTACTTGGTTGACCGCTGGACATCATTTAGTTGGAAGCTCAAGCAAAAACATTAGTAAATCAAAAGTTTTTGAGCATTCGATCACGTTCTTGTGACAAAGTTTGAGTAATATTCAAAATGAATAACAAATAGCTGCATTCATAAAATTAAAACCAATGCCACACCAATGTTTAATAATAATTATTATTATTATAATTACACTAATAATAATAGGCAGAATTGTTAGCAACGTTATTACAGAATATCACTTAATACCAGTATCGGAAAAAAATACAAACGGATGAAAAGAGTCCAAGAATTTTTTCTGTGAAATCTCTTGTACTAAATTTGCCCGTGTCGCTTCATCAGGAAACACACAGAGAACTAGTTAGATCAGACTAGGACTATGAGAGTTGGTTCTATAGCTAGCTAACTCGCTAGCTAGCAACCGTATCCAGCTAACCAGCTAGCTAACCAGCTAGCTAGACTGTTATGGTGGCTCTCTCTGCAAAGGGTACAGCCAGAGCGCAGTAGAGGCTAGCCTACCCATTTGAATCTGAACCGACTCGATTTCCTCGTACCTTCTGAATGGACGACTTTCCGCTCCTTCTCAGGCCCATCAGCAATATTCTTGGCTTGCTGTCAGATGGTGCTTGACTGTCCTCAACGTCGGCCTCCTCTTCCCCATATCCGAAATCTTTTGGGAACGAGTCCGCCACCCCATAGCTATCTGCCAGCGGTTCCTCGTATTGAATCGACATCTTGACCTGATAAACGCTTGCTTCCGCAAGTCCTCCCACCCCTTTACTTTAAACTAACTCGCTTTAAAGACACAGTTGCTATACATCCAGTACACATCAAACCGATCATGAATAAGCATAAAATGTCTATTAATAGAGGTGAGTAAACTCGGTCAGCAATACTCGTCTTCCGTCGCCAGTGACTCCCTTGAAACGAAACCATTACTTTAGTCCCACCCCTACACGCTTATTGGTGGGGCAGTCAGCTATTCGTACAGTAATTCGTCCAAAGTGGTGTCAGTCTTTGAGATAGCCCGGGATGCGGGGAGATCCGTTGGAGTCATGTGCTTGACAGTCACCTGACTGCACTATTATGTATGAGCACAAGTCATCTTGGCACCGTATTCACGAGTTTCTGACTGGGAAGAAAGTGTGAGGAAACCTTGAGGTGTCACATTTGTAACGGACAGTGAAAAACTCGTTCAAGTCAGTGTAACCTAATTAACGCTCGGTGTCAATTTCAGAAATGGTTGGCAAGCCAAGCAGGCTGTTCCTGTAAGTCTTGTAATGTATACAAATTAATTAAAACAATCGATCATTTTTTTTATTTATTTCTTATCACACTAAATATTAAGCAATATATATATCTATATATATTTTTTTTTTTTTTTTTTTTTTTTTTTAATAAGGAAATATAATATTTCTTACATTTGATGAGAGGGGGATGTGTTCTTTTGAGTCAGAATCCGTTAAAAAATCTAGGTTTCAAAGGAACTATTGATGTTAGATTAAAAAAAACTTGCTGTCTCCTTAACCGACGTTATTTTTTAGGTAGTGTAAATTGGTGAAAAAATTGAAATCATTTGAAAAGTGTTTTGGAACTATATAACAAAAAAAAAAAAGATTATTTCTGTAGATTTATTTCAATAGTTCTGTTTTAATAGTAAACATCATTTATTACCATCTCTTACCATCTTTTCCCCAAATATATGTGCCTTTTCATATTTGAGGTATGTCCACACTGAGTGCAGTGTGAGACTAGGGGAGATTGTTTACGTGACTGCTTGGACCCTACTTTTACTGATGTTACTCTTGTTAACTCTTTTCAAAGAATATGCAGTTGCACAGCTGTTTCATGCTGCCATACAGACTGTCTCCACACCATTTAACTTTTAACTCCTGGAGGGCTGGAGACTAGTTTGGTCATTTCTCTAATCAAACAAGTCTGTTAAATGAGTAATTGGTGATTAACCAGTGAGTCAGGTGTGGCCAAACTAAACTTTGCTAGATGCTGGCTTTCCAGGAATGTTATTGGGTACCCCATGTTATTTTTGTTGTTGTTGTTATTGTTATTATTATTATCATGGAAAACATACAGGAGGCAGCAATGGGAAACTTTAGGATGAACTGTTCTATTACTGATTAACTTGAGCTGAGCTGATTGAGCTCTACTGAGTTCTTGAAATCATCTTTTTCACAATTGATGAAATTTTAAAGAGAAATAATATAATCTCTTACCTTGACCATTAACTAAGTGTTTTTATGTAATTAGTTATTAGAGTTAAAATGACTTTTTTTTGTCTGTGTGCAGAAAACACTTATAGCCAAAAATCCACACACTTACCTTGGATAGTTACCTATGTGTTCCTGCACACCTGTGTATTATCACAGAAAGGAAGAAATCATAACCACAAGCCAAAATCATATCCGTAATATATAACTTGAACTGGACTTTTAATTCTTTAATAGTCTAATAGAACTATTCAACACAACATCCTTATATCTGTGTGCTTCATTAGTAATCTGTTAAAAAATGTCATGAATAAATGTCAGAATGAAACTCATAAACAAGATTCTGTTTGTACACACATTCATGTTTATTCATGAACAACCTTTTCTAAAATTTTAGATCAACACTGAGTAGGGAAGCTGGTCATTGATTCCCCAGCCATTTCAAAATGTATTTAAAATTGTCTTGTCAAACGGACAAATTTGTAGTTCAAGTGTTAAATTAACATACATCACATTTTAGATGTCATAAATATTAAGGTAACAATTAAGGTATTCAATTTCTTACCACAAGATGGTGCTATTGGCCTATATTGTGATCTGATTACTTGACATCTCAAATAAATGTAATTGATTTTAAAATCATATACTCTGACATATTTATTTGCATATTTATTTGAGAGCAATTATTTGCTCTCAGATGAAGTCTGTTAAGACATATGCAGAGCATGAGCTAATTTAGTACAAAAAACAGTATATTGCACAACTTCATATACTGCCATATGACAAAATTCATCAAGACCCATATGCCACACACACACACACACACACACACACACCACAGTGAGTTCACCAAATATATTAACAAACTACTATCCATAGCCTCTCGTTAAAATTGGGTCTTGCATGTTTTTATACATTTGTAACAGTGAGATTATGTTGCTGAGATACAGCTACTGTAATCTGTACTAGTTATGCACTAGGTGTATGGATGCAGCAGTGTAGGTGTGAGTACACTTAAAAGATGCTGCGGTTTTTTGTCTGCAAATAAACTACCTCTTTATGGAATTCTGGAATTGACTCCATGTCTAAATTATGCTCCATCAGCTGTTTATTTTACTCAAACATTTTGAACATACTTTGTCCAAAGACTCCAAACTGGTAGAGATAGTAAAACAGATTCCACAAAGGGTAAAATATAAATGAAAAAAATGTGCAAAACAAGACCAGTGACATGCTAGTAATGTTGTTACTGAATAAGGGTAAATGCAAATATGGCCAAACACATCAGTCATTTTGTATATGACAGGACCATAAAAGATTTGCTAACTGATGGTTCCTTCGGTCATATATCCACCATCCACCAGAGAGAGTCCACCATCAAATGGAAGAGCACTGTGGATGTGCAGGTGACTGCCGGCTTGGTGCTTTCCACTGAAGCACACAAGCCTGCAGAGTCATCCCAGACATTAGAGTCAGTCTTTGACAGTGGTGTACCTGAATGTATCCCTTCTGAAATGCCTGTGAAAAATGAGTCATAACTGTATAAAATTTATACTGTATAAAATCAATTTCCATGTTTTGATTGACTCGTGAGGGAACACTGAAATGTGTGAGTGTTTGTGGGGTGAGAGAGAGACAGAGAGATAGATAAAGAGAGAGATCCAAGTGGCCTCGGTTATCAGGAGGTTTAGCTGACTTTTACCTATTGCTGTCAGGAGGAGACATGGTAAACACGTTCCAAGACCCAGGAAGAGGCCAGTAAAACTGTCTAAAAGATTTAGATCATACCAGGTCATGTCAAACTCACAGTGCTATTTAAGAGCTATATGGGCCAATGCTAACAGGAGAGGGAAGTGGAGACATCGCCAAGGTTAGTCTGACCCGGAACGACAGTCCAATCTGCCGTAGCTGCATTCTTTTTGCATTAGCTAGCTGTCTGACTCTAGTAAACTTGAATATTGGAGTCCTCGAAGGGCGGATAAGTTGTCCAAAGGGATAGGGGACACCTAGTGGTAAATAAAGAGAATTAGAGTGAGCAAGCAAAAAGAATGCTAGCCAATCAGAAAAGACAGGTATGCCCCACCAATGAAGAATCTCACAGGATATTTTAGATTACATATGACCGTCAGGTAGTCAGTGTTTGCTCTCGATATCAAACCCCTATATTACATTACATTCAGTACAACTATTACTGCTTTATTACTGATTTGTAATAAAGTTCGTTTTGATTGTTTTGCTTATCATAAAATCTACATGGGAGATGTAAAAAAATTCTCCATGATAAATTTGGTCAGTCAGTCAGGAAGGAGGATGACTGGGAATGCCTGGCTATAGGGAATGCCTGGCTTTCAAATTCTGTATTAGCTATTGTGATTCTCCTGCCCAAGCAGTCTGCCCGGAACACACTCCGTTGAAGAACAACGATGATGTCCTGGAGGATGCCGGTGTGACACAAAGGTGAGCAGATCAGCACATTGTCTGTAGGCAGAGGTGAGGAGAAGGAGTGTGACTGTCTGAGTAAGCGATTGAAATTCATACTGTGAAACGGGGTGAACGTTTCGAAAAGCCTTTTGAATTCCTGACAAAGGCAGCTCAGTGAATTCTCCCAAACAGATGTCTTGAGAATATTTTTTTACAGTGCACTAAAGAGCACTTTCTACTAAAGAACACACTGAGTGGGATTTGCTCGTTGGGTAGGAGGACAGAGGAGGACAGTAAAAGGTGCCTAAGTCATATTTACAAATATCCTGTTCAGGTCTCAAAACTGATAAATACAGATAAATATAATGCAAATATACATGCGAAACAAACTGCTAATCGAGATAATTTATGTAATTACATTAAGTAAATAGATAAATCTTTGCAATTTGTAATAAAAAAAACTATGAATATTTAGTTGATAATTGAAACTGATCATGAAAGCTAAAACATGCACTCCTCAGCGAAAAACAAGAAACCCAACGCCATAATTGGCCAAAACAAATTTTGTTAAGTTTAAATCTCAAAAATACTTTTCATTGACTGAACATGTCACTAAAATGCAAAGTGTACATAGTGGGAATAAAAACATGGCAAATGTTTCCATCACCAGGACTTTTATCAGTGCCAGTAAAGACATGGTAGAAGGAAGCTTTTTACAACCACTACGCCCGAGATGACATCTGGACCTAATCACAGAGGTGCAGCTAATCAGAAGCGTAACTACTGCAATTGATGGGACTTTGTAGTTATCCAGCTAATCACAGCAACGGTAAAAGCACTAAACATTAGGCCAGAATGTACATCATCATGCTTAGTCAATATAAAAGGATTTTTCTTTGACGTCTCTCGATCTCCTAATGCAACTATTACATTTGACACATAAACTATACATTTGACAATAAACAGAAAAGTTGTTTTTGCAAATTTCGCTAAAAAAAAAATTGGTCTTTACAATTATGTAAAAAATCTATATGTAGATTTACAAAACTAATTCACATTAGAAGGGAGTTACTGAGTATAATTGGTGGAGATGGTTACATCCTTTGCACCGGAGCTACATTTGAATCACCCATGTGCCCCTAGGGATTCAAGAGAGCATAGCTGGCTTAGTTGTGCTGCTGACCCATCTCCAGGCTGGCCAGTCATGGGCATCTGTTAGCTTACTGTATTGTATGTATGTAGTTGTGGTCAGTCAGTTGCCTCACCTAAACACATTTACCTGCCTTGCAAAATGGGGTGAGTAGTGAGGAAGATTCAGTCACTCACTTCACACATCTTAGAGAAAACTCAGGTCCACCACTACTCTCCAAGACTAAGTGGTGCCACACACCAGAGGAAGCTCAGAGATCAGTTGGAAATACGTGAGGAAAAAAGAACACGCACAAACACTGATAGAAACACTGTTGTTTTGGATTCACACAAAGATCATAGTTCAATAATTTAAGTATCAGCCTGAATAAAAATAAATAAAATCTAGTCCATTAGTGTTTTGACCAGCAGACGTTCAGAATGCATATTATAAAAGGAAAACATAATTAATTAAATTCAAAAGAACTAAATTAATTAAAAACATAATTAATTAAATTCTTCTACATCAGGCAGCACAACAATAGGGTTGAGCAATAGCTGAGGAACAGGAAGTTTTTTATAAGGCATCATTCCTTTTAAAAGCTTTTAAAGCTTGCATATTTAAAATCGTTGATCCTCACATTTGTCGATAAGGATTTATCAATGCAAACATGTAGGCAACAAGTACGTGCAGCCCAGTGTTAAGAAGGTCCCACTTTCCAATGGTTAAAGCACCAAAGAGCATTCCAGTGGTGGTGCTTACTGTTCCTACCCATGAGGAACACTGAACTGCTACACCCACAGCTGCTCCCAGAGACAACCCAGCTGCACCTACAGCCCCTAGTAATGCCCCCGTCACCCCACCAACCCCAAGAACCACTGATGAGGCCTCAACTATTGAAAGAATCGCTACTGTTGCCACACATCCTCCCACTATGACTTTATCTAAAACTTTTGGATCCAGTGGACCTCCAACGGTGGCTCCTAAGCCAACCTGACATACTTTTGACACAAAGAATCCTGCTGCTATGGCCTCTAGTGACGATCTGCGGTCCATTCGAGCCATGATGGTCTCGTTGTTCATCGTCTGTCCCGACTGCCGCATCCTTACAGCCATCCCTGCAGCCTCCTGCCCTGCATGCACGGTCAGGACAGCAATGGAAAATGTGGCAAACATTGCCATGCACCCGGTAAACATCCAGAAGTTCAAATGCATCGACCTCATTAGCATGAAGGCCATGCAGAGCACCAGAGTTAACAGCACGATGAAGACAAATCGGTAGTCTCCGTATCCGAAGATCCCAAAGCCCGCGGTCACGACTGCGGTCACCGTCATCGGAATTCCAGAGAAGGCCAGAAATTTCACATATTTGGCCATAACCCGGGTCAGATGTTGCTGGATCGTCCTTTGCACCAACGTCAGCTCAACTGCCTCTTTCCTCAGCCTCTCCATGTCCTCTCTCTGCTGCCGTTGGGTCTCCCAGGCAGCTCTGTACATGGGCCCTTCCACCTCATTCTTGGTCTCCAAAGCAACGATCCTCTGCTCGATCTCCACCGTCACTCTCTCTCTCTGCTCGGCCTCCATGGCGTTCAGTCTGCTCTGCTCCTGTTCCGCGACCCCAGCACCGAGCCCCAGGAGGCTGCATTGCTCCCTCTCCCTGCACGTTGTCTGCACGGCCACATAAACCAGCATCTTCAGTATGGTGAACATCACCAGGGCCCAGAGCAACGCCACCACTCCATACCCATGGGTGAGGTGCTCTATGACGGACCCGAGCGCTGCTCCGCATGCAGTGGTACTCAGAGCCGCAGCCAACCCTGCTGTGAGCCACACACACCCGCCCAGAGCCACCACCCCAGTGATGTACCTCTTTAAGCTTATGACAAGCAAAGCAACTAAGATAGCGCCAGTCACACCAGCTATGGCCGACGTCATTGCTGCGGTTATCGCAGTTGCTCCCAGTAGGGTCCCCAGGCCCAGAGGGCCCACTGTCCTCACGCCGTCCGTGATTGGCTTCAGTAGTGACCCTGTAATGATCTCAACCATGGCCTGGTTGGCTGGTGTCTCTGTAGCTCCGAGTGCACATCCCCCCACTGTTCCCAACATAAAGCCAACGACTCCTTCCCTGACTGGGCTCCTGGTATCTGAAAATCAGAGAACAAGATGTACTTGTCTTAACAGGAAATAACAACAACAACAATACTACTACTACTACTACTACTACTACTAATAATAATAATAATAATAATAAAGAGACTAATTGGATGATATTTAAAGTACCATTCATGCTATCTCTTCCTCTATATCTTCCTTTTTTGGATTCTGATTAAAAATGCAAGTCAAATCTATCCAGCTTTTTCACAAAGTTCTGATTAAACAGTAAATAATTTGTTCAAACACATTTAGGTATTTGTGCAGTTGTAATTTGACAGTTTGAAGTTTCAGTTCTAATTTGCCTGGGGCAAGGATATAAAGGAAGCCCTCATCCTGTTTAGCCTGTTGCTAAGCAACTTATTACTACCATATTACTGCACACATGTGGACAGTGAAAGGATTACTTGAGATATGGCTTCAGTGTAAGATCTATTTTGTTTAAAAAAAAAAACTCCTAGAGAAAATAAGACATGTCAGCATGTAAATGTACAGAAAGCTACAGCTGAAACTTAATTTTGGGAAACTAAGTGTTAGACCAGAGTCTCCCAGGACAATGTTAACAATATTCCAGCAATGTTTACCATGTGCCAACACTTAAAAACAAAGATTCAATCACAGTTACACACATAACAGTCACATGCATAAATACTCAAAAAATGTGGCTTTTTTCAACCTCTATACCCTCTTTTTATTGTCATGGAAAATACAGGTTATTGTGACTTACTCTGATGCAATGGTGCCATGGTGATTTAAGAAGCAGTGTGTTCCAGGTTCTCCTTCCACTCAAGTGTAAAGCTTATTTGTCCCTCAGAGAAGACCTTTAGCTGATGCAGCAGCCTTGTGTATGAGACTTGGGTGAATGTGTTCTCACTGATATCTGAGCTGGTTTGTGCACACCCCATACCTGTTTTTCAGCTCTCATTTATTGTTTGTACTTTACACACGACTGGAATCTCTGTAACATCTTAACAGAAATAACTTGTTTTCTGAGATGCACATAGCTGCCTTTTCATTTAGTGTTTTTGTAGGGACATTTGAAAACAATAGAGACAATTTCCATTTTTAATGCTCGTTCTTTCAGTTGAATTGCGACCTACAGTATGTTTTCATATGTAAAACTGAATTCATTAATGACCGAATTACAACTGTAATGGGGCTGGTATCGGCCTATGCGCCGTGCGTTTGACACTTAAATGCATACAATCTGAATTGAACCAAATCATCTTTAAAAATCACTTTAAATATAACACAAAACAGACAGTGACTCAGTTTTTAGCCATTGGGCCTTTTATTTCTGCACTATTCACTAAAACGTTAAAACTTACATTTTAAAATTTGTATTACTTAGCGCAAAGCATATATCGACCACCCGGAACTTTCTGCGCGAACGTCCTTCCATACGACTATTTGTCTGGTTACACCTAAGAATTCGGAAACATGGCATCTACCATAGAAAAGCCACATGTTGTCGTTGAAACTGAAAAGGGTAATAATTTGCTACTTTCCATCTGGTTGTGTATGATTAGACAGCAGTGACGGTACAACTTTACGTTAATGCATTATGTACTCTGGAACTTTTCAGCAAAAGCCATCTTTGTATCGCTTTGCTAGCTGCCGCAAGGCAAGTGTAGCCAAAGACTTGTCCGAATAGTTTGTTCGCTAACTAGCTTGTTGGTTAGTTTGTTATCTAGCTGCGATTCGGCCAGTTTATACAATCCTAGTTGGATGGTAGCTAGTTAGCTGACTAACAATGTGTCACTGGTAAACAGTGAACAGTAAGTCTTATACCGTCTAGTATTATATTTGACTAACTAACTGAATCTTCGAAGTTAATTTTTTTTGTTGTTGCCTGTGTGTGACGTGTAAATAACTTTCAGTTGTGTATTCGTTCAAATATTTGGTTTTCCCTTCAAATAACGGAAAGACATCAGCGTGAACGAACACCTTGAAGAAGAGGAATCAGACGATGACGGGAGTGAAGGACTGGAGGAAGATCACGAGGAAGAGGGATCAGAGGATGACAGGAGTGAAGGACTGGAGGAAGACCGTGATGAGAATGATGGGGAAGAGGCAGAGCATAATGGAGACACGGAGACGAACCCCAGCGCTGGGTGGGCAGAAGCCATGGCAAAAATCTTGGGAAAGAAAACTCCAGATAACAAGCCCTGTATCCTGCTGAAGAACAAACAGTTGGAAAAGATCACAGAGAAAGAGAGGAAGGAGAAGCTTGAGAGAAAAAAACAGGTAAAGTTGAAAATTGGACTCTCAATGTTAATATGATACACAAAAGACTAACCAATATTAGACACTTGTGTCAGTGTTTCTAATAAGACTTAAGCAGGTGGCTTAAGATCGACTGAACTTTCACTACCCAACTGATGCAGAGCTGTATGACAACTCTCAAATGTCATTACCAGTAATAATGTACAACCCTTGGAACAATAATGTGTACAATAATGTACAATAATGTACACTTGGAACTGAGGAGTTTTCCATAACCATGTAGCAAGAATCTCTCGCCTGTTCTTTTGGAATACTTTCAGCTTAGGTGAAAACAAAGAGGTGACAGTTTGATGCTGGTCAGAATGTCTGCTTGCATCAGTCACATGTGTGATGCATCTGTCAACAGGCAGATAAGAAACGAGCATGGGAGATGATGTGTCGGGTAAAGCCAGATGTAGTACAGGACAAAGAGAAGGAGAGGACTCTGCAGAGGACTGCTACCCGGTAGGTGGTGTTTACAGCTCACTGGAGTTTTCCCACAATCTTTAGACAAACACAAGAATGTTAACTAGATAGCTATCAGGCTAAAGTTACTGTTATTTGTGATGTATTGATAGTCATTGACAAGCATCTGTGTGGGATTGCTAAAAGCAGTTATAAACCAGGCAGTTTGAGTGTGATACAGTGCAGAGCAGGTTCTTAGGCGCCCTCTAAAGAATTCTCAGAGGAGAATTTTCTCCATTATAAATTACTGCATTAACGGGAAAAGATGACAGTGGTCTTTATCAAATCTTTTTCATATATTGTTGATTTTCCTTCTTGCATGATATATTCAGAGGTGTAGTACAGCTGTTTAATGCAGTGCGCACACACCAGAAGAACATGAATGAGAAGATGAAGGAAGTTGGAGGCTCTGAGAGGAAGAAGGTAAAGGTGCTTTCCTCTGTGTCAAAGAAAGACTTTATTGATGTGCTGCGTGGGACAGGACATAGGCGCACATCTGCCATTAAGACCGAAAAGTCCAAGGTGAGTGTGATCTTATTTCATCCCATATTAATGATGCCACATTTCTTTGTTTGATGAAGCCGGATTATAAAGGAGACGTTCCAAGCTGATTAAACTGTGGGTGTATTTAATCTATGGCTTGATATTTTATGACAACATGATTTCTGTAAATTATGTCAAAGATCTTAGATATTCATCCTAAAGAGAGGAGGCCAAGAAGAGATGGTACATAAGGCCTGAGCAAATTGGATAGTTTGGATCAGCAATCTTCCCAATACATTGTTCTTTTCCCACAGTGATTACATGAATAGCAAAAGAGTGATATTCCCACCTATGGAAGCTAAACTCACTAAGAGGATAGTCATAGCAGAGACTGTTTACACTATGATGTGTGAAAGCATGCTCTTATGCCACTGACCGTGCTGCTTGTACTCGCCAGTCTGGAGAGCCAAAGGAAGAGAAGCCGGCCTGGAGCGTCCTGAGGGATGATTTCATGATGGGCGCATCCATGAAGGACTGGGATAAGGAGAGCGATGGCGAGCCTGAAGGGTCGGGCCCCACGGGGGACATGAGCAGCGACTCAGACTGAGCTTGCCGCATGTTTGTGTTGGGGAGCTGCCCCGTGTGTGCTGTGGAGGATCTGTGCTGGCCAGACGTCTCTGGAGCTCTGGTTACAGCCCGCGTGACTGAGGCTGCATTGGGCTGGATGGTTATGTGCTCTTCCCGTACACTGTGACTCTGACCTGGCTCACTACTTGTCAGTTTTTCCAAGTAAAGTCTGTAACATTTGATACAAATCAGTGTGTTTAAGCACTGAATATAATAGTTTTTTCCCATTTTATTTTCTTACACTCTCGCTCCCAAATGATTAAATCCTTCATATAGGCTGTTGGTTTTGGTGAATTTCTTCAGTCCTTTGTATTTGCGGTTTGGGAATAATCTGCAGTATCTGTAGATCTGCATTAATGAGTAAACTGCTCAACTAGGCTACTGTATTACTGTATTTCACCTGGAAACCTGGCCTCTAGCAACATTGTCATCCACATAGTTGGGAATCAGTGCTACACTAAGGAGGTAATAAGGTAAACCAGTTATAATGTATTTCATATTTGCATATTTTCTTTTATCCTGTGGTCTTTTTGAAGAACGTTTTCTGCATTTGAGTGTGTATTGTTTAGATGCTGTATAAAAACATCCATTTAATGAGCAATGTTTTGTATACTTTACCCTTTAAATTGGAGATACTCAGAATCACAGCCCTTGAGGTCTGACTGTGTATTTTCTTTACTCTTTATAAGGAGTAAAGTGTGCAGATCAAACACCTGATGCTACATTACCTGTTCAGTTCACCAGCACTGATTACAAACATCAGCATGGGACTGGAGGGCCAAATTTGAATGCCTCTGCTTTAATGAACTGAGCAGAGTCCAGAGATGATGATGGTTAATGCTGTGTTTGAGAAGTTTCTGTATGCGTTGTTTAAACCAACAATACTTGTCATGGATTCAGCAGTATAATTTTCTTCTCTGCAGATGACCTTACATTAAAGTTAGATGTGCTATGTGTTTAACTCTGTGTTTGTAATATACATGTTTATCATTTAAATATATTTAAACAGTAATTTAAATATATATGAATGTTTTTTTTTATACTAGTCACTACCCACATCTATTTATTTAAAAGACTTTTAAGTGTAGAATTTGAGACTACAACCCCTCTGATGCTATACACAAGTGGGCCAGTCATACAGACATGTAAAAGCTAGGAAACTTGCTTATATACCAACTAGAGGTGGACATTCAAAGTTCAGAAAGTAAAAGTCTTCGCCAAGATTTTGCGCAAGCTTCCCTGGTGGAGGGAAGGAGATTTGCCCTCAGGATTTTGCGGTGAATTTGTCCTGTGCCCCCAGCAGAGAAACAACCCCAAACCATAATGTTTCCATCTCCATGCTTGACTGTGGGGATGGTGTTCTTGGGGTCATAGTCAGCATTTCTCTTCTCTGATGCCAAAGAACTGACCACAGCACCTTCTCCCAAACACTCTGAATCATTCAGGTGTTCATTGGCAAACTTAAAACGGGCTTGCGCATGTGCCTTCTTCAGCAGGGGGACCTTGCAGGTACTCCAGGATTTTAATCCATTATGGTGAGGTGTACGACTCTTTTACGGCAACTGTATTTCCTAACAATAGAGGCGTGTTTCAGCAGTAGAATGCACCCAGGCACGCTGTGGTGATGTGGCCTCCAGATGCCTTATTTCAATCAAGAATCTATGAGATGTGCTAGAAAAACAAGTCTGATCCATGGAGACTTTAAAGTCCTTGTTTCTAAAGTACTGGTGCCAGACACCTCAGGACTCCTTCAGGTGTTTTGATAAGTCTGTCTCAACAGGTCAGAGCTCTTTTGATAGCATGAGCAAGACATGATGTTACATAATGTTAAGCAGGTGGTTCTAATGTTATGGTGGGTGAAAGTGCATCTATATGAGTTCTTAGGTATTAGAGATGAACAGAAGTCCAAACGAATTGTATTTTGTTCATATACACATGAGTTAACACAAGGTGGTGCTCTTGCCAAACTATTGCACTCTGATTAAAGTCAGGTCTGTACAGCTGGATATCTGTCACTTTGGAACTGTATGACCTGTGGGGAAAACCCATTTAAGTTTATTCAAACAAATCTAATAATCGGAAGCTCTCCAGGAATGCATCTTAGCCTCTAACGGCATGACAAGCTCTGATTGGCATTTCAGGCTTGTGGACAGAGATATATATGGTGTTGTGTGAGTCGAGCCTCAGTCTGTGTGTGCATGCCTTGGTGGGACGGTTGCCAAGAACTTCATCTCCGTGTGTGTCCTTTTAGGGAGCAACCATGCGGGAATGAAGGTTTTGCTGACCACTTCTTTCCCACTCTTTCTCATCCCCAAGCCGTCTCTGTTCACACACTGAATGGCAATATTTGCCCAGGGCTTTATCATCCGGAGAGGGCATGGCGAGACGTTTGGCCGACCTGTCTTGCCACGTAAGTTGGCCATCCGTCACGGCAACGGGGTGGCCTTTCGTTCAGGAATGCCGGCCTTCCCCTGGCCTTGTTGACACTCAGCCTCAGAATGTGTTCTCTCAATGCTCTTTCCTTGGTCCTGAGCAGGAGCCTCTCTGCATCACATTGACTTTCCTTTGTAGGTCAGGCTGGGATCGTTTGAGATGGAGCAGGTGGTCAAGGATATGCACTTGTCACCTGTGTGCTTGGTACCATGTTTAATATAGAACCTCCCCTTACCCACCCACACACACAACCCAACATGCACTGTTAAATCCTTTCTCCTCTACACATTTGTCCATGTGGATACTGATTTAAGGAACACATCTGGCTCGCACCAGGGGACTGGGCGGTCAGTACACTTCTGATAGCCTGTCATAGCTGATGGATTGTTGTAGGCTTGGTGCTTTGGCAAATGATAAGATAAAACAAATCAGGGCTTTCGAGAGCATAAGTGTAAATCAGATAAAGTACTGTGTAACATGGGCCTCAGAGCTCTGCTCCTTACACCCGGAGCCACAGGAGGGGATGGATCATTTCCGATAACTAACACACCTGAAAGGCAACAAGAACTATTCTAAAGCTCTTTAACAGGTCACCTGCTTATACATATCAGGACCTGAATAATAAATACATTATAAACCTGTTTCACTGTGCTCATGCACATTCTACTTGTGAAATTCAGCTAGGCGGCATTAGGACCCCGTAGCAATGCGGTGAGCAGTAACCCGTTACACTGTCTCGATGGGCACGCTGAAATATTTACAATAAATCGCTCCACAGCCGTGGGTTGGAGTAGTCCCCCGTTCTAAACGTGACGACCACAACCTCAGTTTGAAAAAGAACGAGAGCACGTGGTGAGACTCGCGCTTTATAAATCTCTCTCTCCAGCCGGCAGTTAGATGTTGTGTAGTCGCATGCGTCAGCACTGAGGGACTGCGAATTTCGCGTTTGTTTTTCCACTAGAGGGGATGGAGAAGCGCATTAACGGTCTTTCGTTACCCTGAAGGAAAATAACTCTCTTGCCTGATAGCAGTTTTCGTCTCTTCCATTCAGTCTCTCAGTTTTGCACCTCAGACCTGTGCGTTAACAGTTTTATTACATTTTCTCCCTGACACCAAACGTTTGCCAGGACGGGTGAACCTCAGCAGACGGTGCTGTGTGCGTCGGGCCATGCACGTGTGAGTAGACTTTTCAGAGTTTAAAGCTAGATAGTGAGACGTGAAAGGCGTGCTTGTGCCGTTTGCGGAACTCACCACAGTTGGAAAAGCTCGCGGCGCTCTGATGCGGTGGAGGTGTGCGCTAACCCGCAGGCTACACGTCTGTGCTGAACAACTGGAAATCGCGTTGCTAGTTGGTTGTGGTTTGTTTTGCCCCTGAAGTTAAAGAAAGTTTTCAAGGCATTAGATGGCCACTTTGATTATTACACTGTACACAGGTTTATAACTTTTGCCGAACGTAAAGCACTTCGATTTGGCGCGTGGAATGAAGATCATATTTATGCTGCCAACTCTTTTTTCTCTGCATAACGGATTTTTCATCATTTAACAGCTTTCAGAGTTGTCACGTCGAATGGATTTACAGGTACAAAGTAAACATAGGTAATTTGTGATAGGGAATGTATTAAACGTCCTTAAGCCCCAAGCGAACATTAACCTTGACCGCGAAAATTTGACTATACAAAATGCATTTATCGTCTTATTTTTTTGAAATTGGTGTATTTCGCTTAATTTAATCCAGATATTTACCGCGAAAATATTCTTCGAAAACTGTTGAGACCAGTACTGGTAGCAATATATCTACCACAAAAATGAACTTCTTCATTTTAAGTCTTTTTCTGACCTTGGATTTAGTCACTGTGGCTCTCAGTTTATCTACATGTAGCACGCTGGACATGGATCAGTTTATGAAGAAGCGAATCGAGGCCATTCGTGGTCAGATTCTCAGTAAACTCAAGTTGACAAACCCACCAGAGGACTACCCGGAGCCCGAAGAAGTGTCTCGGGACATCATCGCCATCTATAACAGCACGCGAGACCTGTTACAGGAAAAAGCCAACGAACGGGCGGCGACCTGCGAACGACAGCGCAGTGAAGAGGAGTATTATGCAAAGGAGGTGCACAAAATTGACATGCATCCCTTCTACCCTGCCGAAAGTAAGTTTTCAGTATGTGGGCATTTGGCGCTAAGTTTTTTTTTTTGTTTTTTTATCTGTACAAAGTTGTGAAACTTTCTTGATTTTTTCCTGTGCAATCTATTGAATATCAGGCTGTTTATAAATTTGCACCGCGCGCATGCAGTTCAGTTGCCTGACGTGAACTTCGTATGAGAAGTGGAACCATTTCACCCGCATGCACACAACGTTTTTAGAAACTATTGTTTGTTAGATGGTGGCCCATTGCAGACAATGGCCTCGGCGCGTGCTTTCACATTTGACACCCTCTCCTAAATGTTATTTTAAGGATGTGCGTGCCCGTTCATGCAGCAATCTTTTGCAAGGGCGGATTTAATGTCTTAACACGTGCACTGATTGGGGCAAAGAAGAACATGCACTTTCTAAGATTTCGTTAATTCTGTATGAACTTCTGCACCATTACAGACAACTTAAGCTGCTGTAAACGGTGCCAGGCACGCATTTACTGCCTCATTTAAGTTCACAGAACTTTGGTTTGAAAACAAGCCCAAGAGAGTGTCCTCCTGACCACTACGATATACCACGTTCATGTGTTGGATTGTCTGCACATTTAGTAATACCTACAGTATACATGTTTATATAAATGGACCCTCACCCTCACCCGCACTCTCCACCCCCACTGGAATAATAAACCACTGTATACCTACACAGCACTACTGTGCACATTTATGCATTCATGTTTTTAAAGTCATGGCTGTGTAAGCAAAATAATAACATTGAATGCCTTTTTATTGCGTCATTAATTCCCAAATTGTTTTCCTCTCACAGATTAAATGTGAGTATATAGAATGAAGGAAAAAATAAATATGTGATATTTCATATGCCCCAAGGTATATTTCACATTAAATATTATCTTTGGCCCTGCCCATTGAATAAATACACTAAACATGAATAGATTTGGCTCAGTGCCATCCTCAGGCTGGAAGGTATATTTATGGCGTATAAACAATACTGTGTCAACACAGAAGAAAGAATGAAATTATTTTGGAATTTATTCTTATTAATCCCTATCTCTGAGTCAGCTGAATGGAAGAAGAGATGACTGTGAAAGAGATCACTGAGCTCACTTTCATGGATGGGTGTTACTCCAACCCCACAGTCATGAACAAGTGTCTGGTCTCCTATGTTAGCCTGCTCACTTACTCATTAGCTCTCTGACTCATTCAGTCACTCACACTCTCACTTACTCACTCTCTCACTCAGTCAGTCAGTCATTCACACACACAGGGTCACGTAAATGTAGAGGGTATCGGCCTTATTTGGTTGGGTGCCAGGGAGTACTCTCACACAGCTCTGCGGGGCACTGGAAGGCACACAAAAATGCAGGGGTGGGGTGGGGTGGGGTGTGGGGGTTGCAAAGGGACTCTGAGTGCTGGCAGGTCCATGTAACACCATTTAGCAAGGAGTTCAGTGGAAGCCATGCCCATACACACTGTGCTACACTCCTCCGTGCCACATGCTCCATGGAAAATTCCAGCTGGAGACCCACTGTTGCAGGGGTGTGGAGTGGTGCTTACCAGAGAGGCTGTACACTGCCTCACACCCCTCTCCCTCTCCACATCCTCCGCCTCTGCCCAGCCTCCACCTTCCTGCCCGCTACACCGTCTCCATACGCTCAGTACATCTCATTGAAGAACATGGACCTTCATGCAGTACACACGCTCTCTTATCTGAGTGATACTGAACGAACAGCTGTTTCAGAAGATAATCGCTGTAAAAACAACTCTGCTCACAGCTTCAGACTTTCATAGGCACATACAGCATGATCTGCGTTATGGGATTTTGAATAGGTGTCGCCCCAAACCACATTGTGCTACTATGCTGCAAATGCGTTTCCCAACACACAGCGACAGATTTATTATTACGCCATATATTTCAGAGACGAAATGGGACGTTCAGATGTCCACGCAGAGACAGTAGTGTCCTGCTGGAGCAGCCATTAAATATCATGTGGCATAGACTCGGTCAGCTGGGTTTCTCCAGTGCATGTGCTGAGCTATTAAATGTCCATGCATGCATAAATACTAGCATACCACGGCTCTGGTCGTGCGCTAGCAAGCGCATGGATCTTGCAGCCAAGTATAGAGCTCCCTTGTGGTAGCTGGATGTGCAGATGAACACAAGGCTACCAGTGTGTCTGCTCACGCAGGGCTGGGAAAGCTTTTAGGTTGCAGTCATTTTATGGGGGTGGCACACTGTGTTTTGTTAGTGCGTGCACTGGTGAAAAGTTGCTGAAGGGTGTTCCTCGTGTTTGAATAGTTATAAAGCTGCAAGGTTAGTGAGTTGGTGTTGTATAACATTACCTGTCTGTGACAGTACTGCCTGCATGAAGGAAGCAAGAATGGAATCATTTACCCTGCGTCTTAGTGCACAAAGGGGCAGAAGACAGCACTGGGGCTTGTTAAGAGCATTTCCAAATGGATTATCATATATCCGCAAAAACTATTTAGTAAACTCAAATGATCGATATATTTGTGGGCTCGCTAAGTTGTGGGTACGTTGCTCAAAATGGAGTCTTTACCAAAAGCATTTTTATCAAATTGTGAGGTCAGCAGTAGTGCTGGGCAATCAAACCATCTCAACACAGAGTCACAATAAAATGTATGTCAATAACGATGAAAAGCTTTTGACATTTTCGCTCAATAATGATACATTTAACAGCCTATCACACAGCAGAAATAAATGTGATGACAGGCAGTCTCTCAGTTTAGGCTTGTACGTGTCCATTTCCTCCCGCAAAGCATTGTTTGAGCTACCAGAGCTGAAGAAAGCTTTGACAACTAGAAAAAAATGAGTGGACTCAGCGAGTGGCACGAAAGCGAAAGTGAAAGTGAACTTCCTCCAACGCAGAGAAATTTACCAAGTTACCATGGCAATAGTTACGTGGAATTAGTTTGGATATCTAAAAAAAAGTGATGCAAATGGTCTGTGGTTGGTGCAAATCAAGATGGGAAACAACACATTTTTTCCATCACCTGAACAGGTGCCATCCCTGTGAGCACAGCAAATTCTGCCACAGTATGAAAATGCTGCTCATGTTGGTGCATGCATGTTTCAGCAGAGCTCGTGGGTCTGCACCAGAACAGCTCTTGCAGTCCTGTTGGCCTTCTCATATGAAAACCAGGAAGGATGTAACAAGCTTAGAAATAACGACTGGTTTACAGTGTTTGCATTATGCACTTTTGCACAGATTTTTATTTTTAAAAACATTACAAAATGATATATCAGAATACTTATCTATATGTGTATTGGTCAATGTGGGAAGAAAACAATCATATTTGCCATATTGTCCAGCTGTAGACAACAGCATGAATCTGTCTAAATACTGCAGGTGCAAGTAGCAAAATTCCATGTTTCCCCACTAAAGCAATGTTTATATTTATGTTTATGGGACTCAGATAGGCTTAAATGTTTGTATTGTAACACTTAAAAGATGCCAGTAATAAACTTGTAAAATGCGTGACTCATGGTAAATGGCTGTGTTTATCTGCCTCAGTTCATTTGCAGTCATGTATGTACTATTATATCAGAGTAAGACTGCATAATGTCATTTATACAAACACAGCCTTGAATATATATCAGTATGTCAGATTAGTTGTATAATATGATTTCACAGTTCCTGTCATGTAGTTGTGTACATTAGAACCATGTACAATTAGCAATTTTAAACATCTTCTCATAGCAGCCACTGTGCACTAGCTGTACACACACCTTTCACTGTCCTTGTGGTCTGTGCACATTGCTCACGTGCAGGGAGTGGATTGGAACTAAGGTGATCATGTGCACAGCGACATTGATGCAGTTCACCAGGCTTGCATGTATAACGTGTGTGTCTGGCTCCAAGCAAAAGGCTCTGTGGTGAAGGAGACATCGTCGGCACTTCTACAGGCTAAGGGAAGAGATCTGACCTGCACAATGGTCTGAGTCTGAGGCCAGAGACGGCCATGACGATCTACTGGGAAGCCAGAGGCCCTTTTAGAGAAGGAGAACGTCCCCGGCTGGGGCTTTGCTGTCCAGAGCTGCGTCCCCGTACCTAAAGTGTCCCGTTTCCTCAGTGACGGGAGGTAGAGCAACCTGGCGCTCATCTGTTTGTTTACAGGTTTGAGGTGTGATATCTAGCTAATGCAAAACCTAGATATAGGAAACTCGACCTATCCTCTTATACTTAATCTTGTATGGACATGAGAACACATGTGAAGACATGTAACACATGTGAAGACATGTAACACATGTGAAGTGTGAACAGCTGAATTTAAGAAATATGCTTTGTTGGCCTGAAATTATATTGTCAGTGTATTTTCACTGGATGTATTTGTGGTTATTGAATCTTTTGCCGTGAGCCAAAGCATTCATCATGCTTTTTGTATGAATTCACACTGGTTAGTAATGCTGTTGTGGTACTATATTACATGCATTTAATGATATTATACGCATATGCCAGCATGAAGAAACAGCTCAAAGCTGTTTACATGTGTGCATGACTGTGAGGAAGAGGAGCTTGAAGTGTGTCCGTGTTTGTGCAGCTTGGCGAAGGCTGATGTGCGTTCATGACAGATTCGGCTTAGTGGCTGCGAGAGAACACTTGAGCCCCTCTTGCCTCTCACTGTGTAAATAAACACTGCGGTGCAGAGGGGCTTTCCCTGGAACGGCCCGGCCAGGCCGAGGGCCGAGGGGGTCGGAGGCCCGCGCGCTGCCGGGGGCGCCCGCGCAGGCCGCAAGCCTCCCCTGCCCCACGCCCGCGAGCTCGGCCGCGTCAGTGGGACACCGGTGGAAGCAAATAGAGTTTGATCTGCAGCAAGTCGCGAGGAGCAAAAGTGCATGTGATAACATTTTATTTTCATAGGCCTGGGGAGTGTAATGGGGGACACCCAGCCAACAACTGTATTTGATCTGCCACTCTGTGCTCAGGGAGCAGCTCTTCACTGGCCTGTACGCTGAAGTACACTGGCTCCAGTCATACAGCCTCCACTCAGCAGTGTGTGTGTGTGTGTGTGTGTGTGTGTGTGTGTGTGTGTGTGTGTGTGTGTGGCTGTTGTGAAGTCAGTAGCATTTGTGCCAGATCTGAACAATACTCGAGCACCAATTTGTCCCTTTGCATGTGGACTTACTAGCTGCTTTTATTAAAAACATCCTCAGCTCTCAGTTAAATGGTTTTTTTTTTTTCAATCCAAACTGCATCTCTCTCTCTCTTTCATTCTCTTTGAAGCAGGTGAGGAATATCGATTCATGGGCTTCAGGGGCGTGTGCGGTGGGGTTGTTGTTGAAAAGCAGGGCTCAGTAAACTTACGCAAGACCTGGACGTGCTGCAGTTTCTCCAGTGTCCCAGCTCTGTTGCGTAATAGGAGGCAGAGAATAACGGCAAATAGAGAGAGAGAGAGTGGGGGAGCACGAGGGAGGGAGAACGAAAGTGAAGAAGAATAACAACTTTTCCTCCAACACTTTGATTCTGTTTACAGCGAGAGCACAGGTCCCACGTAATATGATATTCTAACCCAAGTGAAGCACAGTGTGGGAAACAGATGCCCAGGCCGGCTGTCGGCAGGGCCTGGAGCAGCGTGGCTTTCAGGAGGGTTGCTCTGGGGCCAGGGTGCCACGCTGAGCTCTGCCAGAGATTCATGTAGGGGAGCACAGAGGAACCGCAGTAACAGGACTGTTCTGCTCCGTGATGCTTTCTCAGTTCTGTGTATAAAAGCAGAGCACAGACAGTTATCAATCAGCCAGCACGAGCCTCTCTATACCATCGTTATTGTTACAAAAATTCTCTGTAAGCCCATGATAACACTCGCTTTTGAATTTTGACAGAAGTTTAAATCCTGTTTGTGTATCAGAGTCCAACAGCTTTAACAGGGTCACTGAAAATGCTGTTCATCACAGTTGCTTGTTTTCTGGTAGCCATTCAACAAAAGAACCATGTGCAGAGTGCCAGCATAACAACAGATTCTTCCACTTTGCCCGTTGCTCCTTCCCCCAGTGCCATTGTGTTTGGGCATTTGTGTGTGTGTGTGTGTGTGTGGTGTGTGGTGTGTGTGTGTGACTGTTGCTGGGAAGGAATCATGCACAGACTGACAGGACTTCATGGATGGCCCTTAAAAGTACTGAGTATTTTTAGTTCCCAGGGATTATGTGTGGAGTTGTTTTCAATTTGCTATTGGCAGGTGAGTGGTTAGACCGAGGCGTTTGTGGGGACTCAAGCGAGAGCCCTCTTCCGTCTCCCATTCATCCCCTCCCTCTCCATGGGCCTCTAGGCTCTCTCTGGTCCTTCCCTGCCACATCTAGCCATCATTTGTGCCTCTCTTCGTGCTCCCTCTCCTCAGGCATTCCTACTCTCTTGGGTGGGGCCTCGTTCCAGTAACAGCTCCCTAGGCCTTTACCTTGAACCCCCAGCTCTCCTTGCTTGCCTCATAACTGATAGGGGTGGGAGTTGCAGGGGGAGGTAGGGTGGAGGGGCAGAGGAGGCCCACAAAGCCACTCTACTTCACCACAGCTGCCCCCTCCGGCCCTTACATAAGTGTGAGCAGAAGGGAACGGGCCGTCCTTCAGTGGACGATGGAATCCAATTGCACATCTTACAGAAGTGAGAAATGTTGGAAAGTAGGTCAAATACTTTTCCCCCTACTCGTTGTCCTGAAGCTCCTAGCACCGTTCTACCAATATTTGGTCGCAGTTTCCAGTTTCAAGCATTATAAATGCATCTGAGGTAGCAAACAGTTACATCCGGTAATCCGGTAAAAAAAAAAAAGGTTTTTGAAAACTTCGGCAAATTTTGGGATCTTTTTTCAATGTTGTAATAATACAAATGTTATTTTTTATTGAAGCCACATGTCGTTTCCTAGGTCTCTATGACAACTAAAATGTAAACCATGAAAATATTTTACACAGCAGCCTAGAAATGCGTTGTGCCTGTGCATGTGGGTACTTCTGTCAACATTTCTGAAGACCAGATGTCACCAGTGATATAGTGAAGGGTGCAAGAAAGTGTGAGGTCTAATCTTAGGAGCCCTCCAAAAATGATGTGAGAATCTCTGTGTTTTCCTTAAAGGTTTTAAGGTCTGCGTTTGTGTGAATCTATGTGTCTGTTCTTGTGTGTTTGTGTGTGCACCTGTGTGCCTGTGTACTGTGAGTAATCTTATCTGAATGTCATCTCATCTTCCCATTAAACACCCTTAGTGCTGTGCATTTACACCGTGTGTGGAGAGACAGACGAACTGCTCAGCAACAGTGGTTATATATGCCTGCTCACAGACAGGCAGACAGACAGACAAGCAGACAGACAGGCAGGCCTGTCACTGAGCAAAGCACGCCAGCCTTCCTACACATGCACTCCCGTTGAACGGGAAGCAATGCAGTGAATCTGTGATACAGGAAACAAATCTGAGGACAAGGGAAGACCAAAGGACACCGAGAACGAATTTTTGGCACAGATTCTTGATCACTGATAATACAATCCAGCACAGATTAGGGGTTTGGCTCCAGAGCACCAGAGAGTGTTTAGCTTTTGTAATAACTTCAAGATATCTGGGTTAGGTGAAACAGCTCTTCCATTAGTGCACATGTAACCTGCAGGGAAGCAAGCACTCCTCATGGGCATTTGCACGCATAGGCTGATCTGAGCTAGTGGAGGAGGTGTGAGCCGTACGGATGGTGGATGACGTAGAGAGGTATTGGCAGAGCAGCTGGGGTAGTGTGGCCTGAGTCGTGTGGGTGTGGGCGTTGGATGGTTTGGAGCCGTGTTGGTGGAGGAGCTGGTGGAGTCAAATCCTCCACCATCGCTGCTTCTGCAGCCCAGTTCCAGGTCCAGCAGGAAGAAGAGGGAAAAGCATGTGGTTCCCTCCAGGAAGGAAGCGACTTCTGAATGGTTGTAAATACAAGTTTCCCCCTGTTCATCATGAGAACTGTTCACTCAGGAAACCGTTCAGGAACTATTAGCCAAATGGTTGTAATAGCCTGAGATGAAGTGATTTACAGGGGGAATGTGAACAGGGTTCATGTGCAAATGACAGGATGTCCTACATATGTGTGCTTGAAATAATTATTTTCACTGTTCAGGCCATTTTACATCTGTTTGAGGGCGACTATGTTGTGTTATGGGTATACATTGAGATGTCTCATATTTCCAAAGGAACATCTGAAAGGCCATGCCCTTGAGATCTGCATGGTAGGGTCATTTTGTGTAACTGAGTAGAGTGGATCTGATTTGATGGTATTCACCATGAAGAATTATTTTTACTGCCTGTATAAACCTTTTGATTCACTAGAATAAAATCACTGTCTTATATTTCCATGCTCCCAATGCAGTTGTCCAGATGGTAAATAGTACTGTAAGTCTAGATGATGTGTTCTGAAAATCTTAAGCTCACTCTTAGTACTGCTTTCACACACCTCATCAGAGCACTTTGATTTTGGCAAGTTACAGTTTCAGATTTACAAATGGGGTTACAAGGCAGTATCAGAATGCCTGTAAACCACTAAACCAGTGAGCTAAAACTGTACCAGAATCTTAAAAGAGAGTACTAAAGAAACAAAATAGCTCACTAGATCATAAAACCAGCGCTGTTAAATGACAGGGGTTAATAAATTGGCAAGTCTCAGTGCCGAGCACTGAATGATATTTGTTTTCATGGAGAACCTCCCCTGCCGGTCGTATATTTTGTGTAATTCCACATGACAGTGTAAGCCACACCTCCAGAGTGTGAGCATAGTGCTCCATGGGCGCTCGAGGCAGCGCGTCTGAACGCCAATCTGTGGCGGGCGCGGCTCCGCGTGTTCAGACCACAGTGGCACAACTTGTGGTGGATCGTTTTTCTGCCACGTTCATGTAAATCAGCAGCCGCCTGGTCTGACTCTCCACTCTTTGCGACTGAGCCTCAGTGAGTCAGCAGTTTGACTCTCCCTTTTTGCTACAGAATCTCAGTAACTCAGCAGTTTCACTGTCTCTCTTAGCTACTGAGCCTCAGTAAGTCAGCGGTTTGCTTACTGAATCTACCGAAAATTCCCCAGCGGATCCAAGTGTCACAGGAAAATCATAGCGTATTAGGATTAAAGGCCTCATCTCCGTACAGGAGTGCTGGCATATGTGTGCGCACGTGTGATGTAATTTGTGTGTAAACACACAATGGTGTGCGTTCAGTGCTGTGGTGTGGTCAGCTCTCAGCTCAAAGCCTCCAGTGTGGAGTGTGGAACACAGCAGAACCATTCATAGAGGCAGGATGCTGGAGAGAAGTTTATGTAAACTGAGCTCCTTAAGCGGGTCCACTGCCGGCCTGATGTGTGACTTTTTTTTTTTCTTCTGATGGGTGAGAAAGAAGCTAGCGAGAGCTTCGCTGGTCTGGGCCCATCTGTCCTCCTGATCATACAGTGAAAAGTTAACATTGGCTCCTTGTCACCATGAGTATCCATACGAGAGAGGGAGGGAAGGAAGGAAAGGGAAACTGTAAAAAAACTTGAAATAAACTTGGTGGGCTATACTAGATCTTCAGGACTTCACATCGTGGTCATTAGATTGAACTTCCATGTAATTAAAAGTGACCAAATACCACAAAACCAGAGATCATGAGAAAAGTACACACCTCAAGACATACTGTCCACCACAAGCACATACACACCACTCTATCTGACACAGCTAACTCCCCCCCACACACACACAAACATACACACACACACACTTCTCTCCCTAGAAGAAGTTGCTAAATGATTTTCCTCAAAGACCTCGGTCGAGCTCTCAGCTGAGCTGGCAGGGGGAACTGCTGTGAAGGCCTTTCCCTCCAACTCTCCTCCTTCTCTGGACGGACATCCTGCATGTGTCGGCTCTTTAAACAAACCAGCGCAGCTCACTAATCCCTGGCTTCTGCTCACCCTAACAGCCATCAGTCTGGGCCTGGGGGCCTGGTCCTGCTAACCAGCACCTCTGCCTTGTTCCTCCTCTTACACGCGAATCAGATCCCCAATGGTCCTGGTGCTGCGTTCAGCACATGCTGCGGGCGTTTTGAGGGCATGCTCAGGGCATTTTCAGGGCGTTCTGGATGCGTATTCAGGGCGTGCGGGGTTGCTACACAGCGTACAGGGTCCTGTCGAAGCATGCAGCAGTCATGCAAGGTTTAGAGCAGTACTCATACAGGCGTTATATGAAGCAGGGCCTGAGCCCAGCTGCCTCCGATTTGTTTATTAACGCACCCGTTTTACAGGGATTTATGTTTTGAGACACAAGATCGCGACCTGTTCATTAGCTTCTGTCTGGAAAAGTGCTTATCCTTATTCTTAATGTGTCATGTCAAAATATATGTGTTACACCACATCTTTCTTCTTATTTTTGAGTTGTTTCTGACTTAAGCTCAGGTGTTATTAATCAGGCACTTTAACATCAGGTCCAGCGTCCTCCAGCTAAGCCTTGTTTAAATATCTGGTGAGATATGTACTACACGTGTAACCCAGAAGTCTTGCGGAACTCTGAGACATTCACCATATGGCTTTTCCTGTAACCCCAATCATTTGGCAGTAGCTTGCAATTACCAGTGAAAGGACTGCCAAGATCCTAACAAATGTGTGGCCGTGTTGTTTAGCACAATACTGCACCACATTGCCCAGTAATGATGGCTTTCCCTGTGCCCTGCAGACATCATCTCTGCGAACCACTACAACCCCTACTTCCGGCGGCTCAGGTTCGACGTGAGCTCGTTGGAGAAGAACGCCTCCAACCTGGTGAAGGCTGAGCTGAGGATCTTCAGACTGCAGAGCCAGAAGGCACGCGTCTCTGAGCAGCGTATCGAGCTCTACCAGGTGAGCCGCGGCAGACCGCAGCCTGCGTTCCTGGCTGGCCGCTGAACAGCGTGGCCCTACTCCAGTGGCCCCACAGGTCCTTCTGCCGCACCATCTGCACAGGACCAGCACCTCGCCTCCAAAAGCTACTGCCAAGACCAGACGTACACACAAACATTCAACCAAAAATATCCCATATTCTCTAGTTAGCTCTTTTATTTGCGCAGAGAGGGCAGTAATGCTGCTGTGGTGAGCCGGGCCTCTACCTCCTGCTCCTCTGCATGTGTTTGGGGAGAAACAAGAGTGGAATGCGGTGTTGTGATTTACAGGCCGCAGGGTCTCGGGGGCAAAGGTCCACGGCGGCCGCCCGACGCCCTCCCGCATCCTGCCACTGTCCGACACGCTCCGCACGGGGCCGTTCACGGCCAGCGGCAGCCGTGACAGGTGCCGTAAACCCTGGCTAAGCCTGGCTTCCCTCTCACTAACACGCAGATTACAATGATGTATGTACTACAGGAGAGCGTTTACCTCAGGCTTGAATTCCCTTACTGATGTTAGCCTGTGCTGTGCTTACTTATCCCAAAGCTTATTCTTCCCACTATAACACACATTTTGAGGGCCATCTCTCTCTGGAAAGCTTTAAGAAAAAGATAAAAAAGCAGTCTGTTTCAGATTAAACCAGAAGCAGTTTCCAGCTTCGTAAAGAGGAATCTCCTTGGTGGGAGCTGGCAACGTAGATCTATCTTGCACTTTGGCGCCATGATTCTTTATCCCTTCCTCCTTCGCTAACTCATATCTGATATGTGTTGTTCTCTGCACATAATTGTGACTTTACATTTCCCAGTGAGCTTCATGG
The DNA here is from genome assembly GCA_028565775.1 of Sternarchorhynchus goeldii. Lineage (NCBI taxonomy): Eukaryota > Metazoa > Chordata > Actinopteri > Gymnotiformes > Apteronotidae > Sternarchorhynchus > Sternarchorhynchus goeldii. The sequence goes on from JAOXYF010000008.1 coordinate 10,945,791, forward strand.
TATCACTGTACATGCAGTGTTATAACCAAACTGCTCATCCCAAAGCGCAGCTGTTCCATGGGTTTATGGGAAGGAGCTCCTCCTGGTTCCCCCTTCAGTGGCTTGCAGTGAGGCGGTGGGCTTCTTCGCTCTCTAGTGAGCCCTCCTTGGGCCGCTGGGGCCGAGCGTGAACCTCGTGTCTCAGGCTCACCATGGAGATACGGCCAGGCCAGGCGAGCCGAGCTGCGTGGTGTGTAGCAGGCTGAGCAGTGTTTTACACATTAAGGAGTGCATGGTCCAACGTAAACACACAGCCACGGAGGACAGAGCAATAACAGCGCGCCCCGGCCAGCATCTGCTTCCGCCAGCGTAGCTCCTCCAAGCTTTTTTTTTTCCCCCTCCAGACCTGGCTAATCGATCAGGGAGTCTCTGACATGGAAGGGGGAAGCATGGGGGAGGAGCAGGAGGAGGCAGAGGATGTATACGGAGGCGCCGAGAGGGTGTACTACGTGTGACTGTCCGGGGCTTTAAGTCCTAATGGCCTGAACTGTGCGCACACTGGTACACGGCAGAGGATGGGGAGGTGGGGAGATTGAGTGTGGGTGCTGAACTGCTTCCTGTTTGTCCTGCTAGATCCTGGGCCATAAGGACCTCACCTCGCCCACACAGCGCTACATCGACAGCAAGGTGGTGCACACACGCACAGAGGGGGAGTGGCTGGCCTTCGACGTGACCGAAGCTGTCAGCGAGTGGCTCCTGCACAGAGGTAAAGGGGAGAGAGAGAGAGAGAGAGAGAGAGCATTGGCCATTTTCATAGCAGACAAAACCACGTCTTACATGCAGTTTTATTAAATAGTCACCTAATATAATATTCAAATTGAGAAGCACCACAGATAGTCTGAGTGAACATGAAAGTAACATGTTCATGTTTCATAACTGAGACATACATCTCACTTACCACCCTCTCGTGCATCCCGCTCTCTCTCCCCAGACAGAAACAATGGATTCAAGATCAGCCTGCACTGTCCCTGTTGCACATTTGTCCCGTCAAATAACTACATCATCCCAAACAAGAGCGAGGAACTGGAGGCCCGCTTCGCAGGTGGGTCTGGGTGTGGGAGCGCATGCTTGGGGCAAAAAAACACATGCATGGGGCAAAAACAGGGGGACATGTGGCCATGTTTACATGCAGAGTTCATTGGGTTTTTGTGCTGACTTTGTTGGTTAGAGGTTTCCAAATCTGTAATAAGAAACTTCTGCAGATTTTCTCCATATTTGCTCATATTTCACCCCAGTGCAACTAATCTGTGAACCCTTGTGATAAACTGCCCGATCATCCGATTGTATGTAACGACTCCCTGGCTCTGAGTTGTTTTTTTTTGCTCCATTGGCTTCACTGACCAATGGCTGCTGTGCAGGGATCGACGACAGCTTCAGCGGAGAGCTGAAGATCAAAAAACGGCGTCACAGTGCTCAGGCCCCCCACCTCCTACTCATGCTGCTTCCCTCCTACCGCCTCGAGTCCCAACACAAGATCCACAGACAGAAACGCGCCCTGGACGCCGCCTTCTGCTCCAGGTCAGCTGGCCTCCTTCCCCCCCACCCCCAACCCCTCCCTCCCCCCAGCAGGAGGAGAGGGAGCTCGCGAAAGCCCCGCCTCACCTGCGTCCCGGACGCCATAAATCAGCTCTCGCCTTCCACAGGAACGTCCAGGACAACTGCTGCCTGCGCTCCCTCTACATCGACTTCAAGAAGGACCTGGGCTGGAGGTGGATCCATGAACCGAAGGGCTACAATGCTAACTTCTGCGCGGGAGCGTGCCCCTATCTGTGGAGCGCCGACACCCAGCATAGCAAGGTGGGAAGCACCGTGGATACGAACATCACCACTTCACTTCTTCACTTGTTTGGACACGGATTAGCCAGCCAAGACCAAGGTCTCGTTTTCAGTAGAGCATTTTAAAACAACAGACCATAAACAGACAGTATAGAATAAGTATGCAATCAGTGCAGACTAAAAACACATTGGGTGTAATAGATGTAGTGGTAATAGCATCTGCTGTGTCCTCTCTCCCAGGTCCTTGGGCTGTATAACACCATCAATCCTGAAGCATCTGCCTCTCCATGCTGTGTATCTCAAGACTTGGAGCCTCTCACTATCCTTTACTTCATTGGCAAGACCCCCAAAATTGAGCAGCTTTCCAACATGATTGTCAAGTCCTGCAAATGCAGCTAGGAACCGGCTGCAGCTGCAAACACGCACACACACACACACACACACACACACACACACACACACACTACACATACAGCAGACATTCTGTCATTTAAGTACAATCACAAACTCTTCTTGCTCACTGAGGTATAGAATGTGCTGGCATGTTTCCTTATCAACAGACGCATTCAGTCAGAATAACCACCCCCAGCACACGTGCAACGTTGTTGACTCTGCACTTGTATAAATGTGTGTGTGTGTGTGTGTGTGTGTGTGTGTGTGTGTGAGTACGTGGATGGGCGGGCGTACGCCCACAGACGTGTGTGTGTCAACGCATGCTTGTATGTTGCGTGCATGTGTGTCTGTGTGCATGCATGTGTATATCTGCGTGCGTGCATGTGTGTGTCTGTTCATGCGTGTGTGTGCTGGGAGCAACGGCCCTGTCAGCACAGATCTCATCTCACACACTCATCACAGCAGGACATGAGTATGGTAAACACTGGAAGTTCATGATTAAGTGTCTACATGTGAAGCAGAGGAGAGAATCCCGCCTTTCAGCGAGCAGTTACAGCAAACCCTTTCTTTCTGTCGTTTCTTTACATAGACATCCATAAAACTTGTAGTAACGTCTTTGTTTTAGGTTTTGTTTTGTTTGTTTTTTGTTGTTTATTTGTTGTTTGTTTATTTACATGGATTTTGTTCTGGGAGCTTGCTAATGAACTCACTCAGTAGATGTTGTAAGTGGGGGCTGTTACTGACCAGGTTCTCCCAGTCAGAGAGAGCGAGGTGAAGAGATGGAAGCGAGATCTTTGTGGGACGGAGAGACACAAAGCAAGCCACCATAGCTTAGCTGAACAACAAGTCAGGGGCTGAACAAGGGCTGACCAAGCTTCTCCCAGCCAGTCAGCACGTGTGGCACTCAGCACAGCTGTGAGTGTGAGCAGGGAACGCGGCAGGTGTGAAATCTGCCTCACCACGTCTCCAGTGTTTGGGATTATCCTGAAAAATGAACTCTGGAAGTGATGAGAGTGTAACAGTGATGACACTGTGAGTGACTGCTTAAATATACTTAAATACAACAACTGCCTCTTGGTTTATGCATTTTTAATATGAATCATGGATACACACTACAGAACATACTGTATACATATCTGTCACAAGACAGTCTCACACACACACACACACACACACACACAAGGCTTTTTTAATAAGAATATGAAGCTGTTACAAGCACTTCAGCAGTTTTCCTTTGTTTTTTTCTCTTCATGAAGGAACACACCGGTGTTCCAGAAAGCCGATGGCAGGTACGGAGATGTCAACATTCGACTAGGTGACGAAATGATGCTGATGTTATTAGAACAGTAGGGAGAGCGGGGTCACAGGAGGTGAAGTGCTGTCAGTGAGAGGAGAGGAAAGGGAGTTACGTGGGAACGGTCAGGTGTAGGTAGGATGACAGGAGAGGGTTTTGGCTACGTGACTGGAGGCGTGTGGAGCAGACGTCCAGCGCGATGCCCGCGGCTCACTGACGTGACCGGGCTGATAGACTGGTGCGTGCAGCTGGGCCTGGGTGGCGTGGCTCGCATGGATAGAGAAGGCCAGCGTTACCGGAGCAGCCGCACAGACCAGTGTTCCACTGGGCAACTTTGTGTCGCACTCAAAGAACAAAGCCCTCGTTTGATTTGTGATGTTTGACCTTCTGAGGAACAGAAATCCTTTGATACAAAGAATTGCACTGACTGTATTTTATTTCTTTTTATTTACAACTATTGTCGGTCCATTTGTTTTTCTTGTAGTTATTAGTAACCCATGTGACCGTAGGGTTAATGATGTGAGTGGCAAAACAGGATTTGGCTCCCTTACATGTAACTGGTCCAGGAAACCAGGAAGCAGCTGTAGATTAGCACCAGTCTGATTTTTACCACCCTCTATGATGTATAGGTGACACTATTTCACCCCCCCCCCCCCCCCCAACCCCCTTCAGCAGGTGAACTTTCTTAAGACACAGGAAGTGGAAGAAATCACCAGCATTGTCACATTAGAGCAGTGGATCTTAATCTTGTTCTCACACACCCCTCACCAATCTACACTTCTGTTCAATTCCAGTTGTAGTAAACAGAGTGGCCTGACAAGGGGGTCCTTAAGGACTAGATCAATGTCCTCTGTGTTAGAGCTGTATTGTTATTGTTGTTTATGATGATGATGATGTTGATGTTCTTGACCCACTATGATGTATTGTAACACATTATTGTTGTGGTGCTCTAGTGGTAAATAAATTATTTAATAAGTTACAAGAAACTTGCATCCACTTGATTTTTCTTGTAATGTACATATTTGTATATATATTTCCATGTAACCTGGTTACACAATTATTCTTGAGTTCTAAAAAGAAGGGAGGGGAGGGAATGCTGAGGGACGAGGATGGAGGCTCCATTTATCAGTTTGCAGGATTTTTGGAACGACGCTGTCCTTGCTTCTCAGGAAGCCAGCGAGTGGCCCGCGGACGGGCTGGGTGACGCGTCAGTGCTCAGGCTTCTGCACAAATAAAGGCAGTGTGGTCCGTTCTCCGGGTCAGGCCCGTTCTCCGGGTCAGGCCCGAGACGCTTCCGAACCTAATATAGACTGGCTCTGCAACAGACCCACGTCGCTGCCAAAACAAATTCTACAAATCAGAATTCTTTATTTCAGTTGGGAAACGCCAGCAACAGTGTACTAATATGTAAACAGCAAGTTCCAGTATCACAGCCACCCGGGACAGCGCACCTGATGGAGCAGCCAAAAATTCACTTCTGTTTACACACTTCTTTTTTGTTTCCTGCACACCACCAGGCCTCCACTTGTATGGCTGGCTTATTTGACCTTTGGTTCATTTCGAGGGATCCTTTGATACAGTCTATTCCCCAGTTGTGCCCTCAGCTCTGGAGCCTGGCCAGCCTCATTAGCTGGGAGTTTGTGCTCCTCCAGAGTAGGCTCTGGAGACTGTCTCTCTGTAAGTGCATGCGCTTTGATTAAGCCTGAACTCTATATTCTGCAGATAAATTCACTGCAGGTGGGTGATGTCACAAAGCAAGGGCTGTGAGGGACTTTTCCTCTTTTTCTTTTTCTAACAAAGTGCTGCCGTGGTTTTCAGAGTCGTCGAGACTTTCTTCCTAACTTACCGCGGCTAAATCTGCTGAAGAAAACCTAAAGACATTCTTAGTTTGTATGGCTTTTTTTTTTGAAAGAGGCGAACCGGGCGTTAAAGGGACGTAGATGTGTTCGTGATGGATATAGCTCCATTACGAAATCCCCACTGTGTAGCTGCTTCAGTGAGAGCCTGCGGTGCGTTCTGACTCCACTCTGCACCTTCTGTTGGTCTTCAGCAGCGTTGTTGAGCACGGGCCCACCCCGGGGGCCTGGGAAGATCGAGGAGGAGAGGGAGGCTTCGGGGCGAAGGTGCTGACGGCAGCCGTCGGGGGATTGGCTCATCGAGCTGCAGCTGCCTGCGCACGGCAATCTGAAATTAGAAAGAGGCATTCTCACCCGTGATGTCATCACACAGCAATGCAGGGAGCCCATTAGCAGGGCGAATATTTCTGAGACGAAATCTGTGTGTGCGTGTTTGTTTTTTGTGTGTGAGTGTGCGTGTGGTTGTATGTGTACGTGTGAAAGAGAGAGAGTTTCTTTGAGTACTTGTATGTGAATTTAACAAAATTCCTTTGATGACATTTGCGCCCCCCCCCCCCTCCTCCCTCTCACACTGCAGTCTCTCATGTGTCAGCAATAATTGCCCTGCAGACAGAGTCTTGTACTGCGTCTGTAATTACACAGGAAAGCCTGTTCTGTTGAGGTAAGGATTAGTAACTCTCTTTGTGAGAGCATAGAAGCGAAGGGACAAAATCAGGCAGCTTGAAGTATCACAGTGCATCCCAGTAGTACCCCCCTCCCCCCTTTCCTCTTGACTTTGACAGACATTTTGAAGATATCACAGGAGAGAAAGGCAGGAAGAGCTCTGAGACGCCCTAGTCATTCGATCCCTCCAACCCTGCACGCTCAGGGCCAGACACACCAGCCCCCCGCTCCCAGGTTTCAGAACTACCTTATTCACTCTCTGTCACACACACACACCACATACATCTCACATACACACACACACCACATACCTCTCACATACACACACCACATACATCTCACACAGACCACATACATCTCACATACACACACCACATACATCTCACACAGACCACATACATCTCACATACACACACCACAGACATCTCACATACACATCCTCACATCTCCATGAATCTCACATATACATGTACGTCATACAGAACTCTCAAAAACACACACCCACACACAGACAGAGACATACACACACATGTGCATGCACACACACACACACACACACACACACATACACACACACATACTCATTTATTCCCCAACTGTGCCCTCACTACACCTTCACACTAACCCTCACACTGATGTTCATGTAGACATGTTTATAGTCTCAAGCCAGCTAACAGCTCCAGGATGTAAAATGTGCTGCAGACTTAATCATCTAGGGTTAGGGAATGAACCCTCAACACGGCCACCAACCAAGCAGTGGTTCTCCGTTCTAGGAGTGTTTCCTGCATGGAGTACAGCACATTAACAATGAACAATTACTCCTACATTAATAATTACTCCTTGACATTCTTATCAAACTATTCTTTTTCCCATACTCACACATTCTACTAGTTCCCATCCATACAAAGAAAGCATAAGCTTCCTAAATCTCCCACAAAAACAATGTACTCGATAAACTAGGCCACCTATGCCTTAATTCTTACTGAGTCCTTTATAAATACGCCACTCTCATCTCATCTAATGTATTGCTTGTGTACTACATACACAGGTACTTCTGTCTCGTCCCAAAACATTTAGAGTCAACATACACATGCGCACAATTTGACACATGCGTGTGCATACACACCGCACACATGCAGATGAAGGTCCCCAGTGTGTAAGAGTGTGAGAATAGTGTAAGAGTGTGAGAATAGTGTAGCAGAGTGTAAAAGCCAAGCTTGCCAGCACAGTGGGGTTTCTATTGCACAGAAAAAAACAGTGATTTCTCAATACTCTGCATAGTGCGGTTTGCAATCCTAGAGACTTTTCTCACACAGACACACACACACACGCACACACACACATACACACACACACACGCACACACACACACACACGCACACACACACATACACACACACACACACACACAGATGAAGTGTCAGTCTTATCTGAAAGTGTTCTGTCTCCCCCTCTGGTGTGCGCTGTACAGGTAAAGTATCAGTGCACTTCAACGTGGCCTTGTGGGAAACCCAGGCTCTCCGTTTTCACTCAGCTTTGAAAGGAAAATGTGTGTGTGAGCACAGTGACCACTGCTCAGAACTGGGAGGTTCAGGATCTCTGTGGAACATTCCAGCTTCACATATAAAAACATAACACACCATTCTAGCAAATAACAATTAAAATTCAATGGTCCCTGAAAGTAAGCAGGCTTCCCATTGGAGGCTGAGAGGAGAGAAGTACATGGGTGAGGAGTTGGGGGCGGGACTGGTCATTCATATTACCTCTGATAATAGCAATCTGGTATTGTCATTATGGGGAGATTGCCAAGACATCCACAGAAAGCTGTGTAAGGTTTAACTCTTACCTAGACTAGCTCTGGCAGGAGCGTACACACACTACCCTTTGAGACATTCCTCAACATGGTGTGACTCACTCAGCTAGTTCAACACATAAGCAGTGCAGCTCCTCTATGTGTGTGTGTGTGTGTGTGTGTGTGTGTGTGTGTGTGTGTGTGTGTGTGTGTACATTATAGTGTTTTTGTGTGTAATTGACAGTGGGAAGAATAAAATGAGTATTATAGGTCAAATTGGCTTCTTTTATTAGACTCTCTTATGCACTGTGTACCTATGAGGGCTTAATCTTCCTCTAGTGAATAGTCTTCCTAAATAACCAAGATCAGCTTATGTTCCTGGAGGCCCACCTGGTTCTTCATCTTGGGATAGAAAGTGATTTAGAGAAAGTGAGAGATGGAGAGAGAGATGGAGAGAGAGAGGGTTGTGGAAACTATGTGCGTAGTTCCTGTCGTACTCTCAACTTTACCACAGCAGCTCCTGCAACAACTTTTTTGCCATCTCTCTCTCTCTCTCTCTCTCTCTCTCTCTCTCTCTCTCTCTCTCTCACTTTATTTATCTATTTCTCTCCCTCTGCCTCTATTTTCCTTCTTTTTTTAGGTAAACTACCTATCCAGCACTTTTTTGGGCCTTCAGTAAAACGTGTGTGGATTGGAGCAAGAAGAGCAGGGACTGGAGGAAACAGCAGTGAGGTTTGAGGAGACACGCGAGGCTTTTCCATGACAGGACCTGGGCTGTCCTGCGCACTCCTGGAAGCCCTGTGAATGTGTCCACGGGGTAATACAGAGTCTCGGGGGAGAAAATGTGAGAAAAACACCAAAAACTCTGGAGAGGGCCATTTTAGGGTTCTTCTGTGCTACGGGGACTTTTTACAGTTGGATAGAACCTTCCAAGTTAACGACCATGAAGGAATGGCTGTGCCTGGAAAAGCAGGGGTCTCTGCAGCTGAACATAAAAGTGATTATTGCTACAACTTTAAAGTTGCTTTGTTGGCGATGTTCTTCATACTGCAAAAGAACTATGTTCAATTTTCTGGTTTACTTTTATAAGAACTGTTTTTCTGTTTAACTTGCTGAATCAACAATCCTTTTATGAGTACTGAGAGGGTGAAATTCACTAGAGACAAAATGGTCAAAGATGGTTGTGTTTTATTATCCCATGTGCATATGTCTGGACAGCCAAGCATCCTTTTAGATGTATCTTTTCCACCATCGCACATTACCCGGATTTTCACTCTGAAAACCTGCAGTCTCACATGAGGGAACGAAGCGTTGGAGGGTGATGGCTATGTCCCGGGATTTGAGACAGATTGCGTGTCGGAAGGTGAGGCTCTGCCAGAAGGGGAAGCTAACGGCCAGTCTGCTTGCCCCCGCGCTACCTTCACCGGGCAAGGAAGCGATTAAAGCAGCGCTCTGTCTTTGTGGTTGATGAATGTGGCTTTTTTGGGGTGGTGGTGTGGAGCTGTAGCTGACCCCAGGACCCGCTCTGTCTCTTGGCTCCTAAAGATTAATGACACATAATGAGTCGCACCCAGCAAGCAGAGATTAATAGTGCATTATGCCTTGCGCCAGCCTGGAAGATTAATGGCGAGTAATGGTTTGTAATGCCGAGCGTAATCGAGCTGTCATTGGCTGCTGTGAGCAACAGTAGGGCCAGCGTCATTTTTCACATGTCCTTAAAAACTTACTGACCTTCCTCCCGCCTCTCCTCCTCCTCTTCGTCACGCCGGCGTCTCGAGGCTTAGCCACGTCACCGCAGGACGGCGAGTCTCCGGTGGAGATCGGCTGGGTCCCCTCACTCTGCTGTCCAGCGAGTCAGAGCACACACTCTGCAACTCTGCAGCTATCTCCAGGGAGTCTAAGAACACGCTCTGCACTTAGCTCCAGTGAGTCAGAGAGCACACTCTGCAGCTATATCCAGCGAGTCAGAGCACACACTCTGAAGCCATCGCCAGGGAGAGAGCACATATTGTGCAGTTAGCCCCAGCAAGTCAGAGCCCACACTGGGGGTTGCTGGGGAGGACATGGAAATCTTGCAAGCTGGCTGTGATTGTGTGTCTGTTTGTGTCTGTGTACAGGCATGTGCCTCACTGTCTCCATGTGTCTGTGTGGGCCGGCACTCTCCAAAAACAATACGGTCTCCTTGGACTCATGTCACTGGTGCCCCATGTTTGATATTTGCAGGAGCTCTCTGTGTGGAGTGATGCAGCGTGAGTCGTGAGTTTCAGTGGAGCCATTCTCCAAGCTCCATGAAGCCGATAACATCTCAGCAAACACAAACCCTGGCCCATAAAAGCAAACAGTATTTTTCTGCTATTTTGTGCAAGAGGAGGATGGACATAAAAATGACAGTTGGGTACAAAAAAGTTCTAGAGGACTACAGGGTCCATGAGTCCACTCCGATCCCACACAGCTGCCTTCATTCCCCGACTTCCTGTGGTGAGAATCAGTTGGCTGGAGAGTTGTCACTGTGACATACGGTGCTCGTGCTAACTTCTATGTGCACTACATTTACGGGAATTAGCTGCTTATTATCCTTCAGTAGAGCGGCCCTGGCAAACTCCAGCAAGCCCCCAGATACACACACCCGCACACACACACACACACACACACACACACAGTGACACCAGCACTGTCACGAACACAAACTGTAGAAGCATCACATATGCACACAGGCACAGCCACCCAGAGAGACACACGCATGCATAGCCCAGGTTGAGCACTTGAACCAACACTGGACTGAATGGACACTGGGCTCCCATGTGAGATGCGTTCGTTATTGAATGAAGCGCCTGTCAGGCAGAACGGCAGCCTGCAGACACGGTCAGGAAGGCCAACTGTCCCTGTCCATCAGCGCGACGAGCCTAATCGAGGGTAAACCCGCCGACCCGGGCCACAGTCCGGGCGGGGGCGGGTGGGTGGGGTTTGGGTGGGGGCAGTGTTTGTGTGGTGGTGCATGAAACCTCAATCAGCTTGCATGCTTTCTGAACAATGCATGTGCTGCCTTCAGCCAGGATACAACTTAGACACAACGTCCCCACTACTGGCAAAGAGTGCAGTAAAGGCCTTCATGGAAAAACCTTTAATGAACATGTAGGCTGTAAGAATAACACACATATATACTCACACGCAAATGCAGACAAAAACACTCTTCCAGCAATATCATGTTTAGTTGCCAGTTCTATTTGCATATATCTGGATGATCAGACACTATAGCTGAACACATAGCAGGTCTTTAACAACTACAGGCAAAGGGGTGTGTTTTACACTATATACATTTTTACAATTATTTGTTCTTTCCACATTTTTAGTGGCCTCTCACATTTGTCCACAAACACACACACAAACACACACATACACATACACACACACACACACACACACACACACACACACACACACATATAAACTTTTACTACTGGCTGATTATGTTGCCTTTGGGAAGGATGAACTTCTTCAGCTCTTCCCCTTCGGTACCTGTTCTGTGTTTTCTCCGAGGTTCACCATATGCCATAACTCACCCTGGATGCACGACTCTCTGTCTCCAGCTTGCCCTTCCTGGGTGGTTTGCTCTGGGGTCCTACCTGCTGGCTGCCCACGCCTGCCTGGCCCGACAGCAACCCTCCTACGCATGATATACAGTACCTGTGCTTCTCCTCCGTGGGTGGCTCAGTCGCCTCAGTTCCTGCCCCCGCAGCAACCCCCAACCACCCCCCCCGCCCTC
>JAOXYF010000008.1:10996530-11011015 GCA_028565775.1 Sternarchorhynchus goeldii
TTCCATGATAAAAACCCTTCAATCATGAAACCCTTCCATGATTAAACCCCATGAGGCTTCAATACTCTTCTTTTACACTCTGTAAACAGCATCTATATATTTGACAGTGTGTTGGTTTAGAAAGTTTAATTAAATTAGTTGCACTTTTATCTCATCAATTCCTAATTCTTGTATAGCCACAATCTCAGTAAAGCTCAACTGTAATTTACTTCTTAAAATGTCTGTCAGTGTCTTAAAATGTCAATGTTCCCTCTACTGTTTGTAGTGTATGTTTGCTTTCTGAATAAAATTATTCTTACTAAATAAAATCTTTTTTTAAAGTCAGCTCAGCTCGATTTAATTTTAGTGCCTGTTCATAATGCACACAATACGTGAATAGTAGCACAATTGCAGTTGTTGGGTAAAATTAGTAACACTGCACTTTATTTTACAGCAGGTAGTACAAGCAGGTTATTTCACAATTTAGAATGAAATATAATTCTTTCCTGTAGCTTTAAACATGTCTGTTAAAGGTACTCTAATGGACCTAGATGTAATTTTACTTCACTATATACTTTCTTTAAACATATATCTAAAAATGCCCACATACGACAGTCAAAGATGTATGATTATAGTTTGTTAAAGTTTTGATTATAGTTTGTTAAACTTAAAATAAAAGTAAGTATTAGACCATCTTTGTGCATCTTAGCAACCTGGTCAACCTTTAAAACAATGCGACTCTCTTTAAAGGAAGTAAATCACGGGGGGGGAATCAAGAGGAACTGCAGGTGACCAAAATAAACAACCAGTTACTTGGATGCATATCAAGTTCTGTTAAAGAGCATTGGGCAAAGGAACTTCAATCCATTCACATCAAGGCCATTATGCTCCAATAAAAGCTCAAGCTAAGTGCTTAACTGAATGGAACAAATTAAGATTTTCAAAGGTAAGTGTTTAGCTTAATGCTGTAAAACCCATCAAGCACTTTATAGAGCACTGTCAGCTTAAAACGCCATACTGTAAATGGTGGTCTATTCATCTCGTTGAATAGGGTTGGCTTTCCATCCCTAGTTCTCACGAAGAAGGCAGCCACTGCCAAATTAGCCCTTTTTGTCCATTTTACTTCAACTGTGGAAAGAATGTTCTCAACTTTCAGCTACTTTGCGTACTTACAAACTCTAAGGATGACAAACATCTGCAGTACTGAACATAGAAAATTGAATGTCGAATCAACAAAGCCACATATACTTTATATACGAGAGTGAGCTTTTGTCATTTTAGGTGGGTGTTTCTTTTTTGTTGGGGGTTAGGAGTTTTAGCACATTCAAGTTAGATCAGTCAGTCTAATCAGATGAGCAATGTTCTCATCTGCCTTGTGGGAAGCACAATGGACGTTCTCCTCGCGTGCGGATGGACATCAGCAAGATTTTTCCTGGGTTAAAAGTAAGCCCACAGGTTCTGTAAGCCCTAACTGCACCAGGTTCTTGAAGTGTACTTCCTCCAATCCTGCTGGGCCATACACAAGCCTCTTGTAGTCAAATGGTGCTAGTTAGTGAAAGTAAAACTAACTTGTGCATTGATGTTTTCCTACAAGGGTTGAGCCAGACACTACAGGCTTAATTCGGTGAAAGACTACTTATGCTGGAGAAAAAAAGTTTTTAAACAATAGCTGCTGGATATGTTAATACATTTTAAGCATCTTTTTCATCTTTTCGTCATTCAACCTTTTGAATGGTGACATTATGGCAACCATTTCACAGCAACAACAAAGAACATGCTTAGTTTTTCGCCACTTCTATTCGTATTGTTTGGGAGTTTTATTTTGTATGGTACTGCATAGCTGACTACCTGTTCACTGGGGCTTTTAAGTGAGGTTTTACTGTCCTCTAGTGGATAAACACATCAAATAAATAAGGGCGGCAAAAAAATTACTTCTTTCAGAAGCTGACAATTTCTGATTGTTCACTGAACTGCTAACTCAGAGACATCAATGAAAGACTAAATGTAATACATTTTGCTTATAATGCATGTAATTAAAATGTATTTTTTCATTATTTCAGTTTTATACCAGTTATGACAAAAATTATAGAAAGATGTTTTAAAAAAGGGAAGGGAAATAAGACCAGATAAAGAGTTTAAATTTGAGTTTTGGGGACTATGGATAGAGAAAGAACATGGTCACTTGCATTCTGCACTAATTCAGTTTGTAATTAGTTGCATTCATTCTGTGCATTTCTATCATGTGTGTTCTCCTAGCTGTGCGTGGCAAACAGGATGATTTTATCTGCTGGGTTACACAGCATTGCAGTGATAGAGCCACTTTAGACACACACTAAGAGAAAAATGCTTTTATAAATTAATACATCTTCCCAGCTAAAAATATTGTATTTTTGTCCCTCCATGTCCATTGCATTAACTCAACATTAGGGGGCGTTATATAGTGTCTGTTGGATGACTGGACGGCAGCCATGAAAGCACTGAAACCTGAGGGGTGCTTTCGTTTCCTCTATGCTCAGTCTGTCAAACATGCAGCATCAAGATGATCAGGATGTAAACAGCTTCATCGCCAAGTAAAACCCCAGTTCTTCATCCATAAATATTTAGAGCTCAAACGTGCTCCAGAGATGATCATTCACATGAAAAGAATCGTTACTCCTATTTTCAATAATCAGAATAGTCATTTTTAGTGGAATTATTCCATCTTCGAGCAGGTGCCGTTCTAGTCAGTTGGGAACACACTGCGAATGCTAGAGCTGCTGCTGAAGATTGGCTGGGTGGTGAGCGGGGCTGGCCTGCTTCCCACCCTCCTCCTCCTCCTCCTCCGTCCCCGAGCTCAGCATTAAATGAACCCTGGGAAGAGATGCTGGAGCAGCAGCATGACGCCCAGCAACAGCAGACCACACAGAAACAGCACCAGCCACACCGGAGCAGATCCTAGACACAGCAGAGGCAACGGCACACTCAACCCTCAGTGGGACTGCGGTAATTACACAACCATGTTCTTATTATAGCATATAAACGAGCATAGCATTAGCCAATTAAATAACTGTGTGCAATTCAATTAGTTCAATATTTACACAACTCCCTTACTTTAGCAGACTGATCTTAACCCCAGTTATTAAGTGCTTATATGGCCTGACATGACTGAAATAAGTCTTGGGTGACAGGGAGCATGTTTCAAATACTAATCAGTGATACACACATAGCACATAGATATCATTGAGGGAGGAAACTGATCACCATGTGTAACAAGACTTGTTTATATGAAACCAAAATAGCTTTGATACTGGTTTGAAGTATCTTATTAAAGTCTATACATCTGATAAATACATTCAAGTACTTTACTAAATCACATGTAAACTATACTCACTCCGGTTGGGTACTGCATGCAACTGACAGCGGCTGTCCACAGCCACGCTTAACATGGTCACTTCGTTATCTCCCTTTATGGTTTTGCTTGTGAGGGAATCAGGCAGGAAGGCCAAGTCAGTCACTACAATGCCATGAGATTCCTGTACATAATAGAGCCTCTACAAAACCCAGGAGATAAAGGAGGAATGGAATAAATTACTTTCAGAATAGACTCATTAGTTCAGTTAACAGATCTTGTTACTAATGCATGCTAACAGACTACCAAGTGTGCACTCGCGTGAATTTACCTGCAGAGAGAAAGCAATGTAAATAGCTACTGATCCTGTGATTGTGCCAAGGCCAAGAAACGTCCCAGAGTCACTATGTAAAACATGTAAAAATGAGAAGAAGCCACAACATATAAAGACACAACAATCATATCCATCTACAAGCATAAAGTTAAATACAGACCCCACCTCACATTCATACAGGAAATCACTTCATTGCCACATGGTTTAGTGAGCATGGGCAGGAAACTCCTTCCATTCCATTTGGTGAGGTAGCACAGCATAGGCTTACGCTCTCGCTTGTGGGGAATCTGGACCGTATACAGCCTTAATGTGTCTTTTTGATCCTCAACCTTGGCAAACCTAGAAATGAACAAACCCAAACCATGTTTGTGTGGCAGCAATAATAACTGTGAGCACTTTTTTTCTACCCTGTATATAATTGTTGTTAGGGATGGAGAGGGGAAAAAAGCTTACCGACATGACTGGTAGCGATACATCTTCTCTGTGATATGGGGCATGTTTTCATGCCAACGTAAACCTAGTACCAGCTGATCGCCACTCCACAGATTACACGCAAAATCTCGGCCTACAGTCACGATATGCTGAACAAAAGACACACACAGCATGTTGTCTACTTTTCTATGCAGGGTGCTTTATGCACCAAATTATTGCAAAGTATGAAGATTACATTGTTATTCATGAACCCTAGCTGTCTGCATATAGGATCTCTATTACCACATCAATACCTTGTTATCCGGGCTGATGTCTAAATCTTCCATTTCATCCTTGTGAGCTTTGAAGTTCAACTTCTCCTTCAAGGAGGGATACTGAACGAGGAGAAAACAACTGATGTTACTATGCAGCTGTGAGACAGCAATCAGCAGGAGTGAAGCGTGGGCTCGACTGAAGCGAGCTCACCTCCCACACTCTGACGCAGCCGTCGGCCCCTCCAGTCAGCAGCAGCTTCAGGTCAGAGCTGAAGCGCACACACTTCTGCACTGGGTCCTGAGGGCTAAGGTCTGACTGCACCACCCCAACATCCTCCACCAACACCTGAAGGGAATCGTCCTTCATCCGCGACGCATCACCACCCCCGCGGCCATTCAGGCCCTTCCCCCCTCGCCTCCTGGTACCACCCTGCTCCCCAGCTCCTGTTAAATCAGCATAAACAGACATGCCCATTGAAATGAGTGCTCTCTTCATTGGCTAGTGGAACAAATGAGCGCTCTCTTCATTGGCTAGTGGAACAAATGAGCGCTCTCTTCATTGGCTAGTGGAACAAATGAGCGCTCTCTTCATTGGCTAGTCACAACAAACAAGCAAGCAAGCAAGCAGTGCAAGATCAGGGCTGAAAGCAACAACTACGGAGCTCATCAGTGTGCAGAAATCTGGTCTGCCATCTTGTTGAGGAAAGCATCCTTTCCTCACCGTCCTTTGTGGGAGCCGGTCGTGCCTCTTTGGGCGTGCGCTGTCTGAAGCGCATCAAGCTGCAGTTGCCGTCCTGCCCAGCGGCGATCACGCCTCCTCCCAGCGCCATGTTCATAGTGGCACGTGTCTCCGTGTCATGGGAGTGCAGCAGAGTGGCGCTGTGTTGACGGCCAACTAGCTCAAAACTCAGGAAGTGCTGCAGCCAACAATGGAGAGTGCATCATTATCCCACAACAACACCACCATCCAGGACGTTATTTATATATTAAATATTTCAATCAGTGCGGTAACTGCTGTTTATATGGTACAGAAAAATTAGCTTAATCCAAATACTTACCACACCATTCTTAATTCCTGTCTTAGATGCCCCTCCACCTCCAGCAGTAACGATTAATCCAGTTTTGGGGTCAATTTTAACAGTGTAGAGGGGGAAGGGGGCACGGTATAGCTCTGGAGCTTTCCGTTTGCCCATGATGCCCTGTGTTTACTGGAATATCACAGTAAATTTCTGTTTCAAAAACAAAATTTCACATTCATTTCAAATATATACTTTAAAAATGCAACTCAATTCAAATTCATGCTTATTATACAAGCCTATACGTATAAGCCTACATATACAGTATGACGATAAGCATTTTTTTAAATGTTGGGCTAACTTAAGGACACTATGAGAAGACAAATACAAGGGAGCAGGCATGTAAAATTAGCTTGTTGAAAGTGAAACAGCCTTTTATATGAGACATAGTTGACAGTTTGCACTACGTGTCACAAGAATTCACAGTGATTAACTATGTAGCTACAACATGCAAAACACAGCAACACACAATAATGGTGTTTAAATACCGTAATGCTCCATCTTAATGGAGCTTTTAAAGAAGAATGTCTTGACTGATCAAGGAAAATGGTGGGAAGATTTTTTATTAGGTTCTCTAGCTACCTAGAATTTCCCTCTGGGATCAAAGTTACCCATTTACCTACCCACCCACCTAAGGTTACTGAAAATCATATTTTTGTTAACACTTCCAACTAGCTAATCTAGCTACCTACCTATCCAGCTACGTTGCGTTATTAAGAATGTCCATAACACTATTACCACAGCTACTTGTATGTTACTGTAAATGCTGTAGCTAATTAGCCAAGTTGTGTTTCTAAAGACAGTGAACTGTTTGACATTTAGCTAACTTACTGTAACTCACTGTAGCTAAACGTCTAGCTGTCAAGTTAGAGAAGTAGCTTCATTAGGTAGTTAGCTATCCTCACCTAGCTAGACT
Source organism: Sternarchorhynchus goeldii (assembly GCA_028565775.1). Taxonomy (NCBI): domain Eukaryota; kingdom Metazoa; phylum Chordata; class Actinopteri; order Gymnotiformes; family Apteronotidae; genus Sternarchorhynchus; species Sternarchorhynchus goeldii. The sequence goes on from JAOXYF010000008.1 coordinate 11,002,850, forward strand.
GCTAGCTAGCGGTTACTTAGTATCCGGTCCCTATAATTCAGATACAGGAATTGTTAACTTTTACCGCAGATTACTTGGACATAACTAAAAACGGCCCGTTTTCATTACTCTTTGCATTTACACGACTCGCTCAATCGCCCGTGATTCTCAAGCAATGCACTTACCTAGCTAGTGAGCTAGCTTTTTAGCTAGTCGGCTGCTTAGTGTACTACTGTCAGCTAGCTAGCTAATGTAAGTAAGCTGGCTAGCTCTTTCCTGGCTAATCCAAACTCATGTCCTATGCGTTTCTGCCTAAAGATTCTACCTGTACTTTACACACTCATATGCAACAGCATTTATTACAAAGTACAGGGGATATCCCATAGCATACTGAGTCTACAACAAAGAAATAACAGCAATATTTACCTACTTCCTTACCTACACGTCAGCAGCTAATATCTCACGCATCTATCTGCGTTACGTAGTTACGCATGCCCCACCCCCTGTCAACCGTAATATACCCAGTATACGCATATCAGAACGTGATCAAATTATAAAGCTCTGCATTAGAAGGATTGTGATTTTATATTTGTATCAAGCGAGTAGTTTAATGGTGTAAAAACATCTTTCCCATGTGATCACTAAAATCTCTAGTATATTTAAGCTAAGCCTAATTCGTACTGTTAATTGTTTAAATGACTCTAAATGTTTAAATTAGTCTAAATTTACATGAAAGCCAATAACAAGTTTCACCTCTCATCTTTCAGTGCACTAAGTGATCATCTCTCCAAATATTGTTTATAGTGCAAAAATATTGACTATAATCATATCAAGCTATTTTTTTCTACCAATAGTTTTTCTGCGAGATGTAGAAAAATGTCTAATTGCATGCTTGAACATTACATAAATAATAAAAATCTATAGAATAATTTATATAAAACTAATTGATCTAAATGTACCACAATGAAATATGAAAACACACATACCTTCCTTATGTTTAAAATAACTTCTAATCAATTACATTAGGAAGTGAAGTATATGTGGTATTGTTAGAGCAATAAGGCAAGTACAGTTGAAAGAAACCATGTAAAAATGTTGTAATTTGTCCCTTATGGTACTTTTAAACTCATGTTGTTTCAGAAACCTTTCAGTTATGGCTACTTATAACAATAAACTGAGTCAAAATGGTATGCATCCGGGCATATTTATCAGTGGTAAGAGATATTTAGTAATCAGTACTAGGTGGTGATGTCACATTCAGGGCAATGTGTTGGTCAGAACAGCAGGGGAAGAATGGCACAATGTTAATGTGTTGGTTTATGAAAGCCAGCAGTCCAGCTATTGATTACTAGGTCATTACAGGCCTTCAGTGGAATAATCAATAAGAGCCTCAGGTGGTGTCAATGGAAGCTTCTGGTGTCATACATTGTGTGTGTGTGTATTAATCAGCAATAATATGTATAACATATAAATGAACTGAATATGGCAAGTGACATTACTAACAATTTTTAACCTCGGACAAGCCATTTGGTACAGTAATAGTATACATTTAATGCAATCCCTGGGTCATCAGGTTTGGCTCATCATCTTACTGTAGGTAGAAGACTATCAGTAAAACTATTAGTATTGTACTAAATGGACTGATATGCAGTGATCTTTGGTTAGTATAAATTTACTGAAAAATTCAGAGCAACTGTAAAGTTTGAAATTGTTTGATTTGTTCTTGTAGATTTACTTTCATGTTAGAATTTACTTTTTTTCTCTCTCTTTTCAAATTTTATGTGTTGTAGCAGAATTAATTGACTTGTACATCCCAGCTGCTATGGGTGTCCTGTTCACCCTCTTTTGGACCACTCTAACCACATGACATGAATTTCCCTCTGGAATTAATAAAGTGATCTATCCAGTTGTTTTAAGATGATGTTATTAGCTGTGTTCTGCCTTCCTGCTGACATTACCACACACAATCCCAGGTTCCATCAGTGAGGCCAGTATTAGATCCAGCACTGTGATACCCAATGTTTAAGTTGGGGAATCATTTTTTCACAAGTACACTTTGTATGATTTTAGTGTCAATGGGTCACACCTGTCCAAACACCACCATTGTATCTGCCACTGGCTGGTTGGTATATGTGTCTGTGTGTGTGTGTGTGTGTGTGTGTGTGTGTGAGAGAGAGAGAGAGAGAGAGAGAGAGAGAGAGAGAGAGATGACATATTTTACTAAAAAGGCTATCTGTAGGCTATTGTAACATCTGAACTAAAATGTTCCTGCTGTTAGTTTCCTTTCATTTCAGTAGGCTACCTGAACCGATCGTAAGTTAGGTAATATGGCCTTGACAATGGACAACGTAAGCCTAGTTTGTAGTTGTTGATTAGTGGGCTGGCTTTATGTCCTTGCTCCTCTCACCAAGTCTTCGAAAAAGCGTGTGAACAGGAGGGGGTAAGAGGGACGGACTTGAATATAGAAAGTGTGGATCGAGAGGGAGAAAGCCTGTAAGCCGCTCAGCGTTTTCTATGTAACCTAGGGCTTCGCCCATACAAATCAAGACCTCCTTGATGTCCATCAGGGTAATGAATGCTGATCCATTATTCGCTCATTTTAGCAGCGAAATCTTACACTCGCTATCCGCAATCAACGATGACTTTTATTGGTGAAAGTGGGAGCACTTCCGAATAATAGGCACGGGCTGGATTTTCAAGGATTGGTTATCGTGTCGTATTTGACTGTTCTGCGGATGGTTTTTACGCAGCATTTGGGATTTATGTGTTTTGTTTTATCTAAGACGACACCATCGGAGACGACAAATGGAGTTACTGGTAACTGGAATCAGACCTTTCTGATGTAGGCATGTTGTACCGTGCAGCTCTTTTGAAATACCACTGTGGCACAGGCGACGTAAAGCAAATCGAAGAAAGTGTTTTTTCTTCTCGATTATTCATTTTTGCTCAGGTGGTGAGCTGCATTTTCAGTTCCAAAATGCAGCAAGTGTAATAACGGCGGTTAGTTACTTAAGTGCGTTTTACACGACTTGTAACTAAAAATGGCAATATGTATACTACCTACAATATGTATACTACCTACTATGCCAGATGACAGAAACTGTCCGTTTTAATTTGTGTCTAAGGTAGTGTGCATTTACGATTCAAGGGAGACACGCTCTCCATCTGTGATGAGCGCAACATGTATTTCCTGTAAGAATCTTTTTTTCCATTGAGGTCTGTGAATTCTAAGGCGTAATATACATATAACGAAAAGATGAGTGCCGACAAGTGACATTTTATTTTAGTCTAAACTAAGAAGGTGTGGAATGCATTATAGACTGAAAGCTATTTCGATAACGACAGAGTATTCGCGTGAGGATTACGTTTTAGCAAGCATTTAAAGCATCTCTCTTTTTTTTAGCCTCCTGTGTTTAATTTAATTTACTCCGAGCATGTCGTGTTAGATTTAAAACCATCTATTTAAATGAACTCATCGCTTCCTTCCTGAGTCCTATGTTCATTGTCCATGCAAGGGTTCACCATGGAAACCTGGAGTGAGCGATGGTGGCGACCTCGATTGGATCCCGGGAAGGAGGCAGAGTGACAGATATGTAAACAGCAATGGTGACGGGGACAAATCTGTTTTAGCTGGCATTTCTGCCTCCATGTCGACTGCGACTGAGCCTTCTGTGGCCTTGCTGAGCTTTTTCTTTGCACATTTCTGATGGCAAAGATGTGGAGCGTATTTATCTGAGAGTATTTATTTGAGCACAGCACAGGCACCTTTTTGTTCTAACATCACAACTGCCAAAGTGTTTAACTGTGGCATTACTCAAAGGTACCAGGTTAATAAACTCTTGGTGTCAATATAAAATAATCAAATTCTGTATCCAGATCAGTGTTGCCACACAAAAATGCATGACATGACAATCAGAAGACCACACTGAATCCAGTCATCAAATGTAACCCTCAGGTCAAAAGCTTGTTTGACACAGGAGTTAAGAGGGTATCAGACAAACAAGCACAATGTACTTTTAAAGCTTCCCTTACATAGAGATTAGCAGGTACGACGAACCTATTTTTCTCGTTTCTTCAAGTAGTATATCAGTTCCTAGTGATGCCTCGGAACCGGGCCTTCTCCGAGCCGGAGTACTCGGCGGAGTACTCGGCAGACTGCTCCGTCACACTGCCATCTGATCCGGGTCAGGCAGTGGGGCGCACGCACGAAGTGACGGTGCGTAGCTCGGGCTGCTGCCTGTGTCTCCCTCGCTTCATGCGGCTCACGTTTGCTCCGGAGTCGCTGGAGAACCTCTATCAGACCTACTTTCGCCGGCAGCGGCACGAGACCCTGCTGGTGCTGGTAGTGTTCGCCGCCCTCTTCGACTGCTACGTGATCGTCATGTGCACTGTGGTCTACACCAGCGACAAGCTGTCCTCCGTGGCCGTGGCGTCTGTAGGCCTGGCCGCTGATGTCTTGCTCTACCTGCTGTGCCGGTACGGATTGCTGCCGGAGCGCATCTCCCGGAGGCTGGTGCCCTATGCCCTGTGGGTCCTCATAGCAGCCCAGATCTTCTGCTACCTGGGACTGAACTTCGCCCGCTTCCACCAGGCCAGCGATACGGTGGGATGGCAGGCCTTCTTCAGCTTCTCCTTCTTCTTGACGCTGCCACTGCGTCTCACCCCCATCGTGCTCATCACTGCTGTGTCCTGTGGGGTGCACACCCTGGTGCTGGGGGTCACAATCGCTCAGCAGCTGCAGGAAGACATCCAGGGAGCTGCACTTGGGAGACAGGTTAGGGAAGGGGGGATGGGGGGATGGGGGGAGGTGTTTGGGTAGAATCTAAGACTAGATGATTTGGGTTAGTGAATGTAACATTCCTCAAGGTTGTAGAGATGTAGAAAGACGGGTGTTTGGTGTTGAACATTTTGGATTTTAATGCCATCAAAATTTTCTGTTACATACTTTGTGAGTGTATTTGTCAGTCTCTTGGCCTAAATTGCTGTTCTGCGTAGTAATTCCTGGCTAGTTGGCAGGAGCTGTGAGGTGATTCTTTGCAGAAGCAAAAGTTCCCCTTTTTTCAAGCCTTCAGATACAAGGGGAACATCAGATAGTAGTATGTCAGGTTCTAAAGACTTATAAAAGAGTCTTGTTTCTTAAATTTACTCTCAACCAGTCATCTCTTTTTCATCACATTCAGGCACTCAAGGGGATTATGACAAAGAGTCTGAAAATAAAAGCTTATGTTTTTTGTAATTGGGCTAAACACAAACTCTCTAGAGAGACCATTACAAAATAAATTGTTTTGAAGTCATCATGTTGGTGTTTAGCTTGACCATTAAACAATGGTAATGTACATAGCAGTCAGTACATGGCCAATATGTTCTCATATGCCCACTTCTTAATACAGTAATGGCCTGTTGAGATGTTCATGCTCAAAATGGCCAAAAACATGTTAAAGAAAAATGCCATTTACTCTGGAATCTTAGAATTCCATAACATCTGTTTTTACTGAACCTGCATGACAGTTTAAACATGGTTCAGTAACATATGTACAATATGTGAAACTAACTTATGAAGTCATTGTTTAGCAGCACTGGAGAATCTTCTCTAAGATCGAGTTAGCTAATCTACAAGTTAGTCTCTGCTGGAAGTAATTCATTTAATTAAAAGCTTCCACTGAGAGATGTAAAGCTTTGAAACTTCAATGACTGATTATTAATTCATTGTCTATCATCCATTTATTAATTCTTATCTGAATGGCACAGGTAATTGCTCACAGGAGCCCTTTGTTCTTTTGTGCACATCATAATGCAATATGATAAATGCAAAAAATGTATTTAAAAAAAAATAATACAAATCGAGAGATTCACAGTTGTAGAGGACAGAGTATATGTGCGCATTAAAGCAAATGAAGGGTACAGTATCATAATAATCAAAAACAGCAAAAACTTGTAAACAAAATACAAAATGAATAAATTAGATACTTGTTTATGGACGCATTGTTAGGAGTGCTGTCAGTGATTTCATTTGGATACTTTGCCGAGTTGATATTTTGAACATGGCACTGGTGTTTCTGCGCAGAGGAAATTAAACCCAGAACAGCTGGCATGTATGTTTTTGCTGGGATTTAGTTGGGCTGGTGCAATGCTGAGGTGTTCGAGTGGGCGTGGCCTCTCGAGTCCTAACTCAGCTGGACTGGCTTTGGTACACTCTGCAGCCCCAAGAGACATGGCACACAAAGCTGGAGATTAGAATGCAATACAGGATGAGCAATGTGAGATTACATTTCCTGCATTAATCCAACAACACTTTAAAGCAGTTAAATTGCTAGAGAAATTTCACCTTTTCATTTCAGATTCAGTTAAAGTGATGTTGAAGACGATCATTTTGTGCAAACTTTAGTTCTTAATGAGCCAGCATCTTAGTGTTTACCATAAACAATAACATTTTAAATAAATTATACTTAAAAAGGTCTCATCAGGTTATCAAAATGTCCTATGTAAGGTTCTCATACATTCCATTTGGCATTACAGCAACCAAAATGATAGAACCATAACATTGTTAAATACTTACAAGGCAGATTTAAAACATTTAAACAATAGAATGGCTAAAGAAACTGGTTAAGGGTTGATTGAGTATTAATAAATGTCTACATGTGTATATATTCTACCAACAAAGTCTGAACTCTTTTCTTTAGCTCCTGGCCAACATGCTGATCTACCTGTGCACCATCACCGTTGGGGTCATGTCGTATTACATGGCCGACCGCAAACATCGCAAGGCCTTTCTGGAGGCTCGGCAATCCCTGGAAGTCAAGCTGAATCTAGAGGAACAGAGCCAGCAACAGGTAAAAGCAGGAAATCTGAGGAGTTCCAGAACGAGGGATTCTAAACGTTGAAAGGGGCGACATATCCTTTACACATGGTGTTTGAATCCCCGTGTGTCCTGTCGGGTCCTGTATTGGTGGGTTTAACAGATTCCCTTCCATGTAAGATTCCCTTCCCACTGAGGGCCAGTAAAAGCTGTGGCAACGTTTTGATAAAAGGATTAAAGATTTATGGATCTGGTGCACTGTGAAGTCGTACAGATGATTTATTTCTGTTTCTGTCAGTTTTTTTTTTTGAACCTTTGGACCACTTTGTTGCACCATTAACTTGCAACACGTGAGTCACTGGAAGCAGAACGTTGGCCCTTCTTCAGAAGGGTTCACATTTATTCATAACACTCCAGGTGCCGCGAAGAAACCATGAACATTTATAACTCGCACAAAACTAAAGAAGGACGATGAAAAAGGATCTCAAGCCTTTTATCTGACCTCACATAGAACCTGACTGATGATGGGTCCATAACTCCGTCAGGGTAACTTCTCTGTGCGCACTGTGTAGGCTGGTTGTCAGGAGTGATTGACATTGCTGATGGGTCATCAGAGATGTGCTGTGTGCTTAATGAGATGTGCAGTTCACAAGATCCTGAGCAGAGAGCCTTGGATAAGTACTGAAACCTGTTGGGCAAAGAGAACTTCCATTTGTGATATCATGTTTGAGGTAGAGCGTGTGTTAGCTAAGCATGAGGCATGCGTTCAAGTGTCTGTGACTGTATGCTCTGTGTGCGTGTGCGTGCGTGTGCGTGTGTGTTTACAGAGTCAGCAGTCAGTTCCTCTCTTTCTGGTCTCACAGCTGTGGCCATTGGGTATTCTTGATTGCTGCTATATATGGAGCAGACAGTAACTGCTTGCAGGAGAAGGGAGCAGAGAGGGTAGGAGGCGATAAGAATGGGATGGAGAAAAGGAAACTGGGAGCTTAGGTGTATTTGTATGTGTGAATGTGTTGTGTGAATGCACATGTATGAGAGAGAGGGGGAGAGAGAGAGAGAGAGAGAGAGAGAGAGAGAGCGAAAGGACTGATAACAGGAGAAACTCCCTGAATACTAATAGAGAAACAAGGGCTGCTGGGAGACAGGGCCTGCCAGCCAATCAAGAAGCATCCGGCTGCTGCAGGTTACCATAGCAACCAGCCTCCCGAGACGATGTCAGCTGTAATCACACTGTCGACCGTCTCTTCTTGATTTTTTTTTCCATTTTTTTTTAACCTTTTATGGTCACACTTAGTTAAATATACAAACCTGTTATGAAGACCCCATGGAATTAAAAGCGACTCAAATCCACAAATTTCATTTTGTTAAACACACTATGCTACGTTAAGAAA
>JAOXYF010000008.1:11015009-11027480 GCA_028565775.1 Sternarchorhynchus goeldii
CTTGGACATGGATTTGCGGAAGGGTTTGGATATTTTCCAAAATAACTTAATCCAATAGGCAGCAGACTGAAGGATTATTTAAAGTATAATTTCTTAGTTTTTTATTATTGTTGTTCATAACCAGTACATTAAACACCACCATGCACTGACACAGGAGTGTGTGAAGGGGTTCTTGGATTATAAAAAATGTTTAGGCATAAATGTGTATATGCTTAGTTTAAATAAAATGTCCAGCTAATTCAAGGTAAGTGTTTCATGCATTGAAATTAAATTTTTTAAAAAGGAACGCAATTTTTTGGTCTTTGTGGTGAGCTAACCAGTATGATCAGTACCAGAACCTGGTGAGTAGTATCAGTATGTGACCAGTAAGGTAGAATATGTTTTTAAAAATAATGTTTCATAATTTGGCCATTAAAAACACATTTTTCCATATTATACATTTATACATATACATATAATTAACAAGTGTAAATATGAAAACCACAGATCAAATATATGAAAGTTTGGGTAACTCCTAATGGAGGTCTGGATTAGCTTTCCTCAGAATAGCACTGCCAGTATGCTGTCTAGAGTGGGAAATCTATTCTATGAGTCACGTTATATTGTCAGAAAGTAGTGCTATAAATCAAACAATAAAGAAAATAATTCCCCTTTTGGGAGGAGCAGGGATATGTTGAATAATTAGAGCACCATCACTTTCTAACAGCTAAAGTGCAGGTCTGCTGTGTGTGTCGTTTGTGTGTGTGTGAAATGATTAGGTGAGTAGGATAAATTGTATCTTGTTGTAGGTGTTTCCTAAAAGACTGGTGTCGTTCTCCACGTGGATAGATCACACACGCTGGGCACGAAACACATGGGCCATGACGGCCATTTTCATCCTCACACTGGCAGACATAATCGACATGGTGAGACACTGCGCAGAGATTTACCTCTTGGCACACCAGAACAGCTGAGCTTTAGAAAGAATGTTTTGGGGTTTTTTAAAAAAATTTTTAATCTGTATCCTAAATACTAAAATGTGATGAGTTATAAGAAACGGTTAATTACCCATTACCATAAAACTTGCAGGTATCAAGTAATGCTGTGATGCTTGTTGCTAAAATCTACAGTTTAACACTTGCACTGGGTATCTCCATCTTGTAGCTGAGCTGTCACCCATCTCCACCCCTCGAGCCGGACCCTGAAGAGGAAGTTTCTCCAGCCCCGGTTGGGGAGGGAGGCTGCACTGACAACCCCAAATACTACAGCTATATTGCTGTGCTAGCATTAATAGCCACTACCATGCTGGTGCAGGTTAGCCACATGGTGAAGCTCACCCTTATGCTGTTGATTACAGTAGCCACGGGCGTGGTTAACATCTACAGCTGGAGAGACATCTTCGACCAATACGATCTAATCCGCTATGAGGACTACAGGTGGGCACTGATGTATTATTTGTTCATTGATATCGCAGTATTGGTTTCCACAATACTACTATTACTGCAGAGCCTCAGTGTGTAGACAAGCTCTGTATTTATGAGAATTATTCACTCCTGTGTGCTGTGAGCATCCTGATCAGACTGAGGCACTGTTGAAGATCTCTGGATGTTTTGGTTAATCACAGCATTCATGATCCAACAAGTAGAAATAATTTCAGTAAACAAATCTAGGTCAGTCTTCCATTATATCAAGTTGTCACCACTCTGTTTTTTACATGTATAAAGATGTATCACAAAATCTTAATGTGTAGCAATATAATCACAGTGTTGTTTTCTATATAGACTGTGTTTTTGCCTTAATGGTAATTAAAACCATCACAGAGGGTATTCATCATCTGATGGGTTTTTGTTTACACAGAGTGTACCTCGTGCCCTCCAAATATTCTGTGACTGTGATGATCTTCATCATGATGGTCAGCTTCTACTACTTCGCCCGGCATGTATGTGACCAACAAGAATCCTCACCCTTCATCTCTTCACCTTTCATGTTTTATTTCTACTTTGCATGTCACGTTCATCTCTTTTATTTTACTTCTCTCTCTCTCTCTCTTTCAGGTAGAGAAACTGGCCCGCACACTCTTCCTGTGGAAAATCGAGGTTCATGAGCAGAAAGAAAAGGTATATGAGATGAGACGCTGGAATGAGGCCCTGGTCACCAACATGCTCCCAGAGCACGTCGCTCGCCACTTTCTGGGCTCCAAGAAGAGGGATGAAGTGAGAAAATCCATTCTGCAGTTTCAGGATATGAATAGCTCAATTTAAAAATCTGTGCAGTTTTTATGTGCAATGCATTTTACCCCTAACAGGAGCTATACAGTCAATCCTATGATGAGATTGGGGTCATGTTTGCCTCTATTCCTAATTTCTCTGACTTCTACACGGAGGAGAGCATCAACAATGGAGGCATTGAGTGCTTGAGGTTCCTTAATGAAATTATCTCTGACTTTGATAGTGTAAGTAATATATTTTCCCTGTCCTTATTCAAATGACCTGTCATTGTGTCTACATGTATTTGTGTTAAAAGTGTGATGCTGACATCTCCATCTTCTCGTTTGTCCTTTTATAGCTTCTGGATGAATCTCAGTTTCGTTTCATCACCAAGATTAAGACCATTGGCAGCACATACATGGCAGCGTCAGGAGTCACTCCTGACATTAGCACTAATGGCTATGTTTGCATGAAAGTAAGAAAGTAACAATGTTTTGATACCGGAGTGCAGTGGTGATGATGGAGACTGGTGCTGAAGTCACATGTGATTGCACTAATGTGAAAGCTTTTTTTTTTTTTTTCCTGCTCAACAGAAAGAGGAATTGTCTGATAGGGAGCGCTGGCAGCACCTGGCAGATCTGGCAGATTTTGCTCTGGCCATGAAAGTTACTCTTATGAACATCAATTACCAGTCTTTTAACAACTTCATGCTTCGCATTGGTAAGTGACCAGCCTTGTAGTATGCAATAGAACTGAGGCACAGCCTATATGTATTACTTTATATATTTTCTCCGTAGGCCTGAACAAAGGGGCTGTTCTGGCTGGAGTCATAGGGGCTCGAAAACCTCATTTTGACATCTGGGGAAATACCGTAAATGTGGCAAGTCGCATGGAGTCTACTGGGGTAATGGGAAATATACAGGTGAACAGGACTTGCTTTTGGAAAACGTTTTGAATTCAAATCTAGTCTTGATCATTTGTAGAGAGGTTGCAGTATTATGTGAAATTTTCAGTGTGATATGATTGTCACTCTATTGCCCTCAGGTGGTGGAAGATTGCTACAGCATCCTGAAGGACTATGGCTTTCGTTTTGTAAGGAGGGGACCAATTTTTGTGAAGGGCAAAGGAGAATTGCTAACCTATTTCCTGAAAGGACGGGAAAAACAGGGTTCTTTCATTAATGGCTCCTCCATCACACTGCCTCACCAGGTGGTGGATAGTTCCTGACCACCATGCACATAAATGCCACACTCACACAACACTTATTTAACTTAATAATTCTCCTCATGCACTATAAACACAAAACTAAGACCTCCCACAACAAAATCTTTTTGTTACAGGCTGAGAGGAAGTTAGAGCTCAAAATTGGTGTTAAAAATGTGGTTCCCTATGGTCACACTGGAGAAATACAGGGTCATGCTGAATTTAGACCTTTTCAGTTCATGAATGAGCAAATGAATGAATGTTAAAAAATAATTTGTATGCTCAATCAGTAAACATTAAGAGTACTCTTGTGATCAGGCAAGACATTCACACAGAGTACTCACAATGGATATAAACACTCTACACAACATTGCATTTTACACACTATGATGCTTTTAAAATTGAGACTTAAATGGCTCCTCTATAAGTATTTGTCAAATTATGTTCTAAGTCTGTAATTTATTTGAATGCTTTTTGGAATTGAGGAGTAAGTTTTAAAATGTGGATGATGGCTCACTGATAGCGGAGGTGCTATCATGTGTGCAGATGCGTGCATGTAAACGTGCGTGTGCCTTCTCACCTGCTGTCCCCTTCTGTGTAATTTTAATTTGGTGATTTTTGAACTTGACAGCCATTCCCAAAACAACCTGCATTTTTTTTCTACCCAAATAAAAACGTTTTTGTGTGTCATATATAGTAAGTGCCATCAAATCATCACGTGTCCTGTATGTATGCAACTCTGGGGTGTCTGACGTGTCACTGTGAGCAGGTTAAAAGCAAGTGTCTATGTAAATTATATATGCACTTTATGCAAGTGCATCTAGGTTGAGACTTTTTGGCAGTATTGGAAGAATGGGTGTTTTTTTTAGCTCCTGTTTCATTTCCCCTAAAGTCTTTCCTAAAAGATTAGATGAATGTGCAATAGTTTATTCTTTTACGATGCTCTGTTCTCCAATACCCTTTGCAAAAAAAAAACATTCTTCTGCCTGTAAGTCATATTTTTATATTATGATTGTATATGTTTCATTTTAGCTAAAGAGTATCGTGTAGTGTGAACAGATAAAGGACTCGAGTGGGGTAGCTGACTACACTTCTCAGTTTCCTCTGTTAATTTATTGCACATGTCAGGGATATTGTATGAAAACCACATTCAGCATTTGCAATTGTTGTTTCTGAATCCCCATATGGTGTAAAGGATTATGATGGAACAGTACAGAAATTGGTCTTTATGGACTGGTGAAGAATTTTACTGACATTTGATTTGTATTTTTGAGATATCCTTAGACATGGAATAAAACGGCACTTTGAATGAACTGATGTATCCTGGTTGTAAACTTCCACTAATGTAACACAGAACTGTTACTATGTACCAATTACATATTTTAAAAATGATTTTATTTTTCGTTTGAAATATGCAGAATAATTATTAACAGTGGCAATTCAGCACTAAATAAATAAATGGTAAAATGGAGACCAATACGTAAGCTTTACCACATCGAGGCCCCTGCCTTGATGTTCCTCCCAGGCAGGGGTTTCAGTGACTCCCTGACCAAGCTCTATTAGCAGCATTGTACCAGAGTGGAAAGTTATAACATACAGCATATTACATTTACATTTAGTGTTGTGAATGTGTATGGCGAAGTGGTGTATAATGGTACTGAATATTTTTGAGGTTAATTGTGAGGACAGCGTCTTTCAAACCCCTAGTGTTAATCAAGCAAAATGCAGCGTTCGTCTCATCGACTTTCCAGCCTGAACAAACAGTTAAAGTGCGCAGTTAATCAAAACATTAAAAAGGCATTTCGATGTTTGTGGCACGTAGAGTGCTGTCAGTATATCCTCGCACTATAAATATTATCTTAAATTAGTATGTTTCTAAAAATATTTCTATCAATAATGAAATACAATTTCCTCTCTTGTACAGCTGTCAACAAGCAAAAGACAAGACTGTCGCCTCCGATGTGAGGAAAACAATAAAACCTAAAAAAAAAAACCCAAACTAACAAAGCAAAATAAAAAGCAACAGAGATCATTTATGATCGCAGCAAATCAAAACTCAACTTTTCATGACAGTTGGTAAATTTAAAAATTCAACTTTCCACGGAGCACTTGAATGTAGCATAAACTCAAGGTTGTTTAGGTCTTCCCTGTGACGTCATTGCGCAAGGACGTCCATAATGGGCTTGCAGCTGTTCTGACAAACAATAACAAGAACAGTGATCGCCTTCCCCCCGCGAAATAAACTGCGAATACTGTAATGAGCCTTCTGACTTTAATTTTGACGCTTCATCAGCAAACGTTGAGACTGCAGGCGACTTGTCACTGACGTTCCCAGTGAGGTAACTCTGGCCTCCGCTTCCTCCTCCTCCGACTCGGAAACCGGCGGAGCTTCGCCGCCACCGCGGAAGAAACACCGAGCATCGGTGGCGGAGGGAGCAGGAGAGACCGAGGCTTCTGCTGAGCTTGTGGGCCTCTCTGCGGTGGTGTTAGGATTTACTTCTTTCCAAAGCCCACGCGCAGTTTCTACTATTTGCCGTAACCCTCACAGAGTCACCAATATCAGCATTTATAACATGCAGGCCAACGGGGCAGGACAGGGACAAAATTCGGAGCTGTCCTGCCTAAATAGCGCACAAAACGGAGAATCGTCCACTGCCGGAGGAGCACATTCAAACGGGCTGTTATCCTCTACAGACAATGGGACTACTGTCACTACCAACAACGGAGTCCCATCATCGGGAAATTCTGTTGTTTCAACTGGCACGACCTTGGGGTCGGAGACGGGTTCAAGCATGAAAAAGAAAAAACGTCTATCTCAGTCAGATGAAGATGTCATCCGTTTAATAGGACAGCATTTACACGGTCTAGGGCTCAAGTAAGTAGCTAGTTCTTTAGAGTTACGCGGAAAAAAAGATCTTTTATGTAAATATGTCACGTCAGCACAGAACTAACTACCACCTTATTACTGGCGATTTTCATCTGTTGACATTAGTCATACACATGATGCAAAACCTTCTAATATGAACTGACAACAGGAAGATGATAAACAAACACGGGGAAGAGGACGCAGGGGGCTCCATTTTGCAGAATGCAGAAAAGACTCAGCAGTAGTATTTTATGTTCAAATGAGGCGAAGGAGAATATCAGTTTTTCAAGTACATTTAATATTAGAAATTGTCACCACACTATATTATTTATGTACATATACACTCTGTCACATTTAGAAATGGGCTCTTCGGGTGCATAGTGAAAATGTACAATCCTTTGAAATTTAAATGTGGTGGTGCCTATTTAGCAGTGATGATTAAATTTATTACACTGTGTGCATACCAGCTTAGAATTTACAACAGACTGAAGATTAATATTAGGAACATACTGCATGTGGCTTGATAACTTTAGAATCAGTCGATACAATGTCTATATCTGTGCCTTTTCTAGTCATACAGTGGACTTACTGATGCAGGAATCAGGCTGTAGACTCGAGCATCCTGCTGCCACCAAGTTCCGCAACCATGTAATGGAGGGGGAATGGGACAAGGTACTGAGAACGCAACCTTCTCATGACACCTTTTTTACTGACTACTTTTCATTGTATTAGACGTACATGGACTATATCAAATGGAAAGAAGAAAAAAATAAAATCCATATTTAAATGTTTGATGGAATATATTGTGTGTCAGGTTAAGTCACTCAAACTTAAGTCCGGTGACTATAGATGTGCTATGTAAACTTTTAAATTTTAGTCATTTGTGTGGGGATACATATTAAGTCCGTTCCTTAAATAACTGGCACACTTGGTGTTTCTTTATCAGCTCATGGCAGTTCAAGCACTGGTTATAATTTTCTTGTGAATTACTTGTATTAACTTCGTGATCTCTGCTTTCCTGCTAGGCTGAAAGTGATCTCAATGAGTTGAAAACATTGATGCATTCACCAAACGCTATTGTGGTAAGAGAGTAACGTCCCCACAAGTGTTTTTACATGTAATGAAGCCTAGTCTCACTCAGATGCTTGAAGCATGTCTTTTTCTGCCTATTTTTAGCGGATGAAGTTCTTACTCTTGCAGCAGAAGTATTTGGAATATTTGGAGGATGGAAAGGTTTTGGAAGCGTTGCATGTTTTAAGAGCAGAGCTCACTCCCCTGAAGTACAACACCGAGCGCATTCACATCCTCAGCGGGTACAGCACTACTGCTATCTGTTACTCACTTGAAAGCCCTTTCATCTCTTTCTGGGAAGTGGAGAAGATAATGTTTATTTGCTCTCTGTTTTATGCTAATTTGCTTATTCATGAGTTGATGTGTTATGGATTA
Source organism: Sternarchorhynchus goeldii (assembly GCA_028565775.1). NCBI lineage: Eukaryota > Metazoa > Chordata > Actinopteri > Gymnotiformes > Apteronotidae > Sternarchorhynchus > Sternarchorhynchus goeldii. Next base: position 11,022,711 of record JAOXYF010000008.1, read on the forward strand.
CTGTCATGTATAAGTCATTCAAAAACAATTAGTACCAGTACTGCTATTACTCCTAATGATGATTGTGATGATGATGATGATGATGATGATGATGATGATATATTAGTCATTCTGATTTTAATTCATTTCAGCAGCAAAAATGAGAAATGACTCACAACCCTAAAACTGAAAATGATATAAATGGTTGTACTGTGTTTCAGTGGCCATTTGTGAGATTTGGATCAAGCCTATGAGAGTTGATAGAGTGACAGGGACAGCTGCTATACTGGTGCAGTGAATAAAACTGAAGAAACCAGAAAACCTCGATACCTTAGTAGAAGTCTGCTTTATGTGAAATCTGGACTAATGTAGACAGAGGAAAAACCAGGATGGTGCGATCCTGATTGCGTAGCATTTGGTGCTGAAGATGGTGTTGTTTGTTCGGTGCTTAGGTATCTTATGTGCAGTCATTCTGATGATCTCCGAGCCAAGGCTGAGTGGGAGGGAAAAGGAATGTCCTCTCGCTCTAAGCTGCTTGATAAACTACAGAGTGAGTACAGCACACACACAAACACCCCTCACATATCCCTCTGTGCTTGGTTCCCATGTTATTTTTTCCTTTTTTAGTTCTCATATGATGTATGAGAATGAGAAAAAAAAAACCTAAACAAACATATGCATATATTATACTGTATGTATTAGTTAAATCCTTACACAGCATTATGCAGTTCCCCCAACCTTATTCTCATTCATTTTACCCTCTTCTCTCTTTCTTTATTTTACCTTCTTATCTGTCTATCAGTGTCATGTAATTCCCCTTTGCCTCTCACATTCAGGGTTTAGATTGGTATCATTTCAATTCACCCAACTCAGGAGATGAATTCAGGAAACAAACAAATAGAGATGTAGTGGAGAACTTGGTGAACTGAATTCAGTAAATCTCCTGAAGTGGCTGAGTTGAAATGGAATTTACCTTAACCCTGCTAATGATCTTTAATCAGCTTCATTTCCCTGCTTTCTCTCGCTGTTTTGGCAACCTGCCCCTCCCACTCCATCTTTTTCCATCTCTCTCGTTTCTGTAGCATACCTGCCCCCTTCGGTGATGCTGCCCCCTCGCAGGCTGCAGACTCTGTTGCGCCAGGCGGTGGAGCTGCAGAGAGATCGCTGCTTGTACCACAACACCAAACTGGACAGCAACCTGGAATCGGTGTCTTTGTTGGTGGACCATGTTTGCAGCAGGTAGATGTGCTCTGTTTTTGTAGTCCTGCGTCTCAGTTTGATTTCTGGCTAACCCTTCTTTGTTAGCATTTGTATTGCTCATGTCAAATCATCCTGTTAATTTCATTGGACTTTAGAGGCTCTGCAGATGGCCTCTCTAAAATGTATTTTGCCTGTTGTCTCCAGGAAACAATTTCCATGCTACACACAGCAAATCTTGACGGAACATTGCAATGAGGTCTGGTTCTGTAAATTTTCCAATGATGGCACCAAACTGGCCTCTGGATCCAAAGACACTACAGTCATTATTTGGCAGGTTGACCCAGTAAGTACTTTTTTTTTTTTTTCTGGAAAAAATTTAACTATAGATGATGTATCAACATTTCATTTTCAGTAAACAAGAACAAACTGGTAGAAATATAAGACCTTTATCAGAAGAGAAGCAAAGGAAGGGTGGTTTGACTAGTATTTCTATGCATTGAAAGGATACCCACCTGCTGAAGCAGCTGAAGACTCTGGAAGGCCATGCCTATGGGGTGTCTTACCTGGCCTGGAGCCCAGATGATGCGTACCTGATAGCCTGTGGGCCGGACGACTGCTCAGAGCTCTGGCTTTGGAACATTCAGGTGCAACCTCACCTCACACAGATACTACTTATCCATTAGGTTTTAGCTTTGCTTTGCCTGCACTAAATCCCTATTGCTGTCTCCCAGACAGGGGAACTGAGGACAAAGATGAGTCAGTCCCATGAAGACAGCCTGACGAGTGTAGCCTGGAACCCAGATGGCAAACGCTTCGTTACTGGAGGCCAGAGAGGCCAGTTTTACCAGTGTGTAGGTGTCTTCAGTATCTTTAGTGTTTGATTACTCATGCTAATGATCATCTGAAAACTGTCAGGTCATCCGATTATTGATGCCTATATGATTAGGATCTAGACGGAAACCTGTTGGACTCTTGGGAAGGAGTTCGTGTTCAGTGCCTGTGGTGCTTGAGTGACAGCAAAACCGTGTTGGCCTCAGACACGCACCAGCGTATCCGTGGATACAACTTTGAAGATCTAACTGACAGAAACATGTAAGCGCATGAGGTTGCCTATAGACTTTGTCTAACTTGAAGGCTCTACCTGTACACCTCGTCTAACTGGAAAGGCTAGAGTCTTTACCACTGTGCTTTGTTTGTGCTCCACAGTGTCCAGGAAGATCACCCAATTATGTCTTTTACTGTGTCAAAGAATGGCAGATTAGCTCTGTTAAACGTTGCAACTCAGGTACTTGTTTTCTTTTAATATAATATTTCATTCCATTACATGTCTGCCCTTTTTATGAATTTGAAATACTAATATTGCACACCTTCTCTCTTGTAGGGAGTTCATCTGTGGGACCTGCAGGACCGGGTACTGGTTAGAAAGTACCAAGGTGTAACACAGGGCTTCTACACCATCCACTCCTGCTTTGGAGGACATAATGAGGACTTCATTGCAAGTGGGAGTGAAGGTAAGAACAACTATTAGCTTTTATTACGTCTCTCTACATATCAGGCATCCATTAAATCGTCCTGAAGAATCTTAATGAACAGAATCATTAAATAACTGCAAAGGTTGTTTTGGAAGTTCCCACTTCCTGAGGACATTGTAATACCACCACAGTACCACCACAGTACCACCACAGTACCACCACAGTACTACCACAGTCCTGCTGATCCAGCTTAATATAAGGAGCATTTGTATTGTGCCCTCTGTCTGTAGACCACAAAGTGTACATCTGGCACAAGCGCAGTGAGCTGCCCATAGCCGAGCTGACGGGCCACACGCGCACTGTGAACTGTGTGAGCTGGAACCCCGTGTTGCCAGGGCTCATGGCCAGCGCGTCAGACGACGGCACTGTCAGGGTCTGGGGTCCCGCCCCCTTCGGTGACTCCCAGGAGGCAGAGGGGATAAGCGGTAAGAGCTTTGTATGCGACTTACAGCACCAACCTGTATAAAGATCTGGACATCGTGAGAGTAATGTAGTTTTAGTTTGTCACTGCAGTACCACAGTGTCCTGCTGTTATGTAGCTGATGAAAGGCAGAGAACAGACGTGCAGAATTAAACGGATCGGCTTTCCCCTTTCCCCCTCTATAGAATGCTGTAGCATGGACAGTTGATATTGACTCTGAAGCTGAAGGCAAATCAGTGATACACACTTTAAACACTGCAAGAAATTAAGGATGAATGAGAAAAAAAAAAAAAAAAAACCCACACATACACACACTGGTATTTTTCTGGAGGCCCCCCCCCCCCATAGCAATGGAGAGGCTGAGCTAACACAGAAATGCTGGACCACTTGAATGAAACTTACCCAGCTGCTGACCTCAGACCTGCGTGGCATTCCTGTTTTGGTCGAGTCACATGGCCTCACCAAGGAGGCTTACTGACCTCAGTCTGACGTCTGTCTCCTGCCCTCCACACTGCAGCCTCACAAACCACACCAAATCAAAGCATTATTTATTACTTCTATTATTTATTGATGTGAATCAGTCCAAGCCTTTGGCTTGAGTTTTAAGTGATGGTGTGTTGTTCCTCACAATATTAACTCTTTTTTTTTTTAAAAATATTGTTATGACGACGACGATTTTAATTAGTTCAGTCGGAATGAGCTCCACTGCCCCTTCCTCCGTGAGATGAGTGTGCAGAAGCAGCAGGGGTTTGGAGATTTTGGAGGGGTCATAGAAAGTTGGCCATCACACCCTTTTCTGCATGACCTTAGTCTTTATCAGCTATATGTGTGAATGTATGCCTGAACAAAAGGGTTTCACCAGCAGAATGTAACCATGTCATTTTTCTTCCTTGTTTAGAACTATGGAAGCAATTGACTGAATTTAGCGTCAGTTTTTAAAGATGGGATCGGACTTATTTTAGTTTATGAGGAAAATCCTAAAATGATCCCAAGGTCATTTTTTTTTTTCTCCATCAGAGATTGTGGTACTTTGTTTTCTAAAGTTGCCGATTATCATTTGTGGATGACTGGTAAGCAGGCAAGAGGAGGAACAGCGGGACAGGGAGAGCATGTGTTTGGTTTCTTCATCACACCATTGTTTGCCATCAGTAAGACTAAAACAGGGAGTGTAATGCTCCTGAATTGACACTCTTTTAATCTGTTAGAAAGAGATTCAACATTGAGGCTTAAGATTTCAGATCAGAGACTGATGGCCGTTTTGACTTCTCAGCATGCTCCTTGCCCTGTGTTGCCCTCTTTGCTGGCACTATGTAAGATCTTTGACCTTTGATATTTGAAGGTTTTCAGCACATGTAAATATTGACCATGTTTAGTGCAAGAAATAAAAGGAATACTTTCCCTTTGTAAATGGATAACAAATGTTGGTTATATCTGGATTGTGTTATTGTAGTAAGCACAAAGGCACGCTTCTCCAGTGAATAAATAGGCTGTTGACTTGGGAGAAGATCAGTTATCATATAGGGTAGAGTTCTGGTGGCTTTCACAGTGCTGTTGGACAAAGAAGAGTAGAATTTAAAGGCAATGTAAAAAAAAGCTAGTCATATCAGGCTTTCCAGTCTATGTGTCATTTTTTATATA
>JAOXYF010000008.1:11027562-11045268 GCA_028565775.1 Sternarchorhynchus goeldii
TAAAATTTGTTAGGACATTTCAACCATGTTATATTTGAAATTACCACAAAATCTATCCCCATGTGCTAATCTTATGTCAGTATGTTGTTGTCCTGGTCTTTTTGATATTTTCTTACTTAGTCTTTGTGCATTTTTTTATGCTTTATCTTAAAATAATTATTCATCACAAAGGTCAGATTTTTTGGGATTGATTCATTATGTTTAAAGTTGTACTGATCCTGTTTTACTCATAGTTTTCCCCTGAATTATTATATATAAAGAGTTTCTTGGGAGGTGGCCTATAAATTACCTTTTGTTTTCTATGTGACATTCTTACACTTGCTTTTCATCTTGGTTGTACACACAGGGGTGGTGTGCAAAATTGAGGCATTCAGAGTGTTGTCTGGCCATTAAGCCTAAGGAGCTTTGCCTATTATGATTTGCTTTGTAATATGTGCGATGTATGTGTATTTTATGGCATGTATTATAAGACTGGTCAAGAATATCATTTAGGCCGAGCGTCCCTTTCCCCTGAAATGGTATCTTTTCCCACCTGCATCAGGTAAGCTCCTCTGTACAGGTTATCCCTACCCTCACCAGCCAAACCTGTTCAGTCACTGAGGAGTGACACACACACACACAGAGACACATCTTAGCACCATTAAAACACTGACATCTCACCAGTGTTACATTCAATATTCTGCTTATGCAAGTTACTTTTATTTTTCTTTGGTGACATTGTATTTCATTTAAAGGCTTGGTTTTGCTTTCCTGTGCTGTGAAGACATGGCTTTGAGCCAGCTCACTAACCACAGAGGCCCAGGGTGGACTTACCAGGCAGGACACTCAGTTTGTTTTGCATTAGGTTCTGAAGGATCTGTTTTGCATTTAAATGTGTTAATATTCTAAGTGATTGTACTGTTATGTAACGTGTAGGAGAAGTCTTACGTATGCATATTTTCAATAAAGCGTTCAGGGTTTTAAAATAGCATGATGAGTCAGTTTGTGTCACTCTGCTATAATGTTCTACTGTGATGTCAACAAAGGCACAATCTGAAGTGCCGTCAGTGCAAGATAAATATTTGGCAAGCTTTTAAAATGAAATTGCATCGTGTCCTCACTGTAAGAGATTCGGCACATTTCTGATCTAGATCTGTAAAATTCCTCTGGATGCTCTCGTCTAACACACTTCTAGATAATAATTGTTACTCCATAAATGTTTAATGTCTGATCACAAGATTTCCCAACAAGTTTGGGGAGAAAAAAAGGAGAAAATCCCCTTCCAAATAAGGTAGAAAAGGTGCTACCATACAAGCAGTCTCTGACCTACCAGCTTTACTATCTAATATGTAGTTTTTGATGAATTACACTGAAGTAGAAAATGAGAGAAAAAGACCAACATTGAGGGGTTTTTTTCACAGATTTTTTTTATTTAATATACATTGTGATGAATTTCTCTGTTTAGGAAGGACAGTACAGTAAATGCTATAAAATACCACTGAATACTGTATACTATAAATATTTTTTTAACCACAAAATATATACCTCCCACAAGATCCTAAATGTGACGGCATCCTCTTGGCTCAAACATTATTATCCACCTTGACGGCACGCACCATTTGGAAACATGCCGCCACCCCCCACCCCCTGTTAATTAGCATTAAAAGAGTACTACTAAATCAAAGAGTAAAGTAATAACTTCACCATGCAAAATGGTAAGGTGATAGATGGGGTATCTTTAAGGTCTGGAAATACACTGTACCATCATTAGCAATTTAATCAGTTTTACGCATCTTATTTTCCTTCATTGTCTGAAGGGAGGACTTCCCACATATAACAGACTAGAAGGAATTTAAATCTGTAAGCAAAAGAAGATCTACACTTGTCAACATCTGTGTGGATCTTCAAACCATGTGTAAACTCTGTATTTGGACATGTGCCAGCATTGTTGTAGAGGGTAACTTTACTGTAGAAACAGGCTGCCACAATCCCATTTAAATCTCATCACAAGACCGGCAAGATCAAAACTATAGGGGTCTTCCATGGTTCCAATGACCCCTTGGCCATTTGATTACTTCACCCTCATCCAATAGAAAAGAACCAGAAATCCTGAAGAGGATGCCTGTCTCTACTGATTTGGGCACAGAGGTAGGTATATAAAAAGTATTGGAAAGGTAGACTCTCCACAGTTGTCTTTGCAAACGAAAGGTTCCCTCCCTCTGTCATCATGGCTCACTACTTTACAACTCTCCTAAATCAATAATGCAGCGATATGCATGCATCTAAATCAGATGTAGTGATACTGTGCAAATTTTCAGTTGCTTTGACCAACTGCTGAAGCAAACATGTCTATGACGATCACAATCGCAAACCAATTCTTCATCATTTAGATACAAATCCCATGATCCCTTATGACAAAATTAAAGAAAAAGATGCATAGGATGTGAAGACCAAAAGACTAGAGATGAACACCCCTGTTCACCTCATAGGACGTGAAGACCAAAAGACTAGAGATGAACACCCCTGTTCACCTCATAGGATGTGAAGACCAAAACACTAGAGATGAACACCCCTGTTCGTCAGGACAACCCAGAGTGGATTACCATGAAAGACTGATCAAAAGCAAATTAGTCTTATAAACCCAACAGTTTTTATTACCCCTGAGCATAGTGTTTTTCATTCCAACTGTACTTCTTAAGATGCTCCCTTTTAACGGTACTACAGTGAAACTCTCAAGCCAATAGGCTTTAGCTTGACAAAGTATCTGACGATTGTTCAAATGAAAAGCAGAAGGCACAGAGGTAATCGTTACAGCCTACATTCTCAACCATACTGAAAAGTTCTGTAATAGTCCTATAGAAAACAAGAGTTATACAAGACATTGAACCATAAACAGAAGACAATGTGTATTCCAATTTAGAGAACACAAATGTAGGACAAGACTGTACTGTGGCTACAAGTATTGTAGGTCCCTACGCAGTTACTCTTACTCAAGTGTCCATCAATAAAACATTGTATAAAAAGAGTAGTCTAGGAACTAATGATAAAAAACAACAACAAACAACTATCTTGAAGACAGGTGGACATGGGTCTTGGAGAGGGATGACAGCATATTTAAGATAATCCTGTCAAGAGATGACATGCTCACACTCTATAAGCCAGTCACTCTGATGAGTCAGTGCGATTGTCACATTGGTTCAGTCCTGAGAAGCAGCGAATGATGTGAGCACTGATGTGGCTTTACAGCCACTCGAACCAACAGCTAAATAAAGCAATTAAATGTACTTCTTGGTAAATATGCAAGCAAAAGACACATAGGAACACCTGTCTATCAAGCTGATCCTGGGCAACGTTCAGGTTGTGTTTTTTTTTTTTTCCAAAAACAGGGAAAGGTTATGCTGGGGAATGAAATGAGGGTGTTGTCTTGATGCTGCTCAGGCTGAGACCCGTCACAGCGCAGAGCGGACAGTTTATGATTCTTACGTCTGCAGGACATCAATCATTTATCAGTGCCAGGATCATGCTGAAAGTGAAACCAGAGAGTGTGTGAGTGAGTATGGTTGAAACCAAGCAAGTGGCTAGATGGACAAAGAGGTTAAACAGGGAGGCAACTGGTGTAGAAACCTTAAACAGACAAAACAGGGTCCAATTTCTAGGTACTGTTTAACTTTTAATCTGAAAAATAAAACACGTCCTACTAGTAGTTATTTAATCTATTTTATAGTGTCTTACATTGTTAAGATGTTTTATAATTCAGTGAAGGTTAGATTCTATAATATAATGTCAAGACTCCATGCAGGGATAATGAACAGTTTATCATCATGTGGATGTTTGCCATTACCAAATAAGTAAAGAATAAAAAGATATTGTTCAAACATTCATCAGTCAGCTAATTAGAAGCACTTGCACCTACTCACCATCCAGATTCTCAGGTACACCCGTCTTATAGGCATATTTTGTAAAGTGTATAATTACATACTGCTGCCCACTACCAGCCATCAATGGTACATTTCATGCCATTGTCTAAAATAGTAAAGAATACCCCCTCACCTCCTGATAAGCCACCCACCAAACAAACAAAGGAAGTTATATCTTATTGTCACTCGCCATAATAAATGTGAAAGTGCATCTTTTGTCAGGACTGTGTTTTTTTTTTTTTTTTTTTACCTGTACAAGTAGATAAAGAAACATAGTAGGTGAAAACCCAGTTTGATCATGGCCTCCTTCATATGGGACTTCAATTGGCCCCTATTGTGGATCTCCGTTGGGTCAAATACTCCCATGTTACCCATAGGAACCTTTACATATCTTGTGACAAACAAAGCAAGAACAGATTTGTAGTATAGTATCTTATTAAAGAGTATTCTGATTACAAACCTTTTAAAAAGCATGGCTTAAGCATATCAGATATGGCTGACAAATATGCTCTTACCTGTAAACGTTCCATGAAGCCACAGGTACATTGAGGAGAAAAATAAACCAGTGCATGGAGACTAGCATCAACACTGTAGCCAAAGCCTGGCCAACTAGTTCGGGTATGACCCACTACATACACAGAGAAATGATTAGTCCCATTAGACATTATAGAAAGAAGTTAAATCTCAAATCATGTGATGAAAAACATGAAATGGGTCCCACTGACTGGAACTGAGCACTAATGATCAAGCCAAACAGCTACAAAGATTTGACAAGGACAGTGTACTGTGATGTACACAGTGAAAGGAAAGAGGAAGCCTCGTCATCCTTGTGAAAATGTAAGATGTAGTAACATGCGATTAACCTCCATGGTGGTATGTAAAAGGCAAGCAATACGACACCTACTTTGTTCAACCTTGAGCAGCAAGCCCGGGCATTAATATAGTCACATTCAAGATCAGACAAAGTGATTATCTGTGTTAAGGTTAAGGTTATTTCATAGCTACAACAACAACAATCCCACAAACAGCAACAAACACTAAAGCAACAATACAGGCAACTATCTAACTAGCTAGGTAGTCGTACCAACCAACCAAACAGGTTGTCTCGTGTTCCCCGATTTAAGTGAATCTAGCTAGCAATCCATTAAAAGCCCTGATTTATCAATCACATAATCTAACTAGCTGGTTAACAACGTGATTAAGTTCTTAATTCTAGTCTAAGGAAAATAAGACACTACTCCTCCCGCTCAAAAACTGAAGTGATTTCCCCATATCTTGGTCGGTATTTCCGTGATTGCGCGAGCTAGTTAACTAGCTGGCATACGTTAGTCAGCTAATGACAAGCGCTAGCTAGCTAAACCGGTTATACGCCGTAGCATAAAATTTGACAACACAAGGGTCTCCATTTGGATGATGTGCGAGAAAAGGATACAAAATACACAGACAAAAAAATTAACGCGCAGCAGTCGACAAGCGACAGAATAAACACGGCAGCTTCCATCTTCAATTCCTAATCCATCGCTATTTCCGTCTGAGCATTGTATTTCCGGTGTAAAGATCACGCTGAGCACTGTTTCATTGGCTGAAATTACCTACGTCGTTATTCGCGTCTCTCACATGAGTTTATTCAGTCACGCTTAGGTGTCAAATTGAAATTCATTATAAAATGTGTTCTAATCTTGACTAATATCTTTTATCTTTTTAGAAGGTGATGCATTTGACCAACGCACAAGTCGTATACCAGCAGTTAGCTAAGATTAATAAAATTATTAAACATAAAGTAATAGTTACACTTCTCTTTGGTTACTCCAAAGGTAATGTTTAGATAAGTATATTTTTTTACTTTTTAAGGCATTAGAGTGGAAGAATTCTTTCGAGGGGTAAACATTGTTAAAGATTTAACTGAATTTCTTTGGCTTAGGAGGTATATAAAATGGAAGGTACTCAGTACGGAGCTTCTTGACATCAACTAAATATTGTTGAGATATCGTCTCTTTCTTTAGACTAACTTATCTAAACGCAGAACGGGGTTATTAAGGGTTCTTCTGTAAGGATGACGTCAGGCCGGACCAGTACGGTAGGGGGACCAGCACGCTCCTTAGACTGGCGAGAACCCGCTTCTTCTTCGTCATTCTGCGGCGTCTTTCTTTTGCTTGTCCTACTGCCACATCAAGACTAATAAAAATGCTCAGACTGAAACGGGTGGAACCGTTTAAGCACAATGATCCAAAAATCAGACAATGCCCTAAGCAAATAAGCTAATTACTGTACTGACGTCATCAAACAAAGAAAGAAACAAACAAAAAACTGCAGCAAAACGATAAATTATGGCCCATAGTATTGAATGAACACATACGCACCGTTATTTTAAGGAGAGATAACGAGAATTTTAATGAATTTTAAGGAGAGATAACGAAATGTTTATCTCCAGTTATATCCAAGGTTACAGTAAATAGCTAATGCTTTATGATTTGCAGTTATATTGTAGCAACTGTATATCCATAGCCTACTTATGTAGCTAAAGTACAGTAACTATTTGCATAGTTACTGTACTATAGTAAAAACAAACAAACAAAAAACAAACAAAACCAAAAACCAAAAAAGCTGTTAGTGGGTGGGCCGGGGTTGGTGTTGCTGTCATAGGATGCTTTGCTGTCATTAAGAATTCCTGCGCTAACCGAATTGGATACAGGATACTTGTGGCGTGAAATTTCCTCCATCACTGCTGCAGCTATGGCGGCACCTCGAGCGCAGCTCGATGAGTGGAAAGATTTTAAAGAATTCAGGGATGTTGCGGAACGGGAGAAACAATTGGATCGTGTTAACTTGAATGTCGAGGAAGTGTCGGAGCTGCTGGAAAGCTTTCCAAACCCTGCTAACGGCCTACGTGCCGGGACCTTCAGTTTCAAATCTATGGAGGACCTGGTCCGCGATTTCGACGAAAAATTAATCGTATGTTTTCGAAATTTCAACAATAAAACCACCGAAGTAAAATCCCCTGTAAAACCAATATCAGAGGATACCGTTTTAAAAAACGACGAGTAAGTAATTTGTATATTAAAATAATGAGTTGTAGTTTTCGCTATTTGGTGCTTGATGCGTTGACCGGTACATGACATTGGAAGATAAGGATATATTATACTAGTAGGCGAATAACTGTACAGCTGCAGTAAAATTTACAGTTGACTTATCTTATCTTTATTCTTGGACGTTTATCATTAGTCATTGTAATAAACGCTTTAATAAATCTTAAATTACGCTAGGGTTTATAGTATTGCATTTGAAAAAAGTCAGTTATATATATTTTTTCTTAGCATCGTTTATTACTTAATACGTACGTGACCCATGGTACTTTTCGTTTGAGGTTAGTGTACCAAACGGGCAAATTACGGCATGTCAGATAGCGCAGTTCCCTTTGTAAGTAATATCACGTGACTTTGTGGTATCTGCCATGTAATGGCTAAAGGTTAATTTTTCCACAGACTGTGCAGTGTGCCTTTACTTTAATCTAGACTGTTTGCAAAAATTGCCTTGATCGAATGAGATTAAACTAATAACTCTAAAGTGATTTTTCAGTCATTTGAGTATAATGGACTGTGGTAGTAGACCAAACATCCTTGAGTCTACAAATGTGTTAGAATAAACCAGTTTTCCTCTTGTTCACAATAAAGCATGGCATGTTGTTCAGTTTGATGGCAAGTTAAAAATGTAAAAAAAACCAAAACAGTTTAACTGCAAACACAAAGCGTCACTGATATTCACTATATTTGTTTTTATGTGCATGTGAAATTATATTAATTTGTGCTGCACACCTTTACACACCCTGCGGGAGGAGAACCTCTAACAATCTTAACAACGGCCACCTTCCCTCCGTCATAGGATCTGGAATGCGCTGACGGGTAACTATGGCAACGTCATGCCAGTTGACTGGAGTCATTCTCACACTCGATCACTTCACCTCCCCACCCTTAACATTGAGGAGAGGCCAGTGAGTTGAAAATCCACATTCTTCTGTCTCTGACTCAGCACTCCTGGGCAAATGCCTTACAAGAGGATGGTAGTTTTTGATTGGACTAACACGTCTTTCTTCTCTTGTTACATCAGAGGGCAGCTAATATGAATTTGGATGAGTCTGATGATGAGGAGTTAAGGGAACAGATGGACATGCACTCCATCATTGTGTCCTGCGTCAGTGAGGAACCCCTCTTCACTGCAGAGCAGGTGTTGTTCTAGAACCACACTTTCTTGCAACCTTAACTGAGCTATAGTGTGCCTTTAATTTAGGGTTCATATTTGGTATATGCCTCATCAAGGCAAACTGTGTTCAGCTTGCTTCACACTGCTTTAGCATGGCCTAAATGTATTCGACATTCATGGTACTATACATTTGTTCATTCATTACTTTAAAGGTAATTGAGGAGATTGAGGAAATGATGCAGTATTCTCCAGAGTTGGAAGTAGAGCAGAACCCAACTCAGTCAGACCTGATTCAGAGTGCCAGTAGTAACAGCCACAGCTGCGAAAAGAGTAAGTCCCCATATACATGTCTATATCAGCATGTGTTTGTGCTGTATCTAACCAAAGGTGTATGTGCAGGGGTGAGGAACCTTAGTCTTGCAGAGCTAAATGAGTTCCTGGAGGAGGTGGAGACAGCCATCTGTCGCTACTCTGAGGAGCTGGTCCAGCACCTGGCGATGAGGGATGAGCTGGACTTTGAAAAGGAGGTGAAGAACAGTTTCATCTCTGTGCTAATAGACGTGCAGAACCGTCAGAAGGAGCACAGAGAGTTCCTTAAAAAGAAGAGGAAACTGAAGCACGGAGTTGGTGGCCAGCACAGTAGAGCAGAGAGATTACCCATGAGTGTAAGTAACACCAAGATTCAATTATTTCACGAAAGACTGAGAGTACCTGAATGGCTAATTTCCATTTACTGCCACACAGTAGTTAGTTTTTTTTCCTACTTCACCTCTGTGTGTAGTTCTTCAGTTCTACTCCTCTAGTGTTCTTTCCTCTTCTCTACATGTTCTGGTCTTTCAGCGCTTCAGCATGGAGAGCATCTCTACTGCCATTCAAAACAGCTTACGCCAAACCTTTGGGAATGGGGGCGGGGACAAACAGGTGGCTATGACTTCCTTTTCTTATTCTTCTTTGGTAAACTCTCAGATTTCATCAACAGGTGTATGGCAAGCAGGAGCTGCTTCTTTTTTGTGAGGGTCTGTCTATTCCAGCTTCAATCATATCAAAACTATGTCCATAACTAGCGTTAATTTTCCAGACTCTTTACAAGTGTCTTCAACCTTTTCATAGTATCTCACTACAGTCATTCCTTACGAGAAAAAGAGGGAGCCACTGTCAGTTGGGGATCTTCAGGTTCTCACAAAAAGTGAGTATTGCCTGTTCAGTCCTGTATGAGAGTTACTAAAGATTTCATACCTCATGATTTCTTTTTTCTTTCCAAAGTTCTTCAAGCCATGAGGGATGACAGTGACAAAGTACCAAGTCTCCTCACAGACTACATCCTCAAAGGTGAACACGTTAGTTTGTCTTTCATAGCTGAAATAGAACTGTAACAATTATATAGAGTTACATAGATTCTACTTAATATTAATATTGATAGAAAGGTAATCTCCTCTTTGGCTTTAGGCCTCTTGTTACATAGCGCAGGGATATCTACAATAATCTCAAACCATCTCTTTCGCTATACTTTTTATTTCCTCCACTCTCTTTTCTCTCTTGCCTGGATTGTCAGTCTTATGTGGATTGAGGTTTGTAAGAGGCTGCAGGGCCACAGATGCTCCTACACCCTGAACACGCTAACAGCTGTGAACAGCTCAGCAGAACAGTTCTTAGGCAACTGTGCCTACTTTCACCTGCAGCATCTTTCCTGCTGTGAAGCCTTCACTTGGCTCTCATCCACAGATGTCATTAGTGCAATCTCTGCCTGGATGGGCTTTCAATTGCTTTTGCATGTTTGTACAATTTTAGCTTTGTGGAATCTTATTCCAAGACCTTAAATGTTAATAGTTATCATGTCCTTGCCATCATTCTGTTCACTCAAACATACACCTTCCGATTTAATTGTTTATCAAAGCGATTTGTTCATTTCTGTGAAAATGGCCTTTGATCTCAGCGAAAGATTTTGAGTTTGATTCATTGTTAGGTCAATGAATCATGCTAAATGACTGGGATAGGTATGTACTCAAGGTTGACACATCAAGCTAAGGTTGTTATCTATGCTCTCTATCTATGCAGTGCTTTGCCCCACGTGAAGTGACGGGAAAATTTGCATTTGTCGTTCCGCTTTAAAAAGGACTACGTTTCCATGAAATGAAGGATTTCCAGATGGACTTTATCACTGCTTTAACTTCAGCTTTACTTCACCCAGATTTTGCTTTTCAACTCTTCCATCATAAAGACTGCGCTGGGTTTCACACCACACACTGACATGTAGTATTATCTTACTCAAATCTGATGATACTTTGATGATACAAACTTTAAAGTATGAGTTTATAAAATGAAAGTGCTCTTATTACCACCTCTGCAAAAAAAAATGTTTCTTTTTGGTATTCATTTACAGAAATAATGCAAAAACCATGTGATATTAGGCTGTTTGAGTTTGCTATAAAACTGTTCTTTTTTTTGTAGTGTAGGGTTGCTCTGAGGGGTATTGTAGCTCCAATCCTAAGGGTTGACTAGTTTTCCTGTATCCTGAGAACACGCTCTGCCTGTGTTATATGGGTGTTTTTGTTCTCAAACTGCATTCCTTAGAAAATATATATAAGGAACTTATTTCCATTATTATGTCAACGCATCAAACTATTATAAGTAAATTAGGCTGATGTAACAATGATAGCAAAAATTGTACAGCTAATACTGAAAGTATATTATATAAAACGTCTGCCAAATAAAATACTGGTGATTCAGTCGTTTGTATCTCAACTTGTTTATATCACAAACACACCTGTATGTGTCAGGTAACTGTATTGTGGAAGTTACGGTATCATTATTTATGGATGCTTATGGTTGTAGTTACAGTGTCACGATTACCCCACCATTAGCGTCGCGGTTTCCCCAGCTGCGCTCTTCCCGTTCCAGTCCGATTCATGTTTTGGTTTTCACGGTCTTTAGTTTCGTCTCTTCTCAGCACATGCGTCCGCCTTCCAATCAATAAGCTTCACATGCAGTTTGAAATTCTTTCCCCTTGGTCAGTCTTTTTTTTAAGGGAAAGGACATTTCAAAAGAAATGACTGAAAATATCTATCTGTATTTATGCCTGATCCACTTCCTAGTGCCGTGCTTTTTCTGATTAGCTTTTTGATTAGTCATAATTGATGTATTTTAATTTGTTTTTTTGTTTTTTTTACTAAATGCATAATATCAGACAGGCTGTTAGTAACTATGTTCAGCAATGAAGATGTCTCATCAACACATGTAGATAATGTGTTGAAAATGATATTGATTATGGAACTAACGGAAACAGGGGAGACACTTCAAATTATCTTCAAATCAGAGTTCACACTCTGCCAAACACTTATAAATACTTACATATTTATTATATGTAACTCTATTGCAACAGAGATATTACACATGGTAAATGTTTGGCTCATGTCAGGCTGTTTTCCAACTGTATTAAAACTGCAGTTTTCAACCCCTTCTGCAAAAGAAAAGCTTGGATCCAACTGTGTTAAATACTTACATTCCCATACCATTTATAACTTTTACTGGAAAAACTAATAGGAACGTGGTCTTCAAACAACTAATTTTTTATCTTTAAACATCTATTTTGACCATTTTAAATCTGTTTTTCATCCTGTCCACAGCACTGAGATGGCTCTTGTAAAAGGTGCTTAATGACATCTGTTTCAATACAAATTTTGGAAAGGAAAAAACATCTTCTACTTGATCTGTTTGCTGCCTTTGGACACCATTGATCACAAATTACTCATAGACAGTAACTATGGACTGTCTTTCAGGAACTGTCCTAAACTGGTTTGTGTCATATCTGTATGGCAGGAGCTACTTTGTTGAAATAGACAAATATGTATCTGAGCTGGTGCCTATGACCTATGGTGTCCCACAGGGTTCTGTTCTTGGGTTGCTTCTTTTCCATTCAGAACGCTTCCCCTTGGCCAGATCTTCCAAGACCATTGAATATCTTACCTCAGCTATATAGATGATACTTAAATTTGTTTGGTTTTTAGTATGTCAGTGCCTTGAGCATATTGCAAACTGGATGTGCAAAGACTTTCTGCAGGAGAACAAAGATAAAGTGTATATATTTTTATTTATTAATAGAGATAAAGCTAATTTATTGGATTCAAAGATGAGTGATGACTTGTTGCCTGATTTGACTCACAACCTAGGTGTTCTAATGGACCCTGATTTCAGATAGCAGTCATGTCAAAGCAGTAACTAAAGCAGCATTTTATCATCTCAAAAAATATTAACAAAATGAGACAGTTCTTGTCAAACCAAGACATTGCGAAACTCATACAAAGGACAGCCAGACAAATCCAGTTGATTCAAACTGCAGCTGCTAGAATTCTTACTAAAGTCAAAAGAATGGTTCACACATATTCACTCCTACCATTAAATCCTTAAACTGGCTCCCAAACATGTTATAGTATTGACGTTAAGGTAGTATTACTAATTTATAAATCACTGAACAGTTCAGGGCCACAATGCAATCTTATCAGGCCTCCCAGCTCATTAGGAGCTGATCAGTTAATTGTGCCTAGGGTCAAACCTGAAGCGCAGAGAAACAGCATTTAGCTTCAGCGCAAATGGCACAGAATCTCAAGTTTCCAGATATCTTCAAATAGAGATTAAACACTGATTCGGATCTATTTAACACTGATCTATGCGTAGCTTTTACCTCTCAAGGACAGTTGTCACTGCTATTCTATAGCGCTGATTTTATGCACTGTTATGTTTATGAATTTCTTTTATTTAAATTCCACTTTTAATATTTCACTTTTGAATGTTTTCCATTTAAATCAACAGTATGTTAATGTATTTGTAATTTGTTTTATGTAACTTTTTTTCTTTTTAACTTTTTTTTTCTATGTCAGTGTAAAGCACTTTGAATTACCACTGTGCTTGAACAGTACTGTACAAATAAACTTGCCTTGCCTTTCATATTGAGGCTGTTGAATATTATACTGTTAGTGAATGTTGAATGTGTGTGGGTGTATTGTGATGGCCATACATCGAGGGGTCAACAGTAAAATCAATATTATCTGGCATATAATGTATATCCTGCAAGGGAAGTGTCACCTTGACTTACAGTAACAGCAAAGGAACACCAGAGGTGTGGAGATATGGTTAGAAGACCAGAACATGTAGCATTGCTTTGTGTTTTTGCGTGGTGACTCTTTACAGAGTGGTTCCTTAAATCTTTTTCAAATATTTGTACTTTTTTAAGATGAGACAACAAAAAAACAATGAAAACATACAAATGTCATTATTTATTGGACATACAGGTGCTTTTGATTTCTGGTCAGATGGCTTAATTGAAAGCTCGGATTCTGTTACTATAGACAGGCAAACTTACCTTCGTTCAGCACACTGAACAAACACTAATGAAACATTGCAAGGAGAACCACTATGTCTTCATCCAGAACAATGTCAGCCTGTCTCCTCTCCTGATCTGTTTATACCAGTCCATCATGCAGTCGTAGCTTCATCGGCAGGCAATGCTCACTTTTAACTTACTCAGCGAAAAAAAACAAAACAAGAAAGAAAAAATATATAGATGTTTATACAACAGCAACTCTACACGATGTTGCACAAATCTACATTCAACCATGAAACGATGCTGTACGAGGTCCCACAGCTCGCGGGGATCCAGACGCGTCCCGCGCCCTCAGTGTCCCGCCAGGCGTGTTACCGCACTGTGGTACCCTCTGGACGCACAGGGCCGAGGGAGGGGTTAGCCCCAGTGTTCGCGGCCTTTCGAACGAGCAGTGCCTCCTCTCTTTTGTGCATATACAGTATACATTTTAAGTTACACAGGTAGCAGCAGCACCCCCAAAGCCAGGGGCAGAAGGGGCCGAGGAGCAGGAGGAGAAGGGGAGGGCTGGGGGAGCGCATCACGCTGCCGCTCCTCCCTGGACGTCTGCGGGGTCCTCGCGCTGGGCCCTGCGACGCCGCTGCTCTGTTTTGTTCTCGTTCTCCGAGTCGTCCTGATTGGCCGCGTCCCTCTCGCTGTCCCTCCTGTGCTCTCGCTGGCTCTGGCCACTCGTCTTCTCTTTGCGACTGTTTCGGTTCTTCCGTTCTCTTTTGCTTTTGTCTCCCTTTCCTGATAAACACAAACAACATTATAGTCTAGAATAAAAGGATCCTGGACTCCTAAGATATAGTCTGTATTTACACTTAGTTCATAGTATAAAATAATTATTTAGGCATCAGAATTCTCTAGTAATATGAGAATTTGGCATTTTGATTAAGGACGTCTAGAAATTTTGATTAATTTTCACGTCTAGAAATCTCACACTGGTAGCTGTTCATGGGGCACTTGCCCCATAAATTACTCATTCATTAATAAGGACTGGGGAAAAACTCTGCGTTGCAACTGCTGTGTTCAGGTTATCCACAAGGTGCCAGTCTTGTTCAGTAACACTTCTTGTATTTTGTTACTTTGTCAGTGCACTTGGCAAATAAACCTTCCTTTTTTCCTCACTGTATTTGTCAAAAATAGAGAGCCTTAAAATAAAATTCTGTTGATGTTACTTTATCTGGTGTTGCTCAACGTTCTCAACGAGCCAATTTCAATTCCTGACGGGGGCTTATCAGTGGGTGAGTAGAGCAAGGCTGAGCTCTGTTGTGTGGAGGATTGGGAAAGTGCTGAGGTGGACACACACCCGGCTCCACCCTCAGGCCTGTGCTCCAACCCTATTAATCAGTGTTGCTCTCCCCGGTGCAGGGGGATCAGGGCAGCCTGCCCGCTACAGCCCACACTGACCCGCACATTCCTGGGGTCCAGCCAGGGTGATACGGGGCCCTACCAGCCACGGCTGTTTAGAAGACAGCAGCAACAGTGAAGGGAGCAAGCCTCAATCTCCCTCTCTCACTGAAGGCCAGGCACACCCCAGCTCTCCTCCCACAGACTGAGAGAGCTGGCTCATTTCACTGATGTGACATATCCCCTTCTGCTCCCTCTACACCCGGCCACCTCTCTCTCTCTCTCTCTCTCTCTCTCTCACACACACACACACACACACATTAACTCATGCTTTAGTTACACCCCCCATTCCAGCTCTTTATAGGCAGGAAGTCCCCTCTACACACAGTGTTTTCTTTGTCATAACGATTTGGAGATCAGTGGATTAGTCATAATCTCTCCATTTCCTACAAACCAAGCCATAACATCATCAGGGTGCTGTTCAGATCATTATGGATGTGTTTACTGGAGCCCTTTCAAAACTGGAAGACTGTCTGCCATTTCTGTAAACTATCAAGCAATGCATTGCTTCCAAATGGGAAATATTATGCAGGCACTTTCGTTAGGATAGAAACACATTTCTCAGCATCTGGTCACTGCTGCTAGACCAGATGGAAGATCTTGTTAGATGATTCATTTAAGAGATCAGGGAGGAGTCCGTTTAACACCATAAGTGCAGTTTCACAGGTGCTCTATCTAACACAAAAAGCAGCCACATGAAAATTCATCATGTGTGCATCAACAATCTTGATCAAAATCTGATTTGCACCATCCTTGAAAACATGTTGCAATCCCAGGAAAGAGTTTGCTGCCAGAGTTTGGCTGGTAGTTGCTTCTGCTTCTCAACTCACTGTCCATAATTCACAATAAGAGCATCGTGTGGCACAGATTTGTCAGTATTTATATGAATTAATAAAATAGCAACAGGTTAGAGTGTGAAACTTCATATAATTATCGTAGGTCATCACTGTACGAAATATTAAACACAACAGTACCATAATCACCTCCTACACTTTAAGATGGCCTGCCATTCACATGTGTCATATCCAGGACTGAGTTTCTATCATGGAAATGGCTCAAACTTGTTATGACACGTGGTACAGAGTCACAATTATACTGATGATGATGATGATGATGATGAGGGTTGGTGGGGGTAGGTCGTCTGTGGTACTGGGACTTTTGGTAAGAGCCAAGCAGGGATTATGGGATCTGGTTTGTCCCACTGGAGGAATGGCCTGGGCTTTGAAGCCTTGCTGTGACAATTCTAGAAGATCAAAAAAGGAGGGCGGGGGGTGGGTTCTGAGGGTGAAATGACCCATAAACACTGTGGCACTGGTGGATCCCACCATGAGCTCATGCATCAGAGGGTATAGAATTTCCGTTGGAAAAATATCATGCAGACATTTGCCTTGTTTAACTTTATTCCAGGAAAAGGTTGCCAACCCATTGATCATGTTTTATACCATTGATCTGTGCATTTTGTTGGATGGAAATGAGAACTCCACATACATGAACTCCACATATATGACCTTGGATGTCTGGGTTGGAGTTAAATCAAAGTGGCAAGGTAACAAGTAGATGACCAGGGCACTGACACTAGATTTGAACAGGGCCACATAAGAAAATGTTTAGCTAGTGTTAGAGAGAAAAAATTAAAATAGGGGAAAGAGAAGAGAAATACTTGGCAGGAGGACAAACAAAGTGTGTGTGTGTGTGTGTGTGTGTGCATGGGGGGTTAGGGAGAGGATGTATCAGTGTCAGAGGGTTATTTGGGATAACCCAGAGCTGGCGGGGGGTCGGACCACTGACCCTGTTGGTGTATGCAGAACATAAACACGGACAGGACAGAGCTCAAGCAGATAATTAGTGCTCAGTTGATATTCCAGGAGCTGGGGCAGCTGGGTAAGGTCAATATCCGAGCCTGCAGTGTGTAACACGCCCCCTCAGTGTGTAACACGCCCCCCTCAGTGTCTCCTTGCTGCACATTAATGCATGACGTGTATGTGTGTGTGTGGGTGTGTGTGTGTGTGTGCACACGCACGTGGTTTTCTTTAGTGTACAAAGAGTAGCAACAGAGGGAGATGGTAACTCCGAGAATTTTTTGTAATTGTTACTGACTGTTCCTGCTCTCTGTCCCCTCGGATTATGAGGGATCTGATCTCTGCTTATTCCAATAACCCCCATGAAAGAATTGATTATTATATAAAAGGCATTAGCAGATGTTAGACCATACTAACCCTCTGAATGCTGGGAGATAATGAGGGGTATGCTGATGGAGATAGCCAGACATCTCTCACAAATCACTGTCAAGCCATTTGCACATTACAATCCAAGCAAACAAACATGCAAACCTTAACCATGTAAACATGCTTTAACCACCATTTCTTTAACATTAACATTTCTTTTATCTTTCTCTGGTTGGAAGTATTTCTGCTCTGTGCATAAAATATGTATGTATATTGTTTATATTGTTTTTAAGTTGCATTCTTTGCTTAACCTGGGTGCATGTGTTCTCATTAAATAAGTGCATGACTGCCCAATCCCATAGTGTTCACATTTCTTTAAAAATACATCGACAGCTTGAGCAGATATGGTATGAGAGCAGATAGACTCACCGAGTTCAAGGTAAATGACCCCCCAATTACTCCTTCTTGAGCTGCTAATTTAACTGCAGTGGTTCTATCTGTTTTCCTGAGCTCCCCCCAGGCATAAGACCAGTTCACACACCAGCGTAACTCTCAGAGCAGCTGGTACATATGCCTTATTCAGGACTACAGCTGAAAGTGAAAGTTCTCCACCATCTTAGCATCCCAGTGGTTAAAGGATTTCCAAAAGGGTGATATGAAGCTGGAGTAATTGACTAAATAC
>JAOXYF010000008.1:11052382-11073229 GCA_028565775.1 Sternarchorhynchus goeldii
TCAGAGCGACGCAGGAGGAGTGTGCACAGCCAGTACCACAGAGAGAACCGGGTATGCACACACACACACACACACACACACACACACACACACCCTCCTCGCGCTCTACCAGCAGAGAAGAAATACAAACGGAGCATATGATCATATGATCCATCTATCCATTTAAGGCTATTAATACAAGCCACTCAACCTTAGCAATATAGAGTAGGTTTGTGGTGGTCATTATTTTTGCGTTGGGTACCTTGCTTGACAATCGGTTGGACTGTTTTACATGCTAATTTACATGCTAGTTCAGACAAAATAACTGCAGTAACAGAAATATTAACTGTTTTTCTTCCAGGTTTTTCTCACACAAACATTATATGGCGTTTCAGATCAATGACAATAAAACTGCTCAGTGTATTCAAACACAGATACTGTCTGAAAAAATAAATTCTAAGCAAAGTCCAGAAGGGAATTGGATAAAGTAGAACAAATAGAATTGCTTTGCGTCATGGCATAGAACTAGGCTGGTATTCTTATTATAAGTTAGTAAATCCAAATTATACCAAAATATTGTAAAGAACATTAAACATTGATGCAATGAATTAAACATTGTGCTGCAGTGCTGCAGTGATCTAAAGAATCTTCTAGATCATTTTGAAGCCATATAGCTTTTTCATGCAGTTTGCCATCTTCTCATAGAAATCCTTGCAACAACCCGACAGATACACAGATCAGGGCTGTATGAATGTGGATTACAGTGCCTTTATAATAATACACTACTACTGGTATTTAAAAAAAGAGAAAGCCTTGTATATACTGCAATTCTAACTTTTCAAGAAAAATATATTCCTGGATTTTTGAGCCCAGCTAGTTATACCCACATCATCAATAATGTACTTAAAGTGCACTCTTTGTACAATGGTTAGATTACAGTGGGGCTTGATGCCTGTAAAATGATGTGGGGGAAAATGCAGGCAAGCAGATCTGGACCAAAGTTAAAATGTGCAATGTGTTCAAAACACACCAGTTTTAGTATACGGCATTAATTTATGTTTGGTGTAAAATAATGTGTCAACCCAAACAGCTGGCTTAGATTGTGTTTGAATAGCACTGAAATCTTCAGTACCTACACTATCTGGGGGTACCTAAGAATGGAAGTGGATGTGGTTGCTGGGAGCAATCCAGGAGAAACACATGCCCTTTTTCTCTTTATCTCCAGTTGCCAAGCAATGTACATGCCAGAGTTCAGCAATGAGTGTTCTCCTCCAAGAACGTTGAGGCTCTCAGTGATGTTGCGTACAACAGCAGTGTAACATGGGTTGTATTCAAGTGGAATCATTTTAAAAAGCTGTTTCTTATATAGCGGTTTGTGGTTAGTTACTTATATTGCTTGTTGGCATAGACAGATCAGAATATGATGTTAAAACCCTATATTGAAATTGACAGTTTAACAGGCCTTGAAGTCAGACAGAGGTGTGCATTATTAGACATTTAATGTTTATCTTTTTACCTGGACATGTGTCTTTCACATAGCCATTATATCAGAGAGAGAGAGAGAAAGAGAGAGAGAGAGAGAGAGAGAGAGAACAAATAAGAGACAGTAGAGGGCCGCTGACATCACAGATAGGGTCAGCCAAGCTACAGCAGCACTGGAGTACTTTTGGATCATAGTTTCTGCTCAAGGGTATGATGGCAGTGTACACAGGGCTGGCTTCTGACACAAACTGATTAGCTTCCACCTCTCGTCAGTGTGTGATTCAAGTTAAAAGACAACCCCTTTTTTTTATTTTAGAGCTTTTACATGGATTGGGGAGAATAACCAGCGTATCTGTTCAGATAAACATGGGGAAAAGCTACAAAGCAATTACACTGAAGAAAAAATACTGCCACTCTTAGCCTCTAGAGGGAGTCAGAGCTATGAGAGCGTCCTATCAGGCTGCAGGCTGCGTCCCCAAGAAATTTGTGGGCCGTTTGTTTTCTGGAAGGCCTGAGATGCATTTTCATTTGATATGCTGCAAAGGCCACATAAAGACAAACGGCTGCATTTTTGTGTGCATGCTCTGGAGTATAAACAATGGTAATGATTACTGGTGTACGTGAGAGCGCCGCACCGTACAGTGGTCCTCCCTCTTCCCACAGGGAAGCTTATTTACACGTCTGGCACTAGAAGCAGAGGCCTGCTTTTCCTAAGCAGTGTGTTGATGTTTATAAAGACATGAGGCAGACCAGTGTTTCCCCTTCTGTGGCTGCTCTATCAAACACAGTGGGGGCGGAGAGAAAAATGCCAGAATGTCGCAGGACCACTTCCATGTCTTTTAGGGCAAAGAAGTTAGTGCCCTATAAAAGCTGGAGAAGGAACTACATTTTCTGATTCAAATAAGATCTTTTTTTTTGTTACATTTGATCATTAGGTAGAACTCTCGAGTAATTCAGCCGCAAGTTAAAAAATGCTTTTAAAAGTCAATGTCAATGTGGGGGGTAGAAATTCCAGGGCAGTTGATCTTCAGATGGGGTGTAGAATAAAGCCCCTCTTTGTACCCCCCCCCTCCCCCCACTCTGATAAATAAGTCCCAGGAAAGAACACTAGTGAGGAACGTAGGAGAGGAGGTGAGGTCATTTGGTCATTCTATGCGATGGTTGATGAGAGAAGCCGTCAGCAGCCTGAAATGAAGTTGGGCAGGTGCACCTCTCCAGCACAGAGCAAAGGTAACTGAAAATGGGAGTCAAGCACAAGTTCTGGTATGTAGAAACTGCTTCTAGAAATGGACAAAAAACAGCAATGCTGTATCATGTAGCCAAGTGCTACAGGAGTAAATGCACACCTTCCTGAGCCATTCTGCAGACACCTGCTGCAGAAGGGAAAGACTAGAGCAGCCTCTGCTATGTCACTGTGTGCAGTGGGTGGTTCTACCAGTGTTCATCCTCCATGATTCTCTCACATTAGACTGGAGGGAGTAGAGGAGATGGAGAAAGAGACAGGAGGGAATAGCATGAAACACTGATTTTGCTCTATGAAATGTTTTTGCTTTTATAAAATTCTCTTAACTGGGGCTGCAGGGCTTAAATTTAACCACCTTGGATGGAGTTGTTATTAGGGTTAGGGTATTCAGGCTGGAACATCATTGATAGGCACAAAGTTTGGCCATCAGTAAATGATGATTTTAGAATGCTCTCTCCACAGAACCTCTGCTACACAAAGAATTTGAAAGTCATCACTGACATTTTTCAGGTGCTCAGTGGACATAGAAACAGGCAAAGAGCTTCATCCTCCCTCCACTTTTAAAAGAACACTAAAGAATTTCTTGGCCACTCTAATTTGAGCATGATTGTGGCATTATTCACTCATTCCATCTTAGAAGTGCTTTTTGTTTGTGGACTGAAGTTTTGAATAAATTGAACATGAGTTTAAAAGAAAGCTGATCTACTAACTGGAAAGACATCAGATATCCATTATCTCTGTTAACTTGACCATTTTGTGACCATCAGTTAAACACATGTCCTGAATCAAAGTGTAAAAAGCTCTCTGAAATCGCTCTGATCTAAGAAAACATAGTGAGAGGGTTTGAGAACTGCTGAATAACTGTGGACTGCCAGAAGTTCAGTACAGTGGAGTTGAACACATACCCCCCCCCCCTTGAGATTTAATCAAGGCAGTTCTAGCACCTCATTCAACCTCTTGTTGCTGAGCAACTTGGGTCCCAACCTTAGGTGTTCCAACCTTAGAGGGGTTAGGAGTCTATAAAAGAGTTTGGTGGTTTATATTAATCAGTGTGATGCTGGGAGATTCATTCACTTTGATTAAGGCTTTTTTATCTGTCCTGACAGGTGGTCTGTCTGTTCCAGCATGGGTTATTGTCCCAGAGCAATCACTCTTTGACCTGGCCATAGCTGGAGTGGATGGGAAGCTGCCTCCCCCTGTCTGCGTTAGCTCACAAGCTTTCTGCCAGCCTAGTAAAAGCAGAGGATGGTGGGAGTTGTATTACGGGTGCCCTTGTCTTCTCTAAGTTTGTGTATTTACACTTAACCACTCATTACAGTGGGACTTTTACGAAGCCACCCATGATTTTATACATTGCTCTTAATGAGCTGAAGTGAAAGAGAAGGGAGACATCTGGAGGCAAATCACATGCTACCCAGTGAGTTTAGAAAGCTCTCTGCCCAATCACATCAACAAGGCCTGATCTGGTTTCAGTTTCGATTAATGGTTATGTGACTACATATACACTGGTTAGACGTAAACTAATATTTTAGAATTGCCCCCTCAGTAACTGCTAACTCTCTTTTAGTGCTTTTTTTTTCATATTAACTGTAACCAAGTTGTGACCAGCTGCTGTTAAGGTCGCCTCTGCCCTTGTCCCCAGCTTACCTTTCTCTTTTTAAACTAAGATGATTAACATGTTGAAAATAGGCTGAAACATGCTTTAAAAGAGTATTATCTTTTTTATACAGGAAAGGCATAACTAAGTCATAGATGAGTATCCTGAATGCCAATCTAAACGTTTTGTGAGCTCCAGTCCAGATAGTAGGAGCTAATGAACTTACTTCATCAAAAGCAGAGAAGGTGTGTGTTGATCACACCTTTTCCTGCACACTAACCCATTACAATATTACAATATTGTACAATAAATACAATATTGTATACATTACAATAAATACAATATTGTATTTATTGTTCCATCCGAATGCAAAAATTCTGAATACTTAGTTATGCCTGGAAAAACAGGCCAGATTTTGTTCTTTCAGTCCATGTAATGAAACAAAAACTTGGTGGGCTGGTGTTACAGTGAAAGAAGCAGAATTACAAAGGAAGTGAAAATGTTTGAACTGGGAAATCCTTGTGAGCTTCCCAGGACTTAATTGTACATCAGTCAACCAGTCATGATTTAAAGTCATTGTTCTTGTACATATTGACCTAAGGCATTATTGTAAGGTTTGATCACAATGTTTTTGACTGATAAATGTACAAAAACAAAAAAACAAAACCAAGCTCTGTAATCAGCTCAAATACTCACAAAATCTGAACTGGCAACAGATTTTCTTTGGAGAGTGGAAGATTGATTTCATACTGCCTTCATATAAACTAATTCAACACTGTTTTTGACAGTAGGACAGGCACACTGTTACAATGGTAGCCAAATAAAAGCAGCTTGAATGCAGTTTACAGAGCAGAAACCACAGCTGTCCAGAAATCACCTGTAGTCACTTCAGTATCAATTACGCATGGTTGTAGGTGTGGACTATATTCTTGCCAGCATAACTTTTATATATATGATACATAAATCAAATATGTGATGGAATGACATTATTTTACAGTGTTTTAGGTTGATGCATGTTCAGGTAACATACATATTAACTTGTATCAGTTCTATCATATGATTATGGTCAGGAAAGTATGAATGATTTTCTATTAATATCATGTGTTAATAGTGTGGTTAAGTCACTGGTTAACAATATTGTACATTAAGGCAGGGCTGCCAACTATTATGAGTTGACTGTGAAACTCTCATTCCACATCTCATCATTTTCATTCAGAAATAAGAAGTATTGGCATATTAATTGTCTTATTAATTTGCTTAAAATTCAGGTTTGACTGAGAGAACCTCCTCAGAAATGACTTACAGTGACATGTCCTTTTTCCACCTCACAGGAGTCTAGTCACAACCACTGTACTGAGACCCCTGTACTGAACCACATCTTTTACCAAGGTAATCTTTTCAATGTGTGCTCAAAGCTACTTCGCTGTAGACTTTGACATCCGCTCCAGTGAGTGGCATTACTAGACACTGTGATAGTTTATGGTTTACCTCACAAAACCTCAGTCCACCACTGAAAGCTGGCAGTCCTTGGATTATCAGCAAAACATTGTGACAAAAGAATCAAACACTGCAAGCTATTCCTGCCCCCCCCCCCCAAAAAAATACCACCTTTGAAGTGCATGGAAAAATACCTTTGTTCAAAAAAATTTAAATAAAGTTAAAAGGAGGGTGAAATAAAAGAGTTAAATGTTGTTAAAATTGAACACTGCTAATTAGACATTACATATGTCCACTGAACATTCTCAAAACCATTACATAAAAAGCACAGTTCTATAAAACAGTATGATTCAAAGTGTGTTTTTTTTATTACCAAACCTACTGAATAATTAGAACCAAAGTGTTTTCAAGCTAATGGCTGCTGGAGAGGCCTGACCAACACTAGGAAGTTGTCTGTTGGCCATGACTGGGCACTAAGGGATGTGGAGGAGGGAAGCAGGTGTGTGGCGTGTGTCTGGCACATGGGTGTTGTAAACCGAAAATCATATCTAAAGTGCTGGAGTGAGAGGCGTTGGGCTGTTTATGGCTTGTGATAATGGCCCCATCATAAAAAACAAAACAAAAAAGAAGCCTAATTATAGTAGTGATGACTAGATTCTGTTTTCAGAAACCCTAGTGCACCACCCATATTCCTTTGTAGCCTAAACTATAGCATGCTCAAATGAACTCAAATGAACTCAAATGAACTCAAATGTAAACAATGGCTCATGAAAAATGATTACCTGAACTAGTCTGAAAATGCTCCTGGCCTTGCTGGTGCTTGGTTTGTTTCAAGCCGTGGCTTTCGTGAATCTTTCAGGTAAACTCAGTAGTGTGTTGCGTGTGAATATAAGCAGTTGTGTTGAGGGTTTATCAGGTTTACTGTTTAAATCAGGAGCAGGCAGCTCCAGCTCCACACGCCTGCATTGCTGCACACGTTACTGGTTTTTCTGTCCTATAACACCTGGTTTGAGTCAGTGAATCACCTCTATTCAAGGGTCTGGCCCTCAATAGCCCTCCAGCACTGGGGTTTGTGCACCCCTGGCTTATATACAATTTTTTTTTCTGTAATCTCTTACAAGTCATGAGCCATCTAAAAAATACATATAAACCACTAGCTTTCACTACCAAATTAATGTTGAAGCCACCTAGCGCAGTGCCTCCTGACTGGAGGGAGAGCTGAATCCCTGTTAAATAGAGGCTCTGCTGAGTGGAAAAGCCATTACAGAGGAAGCAGCTCAGATGATCTAATACCATAATCTGGGGTCCGGGGGCACCCTTTAGGAGATCAGCAGTTTTCATAACACATGATTCATTTTTTTTCTTATTCTGAAACTTACTGGAATTTTCTAATGGCAACCAGATGGCAAAGACAGAAAGAAGCACAAATCCGAAACTAAAGGGCAAATGCAACTAAAATGTAGAAACAAAAATGTGTAAAAACACTGCTGTCACAGTAAAAGTCTGCAAATGATTTTGTGTAAACACTCTGCTGTCACAGTAAAAGTCTGTACATGATTTTGTGTGTGTGGGATTCCATCAGCAGGGTATTTCCTCTGCCGTGTGGGCAAGCACTGTGAACTGTGGGATGATGGGAAACATACTCTGGCCTCCTGACCCTCTAGTGCAAATCACATTCACCACACACACGATCGCTGCAGGAAAGCACACGGTCATCATTCATACCACTTTAACATTCTGCATAATCCAACTGGAATCCATTGGTATCATCACAAGCCTCCAACAGGAAAAAAAGCAGCACTATACTGTGATTATTAGTCAGTCTGAGGATTTCCCACACAACAGTTTAATATACACCTCACACTTCAGGAACTCGCTTATGTTTCAGGCGATTTTAAAGACTTTTATGGCCTAACAGTGGTAACTGCAAACCAGCCAAGATCAACTTCTCCTGCAGGGGTCCACAGATCCTGAAGCTAAAGGAGTTGTGTTCTGTCAACAAGTGATTCATGAAGCTCCCTTCTCTTGTTTCCACTAGACAAACAAGTGAAAAGCTGTGTTTCTAAAACGGGCAATGCAGTTTGTAACTATTTACCACATTACAAACCAAGCCGAGGTGTTACAGAAGCCGCTATCGTCATCCAGATTCATGGAAGTATATTAACCAATCTGTTAAAACTGCTGCACTGCAATCGTTCTGTGAGCTAGAACTGGCCAGTTGCCTTTATTGTGTCATGGCTCTCTTCATCTTTGATTTGAATGAAGACAGATTTCTCTAGTTGTGTTTACCTACACTGCACAAGCTGACAAGGCAAGTAATTGCCAAAATATATAAATATCAACAATGCAGTATATTGTCTTGGACTTTGAAGTGTGAAATCAGAGCTTTTTGTATGTCAGTGTTATTATACAAAAAAGGGAATCACTGGAACAAAAGGTGGTATCCCTGCACTGGATGCTGTCTGCATGTACGAAGGAAGCTTAGGCATGAAATGTTTTTTTTAAATACAAAACATGCTTATTTATTTTTTTTTACAATACTGCATCTTAAACTAACAACTTGGTCTGCTGGCCACGTACTGTAACTAAATGACGGATCAGTGAACTAATGACAGAACTACGCTTAATAAAGTTGTCAGGGTTTTTCAGCAGTCTCTAACAGTGATATTACAACTGCATGAGTACTGGCTTGACTCCTTTAAAGCCATGTTATAGCATGCAAAATTCAAAGCAGGAATCTCCTGGACTCCTGAGCATGAGCAGATGCTTATACAGGGTATAGCACCAACCCACCACAGCAATTTCGCTTCAGCAAGGTTTCATGGCCAAAATTGTGCTCTCTCCTGTGTGATATTCCACTAGATCAGAATGTTGTAGATCTAATGCATTAGCATTAGATTGGGAGATTGTGCTCCCACTGCTTTGTTGCCTAATTGCAAGAGGGAAAACAAGTGCCCACCATACTTGCAACTTCAAAAACCTAGAAAACCGAGGCCACTGCTAACAACTACTGACCTTGTAGATATTCCTTATTTAGTGAGATTATCGCTCTCTCTGTCACATATTACAGCATGTTCTCTGGGATCTCATGGACACTCCTGATAAAAGCCTGACCAGCCATAAAGACTGATTTCCACTCCCTTGCATCAACAATGGAGTCATCCTGAAGCTATTTAATCTGGGACGTTTTAATGCTGGTTGTTAAGAAGAGGAGATTTACGAGTGCTGAGAGGTGTTGCATGAGGATGGAAAAACACAGCCTGTAGCTCGCCATTCCTTCTGCCTCTGCCCCTTTCACTATACAGCGCACACACAACACATGAAACGTCCTCCAGCAGGGATATGAGCCTGACTGTTCATCCTTTACTCCCAGACGAGCTTGACATCGCTCTCTGAGCCTTTATCCTGAGCGTGGTCACACAGACTAGCCAGAAGAGGAGAGGAAAGCTTTTCTAAAGTGCTGCATTTGAGTCAGAATAAATAAAACTCAGTATTACATGCCTTAGGAAAGAGTCAGTGAGTAGCACAGTGGCAGTCATGGGAATGTTATCTAATGGTAATGTAAAACCAAGGTAATATTGTGGATTTGAAGTAATCTTTTATATGTCAAAGGCCAACTAGATGGCTTAAGAATTCAAAACTGCTAAATATCTAAGCAAAATAACTATAAGCATGTTTATATAGCAAGTATGTTCAGATTTTTAGATAGCAGCTTCTAGATAGTTTCTGGTTCTGATCAACCAAGCTGCAAGCTGCATGCCTTGAACATGGCTGTTGACATCTCTTGTAAGCTCCATCATTTAACTGGGATAAACTCATGCTCTTTCTGGAAAATGACCAATGTTTTTCCTCTCACAGGAACACGGCAGCATGACACATGGATGTATACATTTCCTGAAGTGTTTAAAGTGCCAAAACAAAAGTAAATAAATAAACACCCCTATTCCACTGACCAACCTTCCAGCCTCTCTCTCTCTCTTGCTCTCTCTCTCTCGCTCTCTCTCTCTCTTGCTCTCTCTCTCTCGCTCTCTCTCTCTCTCTCTGCTACAAGCTTAGGGTGTACAGACCCTTGGCAACAGCCTGAACGGCAGCAGATAATACAGTCCCATGGAGACCTATCAGCAGCCCAGAGCTCTGCAGCTGACAACTCTCGGCCACAAAGAGAAAGCACACTGTTCCCCAGGGAAAGGTGATAGATGGGGGAGGGTGAAAGTGCGATAGATGTAGAGTGAAGAGGACGATGAGACGGAGGGTGAAGACACCAGGAAGAAGGAACTAACCAGAACTAGGGTGAGGCATTGAGAGAGGGCCAGAGATAAAGAGGCAGGAATCAAAGAGACCAACACAGTCCACAGTGAGTGCTGTGGACGAGCAGGAGAGGGCTCGTCCACAGCACTCACCTGTGTTCAAAGGCCATGCAGCAGTGATGGTGAGTCCTGGCCCAGTCTCCCAGGGTCATGCCTCATTGGAATACAAACATCCTGCCCTCCCTGAACAGCTTTTAATCTGTTCTCCCCTCTGCCCAGCTCACCTCTAGTGAGCCCCATAACCATATCCTACCTGCAGCATATCCTTTACAGGCATTCATCAACGTCAGCCGTAAAGGTATACTTTCAGAGTAGGAGAAAGCACAATAAAAGGGAACATCAAATTAAGGAGGAACATGTCATACAGGCCCTGGGGTCATTATCTAGCCATTATCTGTGTCATTATCTTGTATTGGTGTCCGGAGCACTTTACGTCTGAGTAATCCTTCACGATCAGAACGTGCAAGGCAAAGCTTGGACCTGAAGTCCCAGATACAGGAGCCTTACTGGAGGGACATTTCTGCACCCTCCAGAGCTCTTTACAGCCTGGTACAGACCTGGTAGATGTAATCGCTGCTCTGCATCAGAACTGAGACGCCACCAGCACCCTGCATGCAGCTCATTTCCGGAATGGGTTCCAAACATTTTCCTTCAATGAAGAGCAATTACATGCTGGCTAACCCACCTGATAGGGAGTATCCTTGGTCAATGGAGAAGTGTCAATCATCTTAAGTGCAGATAAGCACAGAGAGGATGGTGCAAGGGGATGTGTTACACAGCTGCTTTTGCTAAGCTGAACATCAATAAGAGCTATGGAGGGCTGGTAAAATAGCACATTCTCTTTCTCTCTCTATCTATTCTAAGAAAATAATCTTTTGCCCCCCCCCTTCCCTCAATGACAAAAACAATCTCAACACAAAACAGTTGGTTAAAAACATGATAATACACATCTCTGTACACACGGTACGTTGCGACATTGCATGTCTATCTGCGTCATCTCTGTGTATGCCAGGCTCCAGTGGTGGAGGTGGGGGGACTTCAAGGAATGCTTTTGAGCATTAAAGAAACATTACCAACAGTGACGACCGATGAGACCAATCAATAGTATATTGCTTGCTGGATTGAGAAACAATAGCAAACACATATATTGTCAAATATAGTGTCATTTTAAGGAAACTAATAGTTTCAGAGACACAGATCCTCATGGAAAATCTCATATTCTCCTCCTGAGTCACACTATGTAGCTTAATTGTTTAAAACACTCTGACCCAGATAAGGAACTTGTGCAGGTGTGTGTGTGTGTGTGTGTGTGTGTGTGTGTGTGTGTGTGTGTGTACGTTTGGGAGGGATGTGCTGCACCCGTAGGAGGTGGATTATGAAGCCCTCATCAAGTTTCTGACTGTCTTCAGCTCGCTATGCTCTTTTGCTCCACTTTTTTAAACATCTTCAGCAAAGTTGCAACAGATCCAAAATTCTTTTGTGTGTGTTGCAAACCGTAGTGTGGTGTGTGACCTGTGTGTGGACCGGTCCCTCTCCCAGTGGGCCTGCATTCATCTCCACAGCTGTCTCAGCTGCCCTGAACCCAAGCGGTTATACTGGAGGACGAGGGTGAGCACTCAGCACTCACCGCTATGCGTGGAAGCCAGTATGAAGCAGTGGATCAGGGCAACCAGCAGCCTGAGCAGCTGGCTGGGACAGGCTTGCTTACCACTATTGCAAAAAAAATGGCAATATATTGTTTTCCTCTGGTGCAGAGTGAAGGATTACATTAATATGTTGAGTATTTTTTTCCCCTGGAAACGATGGGTTTTAAAAACATATAGTACATCTGGGGATAGTCTCCTGACTGATTTAGATTAGTCTTGGGATAAATTGCATTGCTACTGGTGAGGTAAGACTGGAAATGGTCCTTACTTCAGGTGCTGTGCACACATCCATAACTTTAATGTGAGAAGTGCTCTTGTAGTTTTTAGTCTAGTCTTCCAGTGATATACATGATGAGTCGAAGCCTGCAGATGAGAATTGCTGCCTTCAAGCTTTTCCAGCTGTCAGCATTACTTTCACCCAACAATCTTCTAAACCAGCTTAATACTGCGTATTCACAAATTTCCCTCAGGATTAATAAAGCATTTCTTATTCTTAATTTTAAGCGTCACGCTGTTTACACAACTTCCTACAAATGTTTACGCGACTTCCTATAAATGTAAAATCAAGATTGCAGTAGGGATGCAGAGTTTTATATCTTTCGTGGTGAGAATTGGCCATGATGCTCTGCTCCACTATGCCCATATGATCCCATTTCCCACACTTCCCTGGGCCAAACATGGTTCTCCGGTTGGCTGACCTGATAACCTCAGCACCCCCACTTACGTTCTTCTGCCCTCTGATCTTCTTCTCCCTTTTTTTTCTCTCAATCTCTGGCAGCTCCGTCAGTGATAGAGAATAAATCAGTTCAGTAAAGTAGCAGCGGCTTCATTAATCACAAACTAGAAAAAGATCTGGAAGAGTTACTCCTTTTTACTGCTGCATGCTGCTCGATGTAACAGAATACAGAGTTGTACATGTCTGTAGAAATGGAAGCATGTAGAAGATTTTATATTATCATGCACTTACAAAACCTTGGTGTCTCGGTGGAGATATGGTCCCTATCAGCCTTTACAGCTGGGTGATGTACCACAGAACAAATGTATTTGAGTTGAGCACGTACAGTCACAGAGGACATGAATCTCTATGGAACTGTTCAATTATTTCTGCTTTACTCAGAGAAAGCATCTTTAATGTGGTGGTCTAGGCACTGAAGCTTGTTCTCACAGAGGAAGCTGAACTTTATCTGTTGAAAGGTTTACAAACACACGTTCAGCAACGTGCGCCACGAAGCCTGTATGCAGCACGGCTGGGATGATAAGACAGCAGTATCTGCCTCTATGGATGTGAGGCACAAGATTTTCTAGATCAAATCTTCACAGCTTCCTTTCTCACTAGACAGCGTGCTGCTGATGTCATTATGTGGCATGTCACTCTGTTTCTTGCTCTCCCAAAAACAGCCCCGGCTACATGGTTGATCTTGCACTGACCAGACATGTTCAGTTGTAAGTGAGAGGAGGGCAGTGAGACGGGGAAACTGGGCCACAGCGCCACCTCCTCATTAAGGAGCCACTTGGGGTGTGAAAGGAGCGAAAAGCGATTGTTTTCATAGTTGCGCTGGCTGTGTGCATTCCTGCACGGCTCCTCACTCAGCCGTGCTGCTTGTCTCGCACAAACAGGAGCACTGTTCCATCGCTCTTATCGAGTGCATAACGCCCTGCCTCAGCTCCTCTCCAGCGGCAGAAATGTACACTATGTTCACCCAGCGTGTCAGGCCCATCGGCCATGCCAGCTGTTGCCTGACGGGCATGTCCTCCCTACCTCTCAGGCACCCACGCATCACGCCGGCATCCGTCCTCGCCGTTATCACCTCCGTGAGATCATCACCTTTCCTGATATCGGAAGTTTCACCACATTCAGAAAGGAGTTTAACTTGTGGCCTAGAAACGCCAGGCTCACTGGCTAAGGCCACTGGGCATATTTACTTTTCTGTTCTCTTTTTTTAGATACTGCTGATTTTCTTCATGTGTGTTCACATCAACCCTCAGTCACACATGAACTGCAGCATCATAGAACTGCAATACATCAAACACCAATTCATTTACTATTTATTTTACATTCCAGTTCATAAGGTAAGACGTCCCACACTCCTAAACACTTTACCACCCTAATTCCAGTTCTCAGTGGAAGCATACGAATGCCCCCCCCTCAATAACCAACAAAAAGCCAGCATTAAATGCCTTGCTTACAACCCCACAGGCCCCAGAGCAGACACCTGCTGTACGCGGCCCACAAAAACAGTCCCTTCCATGGGAAAAGACAGAAGGAAAAATAGTGGGAGAGACAGACGTGTATGTTTTGATATTCCTTTGCATCAGGCAAGGAAAAGCTCTCAGCCACATACTAGGATTACGGAGGCCTGTGTGGTTTGGTAAGTGGATATCTGCATCAAGTTCAAAGCAGGTACAGCGAAGAGAAAAAGAGTCACACATACCAAACTAATAACCAGCTGCGAAATGTGTGGCTCGGTGAAGGTACTCAGGAAATCAGAACTGAATGCTCAAAGGTAAGACATTTGAATCAGGATGGAAAGAAAAAATTATTTGCTCTGAGGCAAAGTTATGCATGTGAAGTCCCAAACTACTCTCCTTAGAACACTGGCGGAGGAAAAGTCTGGGAATTTTCTACTCATTCCAAGACTATATTTTTTTTATTGTACCTTTAGTACAGGTGAGTTGAACTGTAGAATGAAATCTTCTCGTCTCTGGTCTACAGCCGTGTGTGTCTTAATCATACATATGCTTATGATCTAACGTTAGACAGTCGATTTCCTTGATTTCTTGCAATAAAAGTAGTTATAATT
Source organism: Sternarchorhynchus goeldii (assembly GCA_028565775.1). Classification (NCBI taxonomy): domain Eukaryota; kingdom Metazoa; phylum Chordata; class Actinopteri; order Gymnotiformes; family Apteronotidae; genus Sternarchorhynchus; species Sternarchorhynchus goeldii. Next base: position 11,066,875 of record JAOXYF010000008.1, read on the forward strand.
GGGCATTAACTGAAGGAACAAAATGGAATTACAATCAAAACATAGCAGTGAATGTTTCAGTTTAATAAATGAAAGTCTTGCTACAATTTTGTATTAGTTGATTTCATTAATTCTGTGTAAGTAATTCTATCTAATTAATTCTATCTGCAGGCTTAAGGTAAGAAGCAAAGCAGCTGGTTGGAACAAAATGCTGGGGAAAATTTTTACTTTCTGAGCCTAAACTATACACCTCTGATGGCTTGAGGCCTCCAATATAGAGCCAAATGTTTATAAAGAGAAGACAAAAGAACCTTGCACCACACAATTCAGCTCTACTGCATGACACATATAGGCCAGCTTGACTGAAGGGGTCTTGTGAAAATAGAGATTGAAGACCTACTGACCATGCTTTTCATTTCATGCAGATGCTCTCGTGTTCCTCTGGCGAGAGGCCAGCTCCATCCCTGTGCTGTCTCACCGTTCAGCTGTCTCACCGCACTTACAGTGGATTTCTCTGAAAAATGATGTGGAGTCACAGTCCAGCTAGGCTAAGACTCTGGAGTTTCTGTTTCCAAAATTGCAAGCAGGCGTTCATCCATCTTTTCTCTTCCTGCATCTCTACCACAACACTTGCTTCTTTTGTAGTGAAGTTACTGTTCATCCTCACTAAACACCACAAGCTTTTGCTTTATGTTGTTGATAATAAGCAAAAATATACTGATGGAACTGGATCATGAGAGGTAAGAAATCCAATCCTATTTTTCTCCATACTTCTCCAGCATCTGTCTTTGTGGTCCAGGAAAGCCAGTGAAAAACATGAATGTGCAACGTGGCATTTACCAGCAAACCCGACAGACACATCAGAGATTTAGATACACAAGTTAAACATAAGAGCACCATTTTCCAATGCTTTTACTGTAAAAGGCAGACTTTGTGCTCTCTACTATCTGTCTCTCTGTTACACACACACACACACACACATTTAAGGTTTATAAGCATCTCTGGGTGAGTCTGAGAGGGGTTAATCCTGCCCTCATCCGAAACGCTGAGGGCACTGGGATGCAGGCTCTCAGGAAGGGGCCAGACCTGTGGGAGCCTCTTCGGTCTCATTACAGGTAGAGAAAGGCTCGGCCTTGCCAAACAAGCCCTGAGAATGAGCAAGAGGAGGCTGGAAAGTGCGATCTGAGAAGCAGCTGTGTGCCACATACATCTGGGTGCAGACCTTCACACCTTGACTGAATAGTTCTCATCTGAAATCCACACTCAACATGCCTCACTCAAGCTCTGTACAGATCAGCTAAACAGTTAGGACATACCGGAACTTTAGAACTAAAAGTGAAGAGATCCATGAAAAAGAAAGAAATGGAAAGTTTTTCAAGCTTGTCTGCCAAATGTACGAGGAGGCATGTGATGGAAATCTCATTCGTTAGGTGGAAATCTCATTCGTTAGGTGGACAGGGAGCATTCTTTCATTTTTTGATTCTGTAGTACAATCAGGTGTGCAGCTTTGATGTGATATGCAAGATGTAACTCCCAGCTCTGGTTAAGCCTGTGCATGGTAGTGATGGTCAAGAGAGCGAACAGATACGTTACAGTGCAGCTACAGTACAGCTACAGTACAGCTACAGTGCAGCCGGAAGCCTTCCTAGCATCCAAATCTCCTCGGAGCCAGCTTGACCCCCTACACGTCCTTCTGTTTAAGCTTCTGTGATGAGAATTCACACTCGGTGACTTTCAGTGTTTTATTGTAATACTGGCCCCTTTATTTCCCGCGTCATTCTTTTCTCACATCTCTGTCTCTGCCAGGCAGCAGCAGGACAGGGGGCTTATCTTGTGTTCTCATACCTCCTATCCTCCTATGACCTTGAAGAACTCAAATGACCCCTTTGTTCTCAGTCCATGAGTCCATCTGTATGCTAAAGACAAGTCCCTACAAAAGTCTCCACCCCCCTGTTAATTCGTCTCTATATATCTGGAGCTCTTCAGATCCCCTGCACTTGGAAACCTTTTTTCACCTCCATCCAGATTGATGGGCTGTGTAAGTGCTCTCATTTCCTGGAGTTATTAAACACATTCATCAAGCACCTCTCAATTATTAAATAGGGATAGAAAAAAGGAGAGCTTAAGTGCTGGCTTGCTGCTTAGTGTGATTAAGTAGCATTTAAGATTCCACCGTACCTCTCTCTGATCCTCCTATTGCTCAGATCCCTAATAGTGCCTGAAAGCCAGCCATGCTGCTTAAGATGTCTAACACCCTGTAATATTACATCATTCTGTCATATGACTCAATGAATACTCTGTGATGTTACAATTAGAGTTTGGTCTATGGTAGACGTAGCGCTACAGCTAAAATTAACACACGAAACTGCTTCCATACTCACCGCTATAAGTCAAAGTCAATTTTATTTTTATAGGGTTTTTTCACAGCAGCCGTTGCTGCAAAACAGCTTTACAGATGTCCGAGTCCAAGCCCCCCGTGAGCAAAGCCAAGGACGATGGTGGCAAGGAAAAACACGCAAAGAGCATGAGGAAGAAACCTTGAGAAGAACCAAAGCTATAGGTGCACACAGCACACTACAGTGAATAGGGTTTTAGTTAAACCTTCTTCTGTTTAAAACACATCAAAAAACTGATACAGGCATGTCTGATGGAATCGGTGCTTTACTGAATGACTGGATAAACAATGATTGGATAAACCAACCACAAAAAGTTGTAAAAAAATGTTTTTAATTTAACAGCCAATCTATCAGTGGAATAAAATGTTAATGTGGCAAAAATATGAACACCCTTAGAAACTCTAATTGACATACATTACCTTTGATACATTGACATACATTACCTTTGATACATTACCTTTGATACATTGACATACATTACCTTTGATACATTACCTTTGATACATTCGATAAAATTGATACAACCATGATATAAATTTAAGGTGTCACATACATCCACCACCCTTAGTAATATTTAAGAATTAAGAAGAAGTGAAGATTATATTGGACAAAAAAAATATTTTCATAAAATCAGAAAATGACTACAAAAAATATGTAGAATTTCTACTTAATGTAGAATTTGGCTGAATCCATGGGTTACCAAGTCTCCAAAATGTGATGTCAAACTCCTAGGCCTTTACCCAAAACCCCAAAGAAAACCTGTGAGCTGAAGAGTAGAGTACAAAAGTGAGGAGCGAAGACTTTTTAAAGGCATTTTAAATAAGCTAAGATCACTATATGTGTTTTCTTACCTATCCAGCACTACAGTTTAAGCCTCTGTGCTTTTATCTAGGGAGTTTGGACAAAGTAATAAATGCCAGGTAACAGTGACATGTTTTTTTGTAAAAAAAAAAAATAATATGCTGAATTTGTCACTGAGTTTTTGCATATTTTCATTGTAAGATTAATGATAAAAAACAACAAAGACATTTTACCATAGGTCTTTTTACTGGAACCATATTGAAGCAATAAACCAATATATATCTTCTGTTCTGGAGCATAGGTCTTACCTTAAGGTAAGATGTCAAATTACTCTCTGAGCACACAAAACGTAAAGCAGTAATGTTTGTTATCCGTTACATAACTTAACAATCTATTACCATAGTTAAAGTGCTAATGCATGTTGAAGTATATAGATGTTAGGAAATCTCCCCCACATGGTGAAACCTGAGTGGAGAGGCTAATATTAATAACAGTGGGAGCTGGAAGCCTGCTCTGCTGTTCCATAGCACTGTATTTGTCCTCTTAACCACTGGATTTCATTTATCCCTCAGCTATGCACTCCATAGCACTCAATGCGCACAATTTATGGATGTTATTTTGTTAAGATGTTTGCCCCTGGCACTGTTGGGAAATCGTGTGTTGGCAGCCTTTGTGCCCAGTCCGACACCCCCACCCACATGCTCTTGTCTTCATGAGTCACAGCAGTTCCATCTACATGCCCAATTCATGGCTGTCGTAGTCAGCAACATCAGTGTTAAGTGAAGGGTAGGCTTCTCAGCATCTAATGCTATCTACTGCCACAGTGCTTCATTCAGGAAATTCAGCAGGATGTGGGCATTCAAGCCACATCAAACACAAAAGCCTGCTTGTCATAGTTAGGAATATAGTCCAGATTTGTACTGGTTTTTATACTGGCTGCCAGCGCTTTTGACCACAGTCACAGTTTCTCCTATTCCTCACAGGCTACACTTTCGCTGTGTCGGGCAGAGTGAATGTGAAAGCCAAGGTCTCTCAGTGAGACTCAGTGAGCTGACAGGTGTTTATAGGCATAGCGAGAGAGACGATGTCTTCAGCAGCCTGTTATTGAGACTTCTGAACCCTGGGGACAAGTGTCTCTCCAGCTGCCATGTTAGCTCAGTCAAAGTACTTTTATCCAGCACAATGACATGCTTTCCATAGTGGAGACAATTCGGTCAAACCAACAACAACAACAAAAAAATACAGTTAATTGCTTTCTCAGATAATACAGTGTGTTCTGATCAATACTATATTAAGACACTAAAAGTATGTTTACCAATTGTGCCAAAACTGTGCCAGACCGTGTGTTTAAAGGTACACTGTGGTTTTGAGGACTGTCTAATATGTGAGGATCATGACTAGCATCTAATGGCCAAAAACGGTTGTTTATTAAACCAACCAAACAAAACTAGTGCAGTGATCACTCTGCTTTACTCAGCGAAGGTTAGCAACAGTGCAGAGAATATCAGCAGAATACCCAACACCAAGTTTGTTCTCCAGTCAAACCACAACCCCAGACATATGTAAAGCTTCAAAACCTTTAGCGTTGGTGTTTCACGCTGGAAACCACTTCCACAAAGGCCCTCTGCACACTGCACACTAAAGCAGAGGGGCAAATCTGGAGGGATTAAATCCATTACAAAAATCTCAGTTCAAGCTTTGAACTGAACTGTGAAAGTCACTGATGTTTCACTCATTTCCCCTGTATGTCATTTGTACTAATGATAATAGATTTTGATAATTAAGTACAATAATTGGAACAATATGTCACAGAGCTATTGTCATCAGTTATATTAATTTATTAACTGGTATTTTACTATAGTGAAATATACCAGGGCCAAAATGTTATGAAGTTTATCTATTCAGAACAATGACATTTTTCCTTCTTATCTAATCATTCTTGTTTCATATGGTTATATATTATTTTAAATTCATGTGGTTTGGTTTTATGTACTGATGGACATACACAATGCATAATGAATACCAGTAAGAATTTTATAATGTTATTTTCACATATTGTCCAAAAAACCTTTGATGAGTCTCACATAGTCTCATGCAGATGTTCTCTGCCTACAGCATACCTGACTCCAACTCCCAGTTCCCCAAACACAGCCTTACCTGAACCTCATAATTGGACTATTCAATTCACCAGTCGCTAATTGTCTGAGTTCCTATTTAATCTTATCTGTTCGGATCTCTCACTGCAAAATTTTTACCTCTGCTACAGTATATTGTGCATACCACATGTGTACCATCTATAGTTGCCTAGCTGGTTTGTTTTCCCTCCCACTGTTGCCTCGGTCTGCCCCATTTGGTGTATTTGCCTCCTCTTACTGTCTTTATGGTTATGACCTGGACTGTTTTTCTTTGTTTTTCTGTCTCCTGGCTTTAGTTTTCTGTTGACTCTGGTTTCAAATCTCACTCTTGTAACAACTACAATTCTAGATTATACCATTAATGGTAAAGAGTCTTCGTTTAACATTGGCAAGTGTCTAACTAGTTGTGTAATGTCACATGACATGTCATAACTTTCTTTGCAAAAAGCACTTTCAAGAAGCAAGAGACACTTTCAGACTTGTTTTTTTAAACATTTGTTACAAGGAAAATTTTGTAATGAAGAATTCCCTGTCTCTCTTGACCATCTTAGCCAAGAATATTCCCCTATAGTCTATACCAACATAAAGAGAACAGCAGAGAAGTGCAACACAAAGAAAGATGGTGAATTCTGAAACTAAATAAACTGTGCTTGGTTTCTGTGAAGACTTCAAGTGGAGGAACATATCAAATACTTTATAAGAAATATGACTATATAAAATAGCGAGGCCCCAAAATGATCATTCTGTCTTCCTAAACACATAGGAGTGTAGGAAATGATTAGAGATAATGAGAGGAGAAACGCTGCCCTGCTTTGTAGATCAAAGCAAAGTCAATTCTTTGGGATAGTTTTCAAACATTATAGACCCTGATATCTTAAATAAACGTATTCTTAGATAAACGTATTCTTGATGAAAGATGTTCGTTACTACTGAGAAACAATAAACATGAAGCTAGAAGTTTTCTTCATGTCACGTGTGAGCCCAGGAGGGCTGCAAAAAGCCGACAGGACTCACGTGTAAAATAGCGAAGACCTTTTTATTATA
>JAOXYF010000008.1:11093436-11135545 GCA_028565775.1 Sternarchorhynchus goeldii
TATAAAACAAACCTGTACATTTTTTTTGCTTTAGATGTTAACATGATGTGGTAATGTTTGCAAATTCTCCTTTGTTTTCAGTGTCAGCAATCTTAAAACCAATGCGTTTTAAAGTTGCTGATACATAATCCTTCTTAGATGTTACATTTGATTCATTTTGTTTATTATCCATTCTTTCATCTCAGTGTCCTGTTTGTTCGTTCACTGGTCAGCTGAAAGAATTTAACAACAATTACATTAGTTTGCGGTAATTGCTTGAGCAAAATATATCACAATGTTAAAGTATAATAAATTCATTAAAAAATCCTAAGTTACAATGTCTGATTGCACATCGCATGCAGGTAGGCTGCATGCGATGTGATTTTATTATGTAGATATAATAATAATAATGATATGCCCAGTACAAATATGAAAGGACAGATGTTTTAACTTGGAGTATTCAAGTATTGCTTGCATGTAACCCCAGTATTTGTACATGTTAAACACGCACACACACATCAACCCCCCTCACACATGGAGAGGATTTGTACATTATCTCCTATGTTCTAGACCTCCCAATCAGGTCCGTCTGTTTTGGCTAGTTCAGGAATGATATAGTTCTCTATTATCAGGAAAGTGCTTTTTTATGGGTGTCTCTCTACTGGTGCACCCCTTATAATGCTTCTTCAAAGAACCCAGGCTGTCTGTCTCAGGGTTAGTTGGAAATACACATCATAGTTTCATTTAAATGAAAATTAAATCACCGAATGATTCATTACAGGTATGTTGAATAGTTCAGTCACAGAACATTCTGCACTGCTACATTAAGCATGTTGTTTTTCCAGTCAGACTAATACAGTTATGATGCTGAAAAAAGGACGAATTCAACCAGAACTTATACAAAGCAAAAACATGTTGAAATGGCCAGATTGTTTTATTTAAAAATTACCGACTTGTGAAAAAGGATTGAGATGTCATGGTTTGTGCCATCCTTAAATCCTGAAGATTCGACTGAACACACACGTATTGTAATGCAGTAATGCTCCAGAACTACTGATGATCAAATTAACTTCACAGCAAGGAAAAGTGCTAAAACACAGTACCATGGCAACCAAAGGAAAAAAAAAAAACTCGGTGGAAAGTTTTAGAATAACCAATGTCCTGAGTTAAACTGTGAAGCATGCATTACACTTAGTGAAAAGGAGACTGACGTCAGAAGACCATAAAACAAACAAGAACTGCAGCAATAAATTGGCAAAGCTTCCAGAAATGGCCAGAAAAAAAAACAAGCTTTTTTTTTTTTTATTTAGACTCATGTATTTTTTTGTTTTTCTTACAATATCATTATTAGCAACCTGAGTTTAAAACAAAAAAACTAATTAAAGAAAAGTGAAAATATTAATGAAAAATAAATATAGACTATTGTGTGAAAAACACTATTTAAATTTGTACTGTACTTCAGCACAGAATGGATGTTTAATGAATTCCAAACTTTTTAAAAAGTGGGTTTGGTTTTAAATTCATTACATAAACTCCAAGCCTTCTCAAAGATTTTTTTAATTCATGTAAATTAATTCACAAAATGTCCTCCCTACTACAGTACAAGAGCGTGATATAGTATAGCTGACCATTCAGTATGTTCAGTGTGATATAGTACAGCTGTCCATTCAGTATGTTCAGTGTGATATAGTACAGCTGTCCATTCAGTATGTTCAGTGTGATATAGTACAGCTGTCCATTCAGTATGTTCAGTACACAGAAAATAAATTAATGTGTGAAATCAGAAACATCATCAACAACAACAAAAAACAAAACAAGGGAAAAAAAAACCTACAAGTGTAGTATTAATGGACAGGACACCATCCAGTGTTCTAACAAGCTCTTAAATGTTTAGAATCTTAAACAACTCATGAAAGTGAACAAAATAGTGCTTTAATAAATGAGTAAAATAATTCTTGCACCTTGCACCTGTTTAAGTGTCACACATGTCAATGCTAAAAACCAGTGCTTAAAATGCAACCACCTAATTGGCAGCAAGCTACATATCACACACCTGCATCTAAGGCACCAACCCAAAGAATACACACATACCAGCAACCAAAGGTACTTATCTTAAAATATTGTAAAACTGTGATGCAAAAAAAACCTGCCCTGCTTTTTTTGTTTTTTTGCAGGTTTGCCTTAATGAACAGTTTTGGGTTCGCTGAGTTCATTCAGTGACAACCTTTTGAATGATTTGCTGTCACTGTGATGAGAAGGACTACACCCCCCCAAAAAAACAACAAAAACAACACAAGAACAAACAATAACATATAGACGTGAAGAGCAGATAATTGTAAACCATCCCAAAATGCCAAAATAAATACATTTTAATAAAACATTAAAACTACACACAGCATTGTTTTTCTTGTGAAATTCCCAATAAGTTTGATGTGTCACATGACCTTCTTCCCATTGAAAAAACAAAAGTTGGATGGCCGACTTCAAAATGGCCGCCATGGTCACCACCCATCTTGAAAAGTTTGCCCCCTCCCATATACTAATGTGCCACAAACAGGAAGTTAATATCACCAACCATTCCCATTCTATTAAGGTGTATCCATATAAATGGCCCACCCTGTAGATTTATCTGAGATCAGGCACAACATGTCTACTGAGCTCATTTTAAAAGAAAAACGTATTTTGTCTTTTAAATACTGACTTTGTATAAAATTTCATTCATTTAGTTTTTTTATTTGTAACACAGCAATACACAATTTAGTGGACTGCCTATGCAAATCAGCACAAAATTTGGGGGAATATTATTAAGGACATAAAGTAAATGTAATCCATCAAAGATAGATATTTGCCATAAATGTAAATATTTTTATTTTGGTATGGACAACAAATAATACTCTAGAAATTGGTTTAACATTTCTAGAAAAGATTCTGTGAGCAAGGTCTGGTGGATGAAAGAGTGATGAGGAGTAAGTAGCAGGGAGAGCAGTTTCCCATCGGCCTGCTGTGTTCCATCTCCTCAGTGGTCAGACCCCTGGGAGGAGCCAGCTTAAGCCGTCCACATAGAGCACAGGCACGTGGGAAACAACTTTCATTTCCCACTTTGTGTTCTTGTAGCATGAAGGTGGACCACCCGCCCACATGCCCTACTAAACAATGAGCGGATGCAGTGTAGCTAAGGAGTGGGGGTCCCAATCCGTGGTGCTGGGGTGTAAATAGCTGGCTTCCCACTATAGGTACAGATCAAGGGGACCCCCGTCACCTCAGCAGGAGCTCCCCAGAGGAATGAGAGGAGGGTGGCAGAGCCGGGATTCCAGGCTGCATCTGTGGAGAAGCTCTTTCTCCAGGCTCGGCAGGTAGCGAGGACACAGCCTTCAGGTCAGGATTCCTGGGCTCACTCGACTTATTTCTCGGACAACCAAACTAATCACACTTCAGTCTACATAGTAATGCATCTCCAACTCACTGGATGTTCTCAACAGCGCCATGCTGTAGTTGCACAATACCACTGGATGGCAAACAAAGCAAGTGCCAGTGCTCTCTTCTCTTCTGCATTTGCTTTTATATCGTTACCATCCAGTGACACCCCCACTCCACCTCAACCCTTTAGTTTTAATTTCTTACATTTTTTATAGATGTTAGAGTTTATAGATATTTTTTTCTCTACCTTCCCACTACAGTTTACCAGGGATTTTGCTTAGAGTTTATAAATAAGTAAACTCCAATATGCACATACACCCACCCCCACCCATACCCACATTCCATCCTCCAGCTACTCCTGCTGCGTCTTTACACATTTTCCCACAGCATCAGGATGTCTTTAAGAGAGGACCAGCTACAGACAACTCAACCAAATAAAAGCTCATTAACACTAACGTTGTGCTAACATGCCACTCACTGGGGGTCGGCCACATAAGGTCACAGTTTGGCAATTCAGGGCACCAACTAAAGTTAATTACACACTCCCCAGTGGTTCAAAGGCACTTAACCCCCTCAGGGTGAAGTGTAGATATCCAGCAGAGTACCAAATAAAGCAAAAAGTGATTGAATTAAATCTCAGCCTTTGACATTGTTCTAGGATACTAAATCATAATCTAAACATTTTGACAATGTTCGACAACACTTAATCACATTATAAATGTTTTGCCAATGTTCTACAACAATAAATCATAATACAAACGTTTTGCAGACGTGGTTCATAATGTCCATAGCACACAAATAGAAAACATTACTAAAACATCTCTACATTTATATGATACACAAAAGCCAATGTCACCAATAATAATAATAATAATAATAATAATAATAATAATAATATTAGTAGTAGTAGAATAAGTATATCTTAAAAATATATGTACATTTTAATACACAATGAAGTTCTTATTCAAGCTTTTTGTTACAGAAATGTTTGTATTTTAATTGCATTTTGATTCTTTTATTATTTGCTGCACATTTTTACCCCCTCTAATGATAACCGTTTATAGAGGGCTGAAATAGTTAAGAACCATGACTATTAATAATAAATCAACTTCATGAATAGTTTCAATTTGAGCTAGATTATGTCTCAGTTACTGCAATCAATTTGACCTAGATTATGTCTCCATTACTAGAATCACTGCATCATTAAGAGCCACATTAGCAGAATTGTGTCTTGGACATTAGAAAAAAAACTTCCTTCAGTCAGTGACTTAATCTTGTTCTTTTACCACAGTCATAAAGGCTTAATTCCTTCCATTTTTCAGAGAAGCAGCATTTTAGACAAAAGCCTTTATTGTTGAGGTTTCATGAATCCTTTCTGACAATTTAATTTTCATTTTTGGGGTTATCCAATTGATTTTTTTTTACTGCACAACTGGAGTTACAACAATCTAACAGCTGCCATATAATCCATATCATATAATCATGACCATATATGTGCATCTGTGTGTCTACAGAATACGAAGGTTTCCATGAGCCTTGAGACTTCATAGACCTCTCTGGATTGCAGGGATTAATTATTGTTTTCAGTGAATTACTCAGGAAATCTTGCAAGCCAACTAGAAATTTCCATTCAGGCATTCAGAAAGCCCCTGGCTCCTCACGAATGCCTTCTGTTTCCCCCCCAGAATCCCTCTGGTTGAGGTAAAACCGCTAGAAACTATTCTACAGAGAACCCTGATAAGAACACCAACAAGCTACCAGCAAGTATTTACTCCTAGATCAAATTTTCTTGTCTAACCAAAAAAAAAGAAAAGAAAAAAAAAAATTATATCAACACTATTCAACATTCCTTTGCACTAACTGAAAATAAGGCCTACTGCATTGTATGTATAATATATCCATCAGAACAGAAGCCTTACTTGTGGGAAAAGCCTTGACTGCAAGTTGGCCTCAAAGTTAGATGGTGGAATTATTCATACATAGTAACCATGGCCTGTCCTGATCTTCCCACAAGAGTAAACATAGTCTTTAAAGTTTTAGCTGTAATCATTGTGCAACATTATTTACATTACCAATCCTGTTCAGAAAAAGAAAAACAATGTATTTCCCCAATCTCATTTTATTTAACCAACTGCGTGAGCCAACCTCTCATTAAGCAACGTTTTGAGTGATGTTGATGGTAAAATACAATTTACCAGTTATATTTTGAAAGCTCAGGTCAATACACATCAACATGTATTTATTTACTTATTTTGAAATTAAACTGTTATTATATAAACATGATTTATCACAGATGCAAATAGTTAAAATAAATAGGCTGTGAATGCTTTTCTAAAAACACATGCATAAAAAAAGAGAAATTGCTGCCAAGAAAATATTACCATGAGATGCAGGCACATAAATGGGTAGACAAAATAACTTAACAATATCTAACAATCACCTGACATCATTTCATATAAGATTTCACAAAAGTAGCCAACAATAAACAGGACCCATCCTCTGCCATCAGGAGAGTATCATTAAAACTGTATTATTCTTCAGGAAAAAAAAGGCCTGCAGTTTTCTGAGGGATAAAGAAAGTGGAAATCTGCTTCAGTCTCTTTGCTCCAGTACTTTCCATTAAGCTTAAGTGATGCTTAGATATGGTGATTTGGGGAGAACAAGGAACGTGTTTGCCCTTCTCCTGTTGTTTACGAACCCACTCTTTATTTAATAGTGTATATGGGGGAATTATCAGAACATGAAATCATGATGAGGGAGCAATGTGTACTCTGTAGGAGGCACCTGGTCATACAAAAGGACTTCATTCTAGAGCAAATCATTGAACCTAATGACTCCCACAAAATGGCTGCCCATATCACTTTGGAGCACTAATTATACTTAACAGGTTTAAAACAAAAAGAAGAAGAAAGAAAGAAAGAAAGAAAGAAAGAAAGAAAAGAAAAGAAAAGAAAAGAAAAGAAAAGAAAAGAAAAAAGTTTCCATCTCCAAACAGAAACATCTCCAGATACAGGAATTACTTGACTACAGATTATTTTGTATACCCTTTGCAAATTATCTGATGAAACTTCCTACTCAGCTTCTTTATATTTCTATAATATAAAGTATAATTTTTAATACTTCATCAACTAAATCAGATAGATTTTAAAAAAATAAACACTAAAACTACACTTTACACTTTATGTTTTGGTTTCAAACATGTCCACATTTCAAGGTTTTGCCATTGTTTTCTGATCCCCAATCTTATCTAATGACCAAAGAAATTGGCACATATGTTTCACTGACATTTTTTTGTGATGATTCTTGTAGATCTTGTCAGGTGAAAACTTTAGTTAGGTGCTCCATTGATAGATTTTTCTCAGTGTGGTTACTTTCATATTTTTAAGCTTGTTTGCTGTAATCTGATACTGGTTTCGTATTAGGGATCTGCTGTTTATCTGTGCATTGTGAGCTGTGTTGAAAATAGAATCTGGAAAAGAGCGTCCATTTTTTTCATTAAACTACTGCTTAATAAGGGAAATTAAATTCCATTCATGTTTTAGTGGATTTACTGAGTGATAGTACAAACAACCAAAATGATCCTTTTTAGTTAATTTAAGATTATTAGCTCCTTTTGTCATTCCTTATTATTAGATTAGATTCAACTTTATTGTCATTTTGGAGAGTACAAGTACAAAGCCAATATTATGTATCAATGTTCATCAGTAGTTTGCCATTAAGAAAGTGCTAATATATAATTTAAAATGAACATTTAATGTTTTGCAGTGCCTAATGCGACTACATTTTTGCACGTGTTGCATTTTATTGTGATGAACACGTTTATTTCATGTGCACCATGGAAATTCATTTTCAATTGATTTATACAGTGTTTTTAACAAACGACCATGACAAGGCAGTTTGACATAAATCCCAGATTAGAACTTCATCCAAAAATGAGCAGTACCAATGTAAGACTCCTTAATAGGGGCCTTAAGAATAAACCAGTCTTAAATACTGAACCTATGATCCTCTGGGTGACACTGGATTACAATATAATTGCTATTAAGGATAATGATAAACTGAAAGTTTAAAATATTTGAAACATTAGGAGGTAGGAGTTCACATGGATATAAATTCAGCGAATAGTAAAGTGTGGAGCAGTTCAAAAAGTAGCAGGTTTGGAGCATGTTGATGAGGTTTTTCATTGAAATGCTTGTGCAGAAATGTTCCAAGAGAATGGATTCAGAGCAGGGATTAATGATGCAATGTCATAGACTCAGAGATTTTTTGTCATTAATGACACCTTTTTCTGACCATTTTTTGTGGTAAGAAGGTATCCCACGAAGTGGGTTAAATGCTCTAAAACAAGTCTGTTATACGCTCTAAAACATTAGCTAAAGATAAACAATGTATGTTACATTTTCAGACCCAAAAGCTCCAGATTCAAAGACAAGACTCCGAAAGTCGACCGTAAAATAAATCTGGATTCTAAAGTTACTTAAATCATTCCACAATCATACAACTTATGACCATTTTTGTTGAAATGCACTGACCTCTGTAAAACAGTTAATGTTCAAACTGTTTCCCTCTTGTGTTAATATGAAATATACGCACTGAATGATTAACTGTACCAATTCAACAGAACTGGATATCTCCAACACAAACAACACATTCTGACAAGAACAAAAAGTAAACATGTTTTCATAAGAAGCTGTTTTTCTAAGTCTCTGAAACTTGATCTTATCATCAAAAAAGATGATTACAAAGGATATAATCCAAGTTGAGGGGGAAAAAACCCCAAAACACACACACAACACTGCTAACATACAGAAATCACATTCACTGATAGGGGCTGTCCATCATCATGCTGCACTCCAAGGCAGTGAATTTGTGCAGGAAGAGGACAGAGTTGAAGAGGAATCCCTATTACCAAGCCCCATGTAGCAATAAACAGCACTAAGTTACTATCTCACTGTTTACTCTCACTATTATTATTGTTGTTGTTGTTCATATCATCATTAACACAATAAACAATACATAATAATATTAACCATCTGTATTAGACAATATGCATCACACACTGTCAGAGTAGCAAGCAGCTCTAGTTTTATATATATATTTTTTTATTTTCTCACAGTCCGCAAATACAAAACTGTTTTCCTACTCAAAGGAATTTAAATATCAATTTAAGGAAGCGATGTTTATATATAGGCTATCCCTAATTGTCTTCTTTTTTTGGTTTTAAACCAGCATATATTTCATTCCAATTATATTTCATTCCTCCTAAAGCAATGTTAACTGCGGGCACTTAGAGAGCAAAACCTGATATTGACTGAGTTCATATAGTCATCTGCAACTTGCAGTCATATAACTGAGCAACAACTTCTGTAGATAAATCTTTTCCAGCAGTGTGTAAAAGAATTTACGGTCAGTCAAAGCAGACTGGAGCCAAACTGTTCCCCCGAGTGCTAAAAAAAAATGATCCCGATGCAAAACTGCAGATAAATTGTAATTAAATCAGACTTCTGGACCAGACTGAACAAGTAAATAATATTTGTCCCAAGTGAGGAAATACCACCAGTAGGTGTAAACTAACAGAACTACTTGCTTTACATAACATTGCAGATTATAGTTAAAACATGATTTACACACCTAATTAGTAAGGCAGTTCATTTATGTAATTCTTCAAACAAAGGCATATTAGGTTGTAATTTGCTGTTCTTAGTATGTGGATTTATGAGCTATATTATTTTATATTAGTCGTTACTCTCTTTTATTGTTACTTTCTTGTTAATCTTCAGTTATTTTTATGAAGCACTTTTTTTTTTTTTACAATGCAAACATGGAGAAAAAGACATGCCAGGTGTTTGATATGAGGGGTAACTGGAAAATTATATTAAATCTCTATTAAGAAGTAATGCCCTTTAATGTATAAACATTACACTGACACAGCTTTTACCCCAAACAGGTAGGGTCAGAAGGTGTGTTGTGGTCACACCTCAGTACTGTGGCCATTGTGTCAGCTGTCTGAGTTTTGCTCGGTGTAACCTGAGCAGATGGGAAGAAGGCCTAGATTGGCCAGCAGGCAGGGCAGCCACGGGCCTTCACGTCCATGTTGCTTCACGCTAAACAGCGAACAGAGCAAGATGTGCCAGTCTCAGTCAGGGGCGATTGGGCTGGTGGTTTGTTTTCCTATGAGTCATCTATAAACATCACTCGGGTGCTCGCCGTCCTCCTCTAGTGTTTTACACAAGCTATGTGATGTCATTCAACCCCTAAATGCCCAGCACAGCAAAAATTATATTTTTACTTAAGATGTGTTTTTGGCATTTGTTTCTATGGTTACATAGAAAAGTTCATTTTACACAACAAGACGTTTGTGAAAAGCATTATATTGCACAGAAACTCTACATGAAAGACCTATTAGGCTTCTTTACAAATGATAAACCAATCACAAAAATTCTAATTTTGAGGGGCATAAAGTAGTCTACAATTTTGTGCCATGACTGCGTTTCTTGCTTGCAAATAGCCCAAAGAGTCATAGGGGATTACAGACTTTACCTCTGTACAGAATTCTGTGAGACAGCATAATAGTTTGCTTAAATCCTTAGCCCCTCTGTTCTTCCCTTAAAAATAGTCTTTAAACAAGAGGTTCTCTCACTGGGCCAACATCAACATCCAATACAGCCCAAAGATAAACAAGGACCAGGTTCCATAGCAGAGTAAATTTCATCCCTTGGGAAGCACAGCCAATTCTCTCCCATCTGCTCAAACACAAACCTGCTGGCTTTTACACTGAACAAAAATCAGGTCTACAGAAAAAAAAAATCACCTCCTGGAATTTGTGTGTGATTGTGTCCATGTTGTAGAGGATATAGTTGATGTTTCATTTTGTCCTCCAGTCACAACTGGTCTGTGGCAAGTCTAGTTTCTTATATGAAAACCTGTGATTGACTACAAATGTTATTTTCCTCAGCTTTCCAGGGGAGCAAAAATTTTATATGAGTGTTACTATCCCAAACGAATGAACAACTAAATAAATTAAGAAATTAATTAATTACAATAAAAATATAACTAACTAAATAAAGTGCATTACAAGAGGCTAGTCCTCCTAACATTATGTCCTATTTTTGCCATTCAGTGTTTTAGCTTGGTTATCTAATGAAATCTGTTCAGAATGATTTTGGGTAGTGTTAAGGCAATGTACATTTCTGGACAAGCATAAGAAATGGAAACCTCAGAAGCTCGATCAAAGGCAGGCCAGCCAAGCAAAAAAAGCTTATTTTTTTTCCCTTAAAGATCAAATGAGAAGACAGATGATGATATGGACGCTGAGTCAGCCAATATTGACAGTTAACTGGTGAGGCAGTAAGTTAAAGGTTTTTCACCTGGAACAACATCTGCAAATATCCAGCTGTGTAAATACACATGTTAAGTGTACCCCAGGCTGGGAGTGTAAATAGACACGTGTTAAATGAGCCCTCAGCTTGGAGTGTAAATGGGCATGTGTTAAGTGTGCCCTGGACAGGCTGAATGTGTAAATGGGCATGTGTTAAGTGTGCTCTGGACTGGCTGGGTGTGTAAATGGGCATGTGTTAATTGTGCCCTGGACTGGCTGGGTGTGTAAATGGGCATGTGTTAATTGTGCCCTGGACTGGCTGAATGTGTAAATGGGCATGTGTTAAGTGTGCCCTGGACTGGCTGAATGTGTAAATGGGCATGTGTTAAGTGTGCCCTGGACTGGGAGTATAAATAGTCATGTGTCAATTGTACCATTTGGGAATGTAAATAGCATGTGTTAGAGTTGCCCTGGACTGGCTGAATGTGTAAATAGCATGTGTTAAGGTTGCCCTTTGGGAGTGTAAATAGCATGTGTTAAGTTTACCCAGAGCTGGGTGCTCTGCATGATGGTACCTGCCACAAAACAGACCTTTTTTTTTCAACGTCAAAGATGTAAGGAAATCAAGCATGCAGGATCATCTAGTTGTTTACACACTTCCAGCCCATCACCTGTGGAAACATATCTCTGTTCTGCTTTATCTGTAAGTTTTCTTCTTAAAATAAACATGTTGTACTGTGCATTTACACCCAGGTTTAGAAGTACAGAAAACTGTGCTAATATGCATACAGCTTGATGAGTCATTTTATTACTCAAATTTGAATTTACATAGAAAGTCTTCTATGGCATCATGTAACCCAAAATTTGAGGGCAGAAAAACATCTTGACCAAGACTACAGGCCTAAGAGGAGTTACAGCTTTGAGGTGGTCCTACGCAGGAATAAAATAAGAATGGAAAATCCACATCAAAGAGCAAACCACAAAGAACCTTCAGGAAAACGCAGTCTCTGCGAGAGTCAGAGAGAAGCAGGAGTTGAACACTAATCCAAGAGACCAGGCAGTGTCCAACCAACAACTACATAAACATTGCCCCAAACACCTACAGCAAGAACTGTTCCAATATGGAGAAACACATATTGTTCCATGGTGAAGGTCTTTCCAATGAGACGTAGTGAAAGTTTCAGTTTTGAATTTCCAAATTGATCTGTTCATAGTAAAGCCAAGAGACCCACTCCTGCTTGGCACTCCCCTGGCACAATAACACTCTGCTGTTTGTACTTGTATGACATCAGGTATGCAGGAGGCCTGTAAAATTTTCCCCCTCTGTAAACCAGAGCTCTGTGGCTACAGGGGCTGATCACCAGTGTACACAGGTGTAGAAGTGGAGTCCTCACTGAACAGTAGCCTCACAGTTCCTGTTTCTAGGGTGATATTATCCTCACACCTTGTGTTTTCGTGGACCAAGTTTGGGCAGGTTAGCTAAAGCCACGTGAACCACATTACAGAGCAAAAGAAACCTCTTTTAAATGGATACAACACTACTGATGTGACAGATTGTTAGCTCACTTCTCTTCGTGAGTCATAGGTGCTTTTTATGGAGCCCCATCAAAGATCTTTGGCAGTTTAAAACTGCTACATCATGGGCAATAAAAGAGACGGCACGTGTACACATACTTCTGTTCTTTAGCCAAGAGGTAAAATATATCAAATCAATTACATCAGAGAAAGCTTGCTCTTCATACCGTAGGGGTTATTAGTACTTCTATATCAATGAACTCCAACATATCAAGTAGCTTGGATGTTAATATTTACTTCATTATCATATTTCATTTAAATGAATTCCAATTAATTGTTTTGGTACGAGATGCCTTGACCTCCACCTAGATTTCTTGATAGCACAAAGATTCTGGAATTGAAAACAGACGTATCTGACTGGTTCTATTGTGGCCCTGTTGGTCTTTCTGATGCGTGCGTCACAAATTACACCACTAATATATTTATAGGACAACTTTGATTTAGCTTGCAGATTTCCAAAAGAGGAACAGTTGATATTTGCTCTTATGTAAGGGCAAAAGCTTAATCTATCAGGGATTCCCTATGCTGTGCCTGTGTTAGTTGTTAGGGAGGGATTTATAATCATGCTGTTTTTTATATGTTACATATATAGCTAGAACATCTGATAGAACATGACTGATGTTATGGAGTAATTTTGTCAAAGACATTTTTAAAAAGTACACAAAAAGAAGTACAAGTAAAACGTTACTTAATCTAAACAAATAAGCACAAACGTATTTCTTCTTTTCTAAATAGTCTTTGCTCCTGTCATCTGATTCTCTTTATGTTATATTTTACAGTCGTGGTTGTGTCCAGGTTATGGATGCAATGATGCCAGTATCAAAACTGATGATAGCTTTTTGAATTGCACCAGTATTGGTGAAGAACTGTTATATACATATGACTTTTCTGCAAAAATTCTTAGATTTTTCCCATATCTTCTGCCCCAATACTTCAGCAGCCCTTTTTTAGTTTTAAAGGTTAAACTCAAATACAGTCAAAAATCCAATAAAGATGTGATGAACACTCCCCACATTCACAATATTAAACCAAGTAAAGACCTTTTGGGTTCTGGACAGTGTTATGGTCTGAGTTGGAAACACAAGATACATGTATGCAAGTTTGAGAATCATAATAAATTACCTGCCCTAAATAGTGAGGAAACACCTCACAGATTGTGCACAGGTTATCCAAGAGTCCACGTGTAACAAGTTCACAGAAACAAAGCAAGAGACCAGGCAGCAGGACCAGACATGGCCACGGCAGGCAACAAAACCATTCTTTAAACACCAATAATAGATCTGATATACATTGATTTACATACACAAACAACCCTTGCCCACAGAACAAACTTAAAGATATAAATCATGACAGCATCGATTTATTAAACAGAAATATAAACAAATTTTGGGAGTACAACGGTGCCCCATATCCACTTACTGTGCTCAACATGCAAGAAAGCTAAATACATTTCGCATGAAATCACACGGTGCACAGAAGAGCAGAAGAAGATCGTTGCAGCTCCCACTGCAGGATGATCCGCAAGAACTCTACTTTCATCCCAGGCGCATTCGTTGTTTTAAACAAGGCTGGTGCTGGTATACTGCCATCCACCGCAGGAAACTAGCTGCAGCAGATGGGTGGATGCTTGGGTGGAGTGTCTTTGGGGTTTTTGCCATTTATATACATTGTATATAATATATAATGCAACATGCTGTCACCAAGTGTCCTCTGGGGACAATTAAAGTTTTACTGAATTGAATGAAATAAGCGATATACAAGAGTCATGATTTACATAGTGAAATAAAACGAGTCACAGTGGTTTTTCTTTTTCATATATACTTTGTACAAATGAGCAACTCCAACTATATTTTAAGTAATTAAAGCACCTGCGCTTAACAGTAACGAATTCAAATATGGCATTTAATGATCGCCAATGGTTGCCCTCTACTGGCCATGATAGACGAAGAACAGGTCAAAACCACAGTAACTGTTGCCCTTTCACACTGACCTGCAGACAGAATAAAGGAACATGAGAAATAAGCAGATAGGAAGAAAGGATTGGTGCCAGTGTGCAAGTGACAAATGTTTGGACGGTTAAGATAAGAAAGGTAGAGTTAAGCCTGGTTAACAGTTTTGTATAGCAAAACGCAATTAAGGCAACTTTTTTTTTTTTTTTTGACTGAAGACCTTTGTAAGCAATGCAACGAGACCTCAGCAGAGACGGCCCTATTAACTCTGACAGTGGGATTATACCAGGTTGGCTCCAAGGTCATGCGATCATCAGTGTGATACTAGGGGCATACATACATGAAGTGAGGCCCAAATATTTACTTCTTGCGTTTTCAGGTCAAGTTCTTTGTTCATTTAACTACACAAAAGGGGTTAAGAAGCGTTGACCAGCTGCAGGAACTGACCTAATGAGCTCTAGAGGCATTAATGGGGCAGATGTGTGGCCTCAAAAGGCACTGCTTTACAGCAAGTTTGAGAATTTTATCATAAACCAAACTTATGTAAGGTTTTATAAATTATGTTGAAGAATGATTAAAGTTCAAATGGAAAAATATCCATCTCATTACAAGAAAGTTACCTGATACTGAGTCAATAGCAGACATATCATCAAATCGACATTTCTGCTAAAAACCTGCTTTAGTGAGAGGCCACAGATAATAATCCCACTGTTATTTGTGGCCAACTGCCAAATATTTTGCTATTCACGTACATACCCCTGGTCCCATACACCAGAGAGAGCATGGAAGAGAGCAAAACAAAGCGTATTTTGCCAAGTGAAAAACTGTTTATTAATAGGTATAATACAAATGATAAAATCCAAAAATACAGGGGGAAAACATTTGAGGCTGTAGATATTCAGGCCTGATACCAGTCACAAACTGAGTTCAGACACAGCTGTTTCCCAACACCTCTCTTGCAAAGGTCAACAGTAGAGGAAAGGGATGGTGAAAAGATCTCAACAGGGAATTAATCTGTGAAGGAAGATCACTCAGTCTTACAGGTGAGGACTACAGATAAATCCAACAGTATTAAGAGGATCTTAAGTTTAGTGTATGGTGATTGTATGGAGACTCAGGAAGTCTTGCCCTGCTTCTCTTAAAGGGTGAGCCAGGTGCACCATACCTGGCTTTTTCCACACCAGAGACTCTGCAGTTTCAGAGGAGTAAACGTTTCTCCCCTCATCCTCGTGTGCTCTTCAAAAGTTTCTAAAACACAAGCAAGAGAATGTAAGTAGTATTACTGCACTACCAAACTCAAGTATCTCCCCCCCCCCCCACCTCCATTTGATTCGCTTCCCATTTCCTATCTCAGCATTTGCACATATTTCCAGTTCAACTGTTATAATGCACATATGTGTAGCATGAAAGACCATGGTAAACCTGCCTGTGGGTGAACCACATAAAACATTTCTAACATATTTGGTTGTGACAAGTTGCTGCGAGTCTGTTCAATAGCAGAGCAACTAGACCACTTTTCACACCCCTCCAGTGTAAGACCGTGTGCATGGATATAAGCCCGACTCTGCACCAAATCACATCTAAATCAAATAAACGACGTCAGAAAAATAAACGCAGTATGTGGAATTGGCTGGATCTCCGTTTAGCTTTACAGTGACTCCTTGGGTGGAAACGCACATTGCTCTACTTGAAATGACAGACAGAACTTGAGAAAAATCTACCAGAGAAATCATATATATATATATATATATATATATATAAAAAAAAGTGAAGCATTTTCATGATGTGTCCAAAGTAATAAATGCTGCTTCACAGGTTAAATTCTGAGGTCAATTCTCCATGTGACACTAATTAGGTTCTCCCTCTACCCTCCGTTTTATATACACACACATTATATATATATATGACGCCCTTGTAATTCTTTTTTTGTTGCTGTTGTTGGTGGTTCAGTTTTGTTACACCAGCTGATAAATTTCTTCTCACTAATAATTCAAGCAGGCCCAGATACCTTCTCTGCACCCTAATATGATGTTTAAATGTCTTCAATACTTCAATCTACTGTACTCACATGCCAGGCTAACTGTCTCACCCTGTACGTATGCCATCAGTGTAATCTTGCCTTCAGTGACTTCAACATGGATTTTCAACGGAATTCAAAATGAATCTTTCTACAACGCGATGCATAATAATGAGCAGTAAACAGCAACACCAGTAATACTAATGTTTGGTAACATTAGTAACAGTTCACTAATGACCACATTGATGGTTGTATACATACAGCTGTAAAGATCAACGCTGCAGCCACAGGTGACATTCATTAGCCATACAGACTGATTATTACACACTGTAACTTAACCCACAATATTCCACCAAATCTACCCAACACATTCCTAGAGGTTAGTTTTATAATCACCAGGCTGAGGAAGAGGGATTGAAAGGACATGATTTTCAAAAAGCCGGATAATGTACTGAAAAGCCACAAAAATAAAACCATTAGCATATCTTTCAGTGCAACACCCCCCCCCCCCCCCCCATCAGACCTGACATTATTAAAAAGACCGTTACCTTTGAAACTGCTTTGACATGATGGACTTTGATGGTGGCTGTTTTTTCCTCAAATGCCTTGACTCTGGACTCCTCTGCCAGTCGGTGCAAGACGAGCAGCAGATTTAGCTGAATCTGATTACACAAATAATTCAAATAATGAATTCAACCTTCAACTTGCTGTAAACCAAACAAACATGACTGAAGCGTTTGATATAACCTAGTAGGTGCCTAAACAAATATGCAACTCATTCTGACAAAAGTGCATTGCTGTAACTTTGTTTTTCCATCACTTCTTGCAAACATTTAGCACACCTTCACCAAGACTCCGTTAAAAAGAAACCTACAGAGATCTCCGATTAAACCAGTGTTTTTGTTGTGTGTCTTGGGTCTGCAAAGAGCAGCCATATTGGGTAAAGATTAGCAGATTCAAGCCATTTTGTATAAAAACAGTGTGCAAATTTGCACTGATGGATTTAGATCCCCATTCTACTTCCAGTGTAGAGTGACCTATTGACAGAGGTGTACGTCAGAGATGAGGAAGCCTTTGTGTTAAGAGGAGCTAGAGAAAGCAGCACATAACTTATGGCTAATGTGGGCTCCTCGGCATCTAGCAGTTCCAGAACTGCAAGAAATCAATATACTCTTAATAAATCAAGGCGATATTTCAGATTTCATGATCAATTAAAACAGTTTCCTAAATAAACCCTTATTGAATCCAAGTGAGATTCAATCTAAGGGTCAGATATTTACAACCCTTTGCAAGAAAAAGTGCATCCCAACAGTTTAAGGGCCTAGACCTCCAGAAGAACACAACCTTTCCTTGTAGAGTCAACCTTTCCTGGGATTATAAGAGAAAGCATTTTCAGAGTTTCATTCATCTTCTAGCAATATCTTAAATAGTGGAAGTACACTGGAGTGTTCGAAGATCACAGACTAGCTTGGGTTGGGCTCCAATAAACCATTATTGCCCTTGTTCTACCCCCCCCCCCCCCCCCATCAACACTGCATGGAATTGCTGAATCTCTCAAAACCATCAGTTCCACATACCAGATTCGGGTACTTGCATACATGTAGACTGAAGCTTTTGACTTTCTCTTGGAAAATAAGTTCTCAGCATAATTTCTCTTGTGCTCATAGTTTGTAATATACAAGTGATGTAAGCACTGAACACACAAACAAGTACAAATATACAAAGGTTGATTTGTGACCATGTAAGCAGACCCATTTATATCTACGTTTTAACTCCCAATAAATTAAGCCACTTGCACAAACAGCCCACTTGCTCTTGGCTACAACCTATGTAGTGTGGCAGGTTCTATATTCCATCATCTTTTTTTTCTCTGTCATGTGTGCATGTATGAACATATATATATATATATATATATATTAAACAAGTGTCTGGAGTGTGTGAACTAGATCCAGCAAAGGTTGCTATACACAGCTAATGATTTCAGGGTGCATCTACCCGATGACCATTTGGTTGCAATTTAAATCTATTAATACCTCATTTTCATAATAGTAGGTCATCTCAGGGGCGTCAGAACGTTTCTCCAACAGCTGGTCTTGAGAGTGTCTTTGGGAAAATGAAAGCCAAGGAGCACAGGCTTCCACTGTCAAAGACTTTGCCAAAGCATAACGACTCGGCTGAACTGATTAAAGCCGAGAGCTCGCTCCACTACTTCATGCATACACACAGAACACATGAAAACTTCAGAGATGAAAGTGGCATAGAAGAAAACCCTTAAGCAGACATGCAGATCAAGAGAAGGAACACCTCTTCCAGAGTTCAAATGAGACCATTCAAAATAGAAGAGGAAATAGAACAGTTCTTACAGTATCACAGTTATGGCAGAAATTATAAAGTAAATAGTAAAGCCAGGTATATATTGCGTTATTACTCTGACATTTATGACATTTGCAGACTGTGAATTAAAATCTTTGGTCTTTGATCATGCAATGCGTTACGCCCTACAACAGCTGATCTACTGCCTCTGTAAACAAACAGTCCATGATTATCTTTGGCATGGTCAGCAATTTTGCTTCAGTCACGTTGCTACTCTCATTCATATTAGACCTGAGAGAGCCCATTATATAGTACTTATGGGCAGCATTCCTCAAAGATGTTGAGCTTAAATTTTCAAACATGCAATTCACTATAGATATTCCTTGCCTACTAGGGTATATCATTTATACACTATTTATTGCAGTGAGTTATGGGATTGTTATAGTGCACTGGATTATCCCACACTGTGTTTTAGGGCACAACTATGGTGGAACCCCAAAGTAGTTATTTTGTAAGTAGGGCACAATTTTGGACATACAATTTTCTATACAAATTCAAGGTAACAGTGCATAGCAGATGTTAGTGTTGTATTAATTTTGGTTGCCAATATAAACACGCTGACAGGTTCAGTATTGCCATTTCAGGTCAGCCCAAAATCCAATTTCTATTGATAAAATGGCAACATAGATGTAATACTGCAATATGTTGTGACCATACTGCTAGTCCACTTATTTCTGCTGTTCAAGAAAGATTCTGCAATAAAAAGGCAGTGATCTACTTGCAAGCTTGTCTCATCCAAATTCTGTCTGCTGTCTCTCTTATGGGTACTCTATCTAGTGGTCTCTTGTCTCTCTTATGGGTACTCTATCTAATGGTCTGCAATGTTCTGTTTAGTGATTAGTGACTAGAACTTGAAGTAGACCATTTCAGACAGAAGTATGTGGGACTCGTTTGATC
Source organism: Sternarchorhynchus goeldii (assembly GCA_028565775.1). Lineage (NCBI taxonomy): Eukaryota > Metazoa > Chordata > Actinopteri > Gymnotiformes > Apteronotidae > Sternarchorhynchus > Sternarchorhynchus goeldii. Next base: position 11,112,962 of record JAOXYF010000008.1, read on the forward strand.
AAAATTCCAACTGCAGCATCTTGTACAGTGTGAAATGCAACAAATGTATAAGACCACTGAAACCACAGTGCAAAGCCATCTTAAACAAATGTCATTCAAAGAACAAACTTGAAAGGACTATTTTTTTTATTTGATCTGGAAAAGAAACCAGAAAAAAAATCCTACCAAAAGTAAAGACCTCACATGGAAACAAAAATCCCCTACATTGGGTAATTCTAATAAGACATTTAAAATTTTGCTTGGCATTTCTATTTGGTTGACTTATCTATAAAATGCACACAAGCAGCTACAGGTTTCTGCTTAAAAAGCTCAAACATGCCTTTCACAAAGCTTGAGAAAACCTTCATTAACGTGGTGTGAAAAATGCCAATAGCCCATGTTTCCTAAATGGTACAGCAAGTGCAACATTCTACAGTTCCCCAACACTGAGGTGGAAGTAGTGGTTTGGGGGAAAGCATAGTTCAGAGAGAAATCTAGAAAAGGAAAGCAGACACTTTCACAGCTTCCTTGCAGGATGCAGCTGATTATTTTCAAGTTCAATCAACCATCAAATGCTGCTGGGTCCATCTCTTTACAGCAGGAGAACAAAGTCACTGCTCCACCCCTGAGGCAGCTCATAACTATGAGCAATGAAAATGGCATTACAAACACAGTGGTTCTCAGGCCATTGTTGTGTTTGAAACTGCACTAGCTAGGGGATCCTGAATTATTCCACCTAAGCCAGATCCTTTGCATCCAAGCAAACAGACATTTCATGACTTCATAATTTACTGACTGATGCATGTAAGGCATTTGGGTGGGCAGATGCATTTCTACTACTTTAAAATTAATTCATTCCAGTGGTTTTATTCCAAAATTGTACAACAGAATCCAAAAGAATCCAGCAGTTAATATTTTGCACCCATGCCTCCTATTCATTGACATTTTTAATGTTAACCACTGCAACACAACATGGGTTGTGCTCAAGCCCAGCAACAAAAGTTTTGTTGTCGTCGTTTTGTGTTTTTTTTTTAATGGAGATTTGTCTCAAACTGAAAGAAAATGGGGGGAAAAAAATACAGTAGGGGTGCTGGTCTCATTGGGTACTCAATACCCCTAAAGCGCAAACCTAGAATCAGAATTTAGTAATCCTAAGACTTTTGGAAAACACTTAAATGGGTTTATATTAAAATATAGAAGGTAGCAATAAAGTCAGAGCACATGGAGTTCAGCAAGTTGTGCAGAAGCAAAGCAGGTACTGGCAATAGGTGGTGCAACATTGCTAGCCAAGCCATTGTTAATAATCGTCATAAGTGCACGCGCGTGTGTGTGTGTGTGCGCGCACGCATGCATAAGGCAACATCTGACGGGTCTAATTAGTAAATGCCATTATCAGCACAGAAAACTCACAGGATATTGAAACATGCGGTTCCCCCTGTGCCCCCACTTTGCACTTCTCCCTCTTTTAATGGCGGGATTAAAGCTGTGCATCTTTACGATGGATTTTTACATATTTTACGTATTACCTTCAGTCTCGGTCAGGCCAGTGGCAGCATTCTTTGGTACTGCTGCACCAGAAAATGGTGATGTTCCTCTACACAGTAACACTTCCTACTGTGTAAACTCAATGAGCTCAACAAGTAAACTCTGCTGAAAACACTTCATTTATCTTCATTACTCCAACATCTTAACTCCTACTCTTAACAGCACATCTTACAATAAATGAGTTAATATAACAAACCACACAAAGTTCCAGTCCATTGCTGGCAGCAGCTTGATGTAACTTATTTGCATGTCATTGTGGGGTTAACTCCTACAACTGCAGTTCCATATGTATAAATTCATGTGTGTGCTTTACACACAGTTTGTCATTTTCAGTAAATTTCCTGTGGAAATACCCAGGTCAAGAATCTTATTTATTTATTTATTTAATCATCTTCTGGTCATTATGTTTCCACTGTTAGATGTTTGGAAAGAGTTGGGGAAAAGAAAGTATCAAACATAACTTTACTTGCCATTTGTGACAATTACTAAATCTTAACAATGCTTATTACATACTCATTTTTAAAGTATAGTATAATGGAAAGTAATAAGTACAACTCACTTGATTTACTCAAGTTTACACAGCAGTAAATATCTGTATTTATACTTGCTTTGGGAAAGTAGGGATGCTCAAATGTTACGAGATAATTAACTTAAAACAGTTTAAGACAATCTGTTGTCTCAAAAGATTTTAGTTCAGTTGTGAGATTTTACAGGGAGAGGAATAATTTAATTATTCCTGACAAGCTTGTTTTAAATGTAAAACCACATGGTTGCTTATACTTAACTATAAGTGGTCTGCGTAAACCAATCAGAAAGTTGCATAAAGATCACATGACAGTAACTTTCCACTTGTGAGTAAAACAGCCTACATAGTTAAAATTATATATTGTCAGGCATTATAAAAGTTAATCAAAACGGTTAAACCAAAGACTACCTGGTCTGTGTCAAAGACTGATGTGCCTTTACCTGAAAGCTTAATGTTTCTAAGCTTTAAAGCCTTCTACAATGTCACTGCCTGAGCAGCATTGCAAGTTCATTCTTACCCCTCGAGTAATTGTGAAATTGAACTTATTTTCCCACTAGTAATATGAACCATGGTAAAGCAGTGATTTAAAATTTGGTTAAGAATCACTTAACCTTAAGTTGCTCCATGAGAAAAAGAGTCATACTTGCAGCTCATTTAGAGGTTATTTTTGTTGTTTGTGTGTGTATTAAGGTGGTTCACAAGCCCGAAATTTATTAACAAATCTGAATGGGGAGGGAAATGCACATGAACAAAATTAAAAAAAATTTTAACAATTGCGCGTTTGGTCATTTGTAGCCTTCGCGTTTCAAGCATTAATGGAGTTGAACAGGAGAGGAAGGAAATATGAGAAAGCCATTAAGTGAGCTGGCATCATACATGTACCTTTACGTACACTTCACTTTTCTCTCTACTTCTCATAATTACATAAAAAGCATTGTAATCAACCTCCCAGCCTTCTATGTATATGCAGTACGCTCTGCCCGTTTACATACATATGTATGAAATTGCGTTTAAATTATACCCAGCAAATGGAGGAGCCATGTACCCAGCTACACAGCTAGATAGTCATTTCGAATAAAGTGGCAGGTTTGTGAGTACCGCAGCTATTATACATGACAGCATAACAATAATACTTGTAGTTATCTAGCAGTTCGCTAACACACGAAACGACTAGCTAGCTAGGGGGTTAAATTATATTTAGGTAGGTATCTAGGTAACCTATGTAAGTAGCCAGCTTGCTAGCTATCTGGGCTACTTCCTACTACTCACGAAGGAACAAAACACCTAACAGTTAAGATAGCTAGCCAGCAAACTGCGATATCATTTCTACATTTCTAGCTACATCTTCCAAGGTGTTACCTGTAGCTAGCATAATAATGCAAGTACCGCACCGTTCGCCGATTCGTTTTACTCGGTTATCTATCCAGCTAGGGTAGCTGGCAGTTATTCGGAACATTCTAGCTAAAGCATTCCAAACTTACCATTATATCTGCATTTTTTCCTATACGTATGCCCGGCGACTTTTTCATGTGAGATTTCAGAACCGCTCTTGGTGCTTTCTTCAACATACTTGGTTAATCACATAGATAACTAGCTACGTTTTCGAATTGGACACATATATTCAAGTAGGGACAAGATAGCAATTCAATGAATTTAAAATTGCCGCTCAATTTATTAGCGTCTCATAATGATGACGTGACATCTGGCGCATAACAGTGTCGGATTTGAAAGGACGTCTACCTGAAGGAAGCTGGGAAAGTAAGCCAAGTTGTTTTATAGGTTTTATGTGGTTTTTTCTATAGTATTTTTCCAAAAGGTTAACCGCTTAGTTCGTTCTTTCCAAAGTTACTCCATAGTCGAATAATCGATAACATTGCTATAATAAATTTTTACACAAAATATCAAACGAGTAACCTGTAATTGTGTCAATTTGACAGCCTGCTAATGGTTTATACGGTCAATGTACTTGAAGCAGTTTTCTTAAACTAGATTTCTGTGCCCGCTAACTAAGCTGGATAATACAATAGGCAAGCTATTAGGCTATAGCTTGAAAGCAATACTAATGGTTTCCTTTACAATGATGCGTTATGTTAGGTATTGCTTAAGAACAAAGCATACGAGACATCTGCAAAGCATTTGCTGTATAAAAAATAATAATAATATGATCTTGAAACTTTGCCAGAACTTTAAGTCCATTTTAATGGCACATGTTTTATGTTTTCCATTAATTTCCTTGGGCTTTGACATTTAGTTGAGTTTTCAAATGAAAGAGCAGGCTTAGCCCCAGGTGTTACAGTCTACATCATACTCAATAAAAAAATATCAGTTCAAACTTCTCTCTTTTTCCCCTCCACAAATTTAATATAAAATAAATATAAAAGTACTGATGCACAAAAGAATTCTACGATTAACGCCGTACAATAGCTTGTTAAAGCTTTAAGATGTTGAGGATATCCTATATTGTTGTATCAAGTATGAGTATGTTTGTACTTTATAAATGAATTTTTACAACCTTTTACAAACTTGACTGTCGTGTGATCATGACATTATGTCGAGTATACTGTGATATGTGGATATAAATTTATTACCTAACAATTAATTTTTTAGATTTTGTTTGTTTTCTTAATATTATGTATTTTAGTAATTCTATAGAAAATTACGGCCCTTTGACTTTCATAAAGGTTCTTTTTATTTTTTGCAGAATATGAAACGATTCATACAATGTTCTTACTGAAACTTTATGTAAGATGTTATGTCTCTTACATTTAATGTTATACTAGGTACTAACGTAGATAACTTAAATACGCCCTCTCAAACCGCAACAATCTCCGATCATTATTTGATTTCGTTTCAATCACATTTTAGTCTTAATACCAGCTTGTCCCCTCGTTATTGTATAAAGCGCCCGATAACTCCGTCTACTGTAACACAGTTCATTGAACCCTTCCAGATTTAACTACCTTAGTTTGCTCACCATCAGATCCAATGGAGTTAGACAGGCTAACCGATGGTTTAGAAAATACTTGTACATCAACTCTAGACACAGTAGCACCGCTCAAGCTTAAAAAGACCAAATTTAAAAAGCCTGCTCCGTGGTACAGCGATCAGACTCGTAAATTAAAACAGCTAGGACGTAAATTAGAGCGGAAATGGCGATGAAAGTATTTCACTGTGCCTGGAAAGATAGCCTTAATGAGTACAAAAGGGCACTCACTAAAGCACGATCAGCATACTTTTCCTCGCTAATTGAGAATAACAGAAATATTTGAAGTAAGCTTCCTACTATGAGCCTCCACGTTTACTAAGAACACAGAGTGCTGACTTCTTAATGGTTCCAACAACTAATAAGGTAACAGTAGGGGGAAGAGCATTTTCTTACAAAGCCCCCCAACTATGGAACAACCTTCTAGAAAATGTCCGGGACTCTGACACAGTCTCAATTTTTAAGTCTAGGGTAAAAACGTACTTATTTGAAGGTTACAGATCCAGGGGTTCATGGGCAGAGGGTTTTATGGTATACTGAGACGCTGGTGCTGTTGTCCCAAGTTTGTTGACGGTGGGGTGGAGGGATGCCAATGCCTCAGGGCGCCCCCAAGTATGTGTTACCTTCTGGTTCTGTTCTTTTAGTTAGGCTGTAATAGTTTATTGCTGGAGTTGCTGACACACTTCTGAAATGTCTACAATTTATATCGCATACAGAACTGTCTCGCTTTACTTTTACTGAGCTAATGGCTGTCCTTGGTACTAAGTAAGGATTGATAAGGCTCTCCTGCTACCTGCCTCGGACCAACCACCTCCTACTTATCCAGACGCAGATGGTGGATTAATCAACTGGATGGAAGCCCTTATCAGCACCCCTGGTCCACCCTCCCATCCCCCTCCCTGCTGTGGCACAACCTCAGACTTTATATTAAAGTTTACAATTTACTACTGTTTTTTTTTAAAAAAATTTTATCTGGTTGTCGTGGTGACCGGTGTTGGCCAGAAGAGGATGGGCTCCCCCCTTGTGTCTTGGTTCCTCCCAAGGATTCTTCCTCACGCTCTTAGGGAGTTTTTCCTTGCCACTGTCGCCCTTGACTTGCTCGCTGGGGGCTTGGACTCAGACACTTGTAAAGCTGCTTTGAGACAACATCTGTTGCAAAGGGTGCTATATAAATAAACTTGATTTGTTATGATTTGATTTAATAGTCACTATGACATATTTCTAATCTGATGTTTTAGAATGTAGGGTATCTGCCCAAACCACTGATTTACCAGCCACTTTCTGATACAACAGTGAAGTAGATTTTTTTTACACAGTACAGTAATTTATATTAGATTGTCTCTAACAAATGCCCTGAATGTCCATGCTAGGAAGAGTGAAGGAGTCAAATATTGCCTCATTTGTTAGCTCCTTTAGTGGAAATATCTAGAAGTACAGTGCATTTTGGATTAGATTAAGATTTAGTAAGTGGATTTTGTTTCTAAAAGTCAATACATTATCAACAGAAAGCTGCATATTTTTTCACTTTTTGTTTCAGCAGTCTCAGTTTTACTCTGGCTTGTGTGATCAAAGCTCCTTCATACATCATTAACTGGAGAGCAACTCCTGCAGTAAAGGTTTATCACCCTCATCTTTCCACTCTGCTTTTAATTCCAATAGTTCCGCATGCTGTACTGCACAGGATCTAAAAATTCTCAAACTGCCTGCATTTTTCATAGTGGCTTTCTTCTTCTTATAAAGGTTTAACGCAGTGGAGGTGATTAGCTCTATACTTAGGGTGTTATATTCTCCATAAGCTCCTGGTTCCTGCCTACAGGCTTTGTTAGGCAAACATATGGGCCAGACAAATTACTCAAAGATTGACAGCCATAATGCTGTACAAATGCAGATTGTCATCAGTAAAATATGTCAGTTTTAAATATGTATGGAAATGACTTAAAACCACTTAAGCGGCCACAGATTTATATTATTTCTGCGGATACCACCATTCTGATAAATCAAGTAATGAGGACAGATGGATCAAGAAAACCCTGAAGCAACTGTATATTTGGCCTGGTGAATTACCTTGTCCAAACACTGTCCCAATCTCCATCCAATCAATCAAGCCCATAGTGAGAGAGAAAAAGAACTCAAACCAACATGTGTTATCCAGGCTTGTACTCTCTTGAGGATTATATTTACAGTAACTGAGTATCTGTGAATATCTGGGTCATGTGTTTGACCCAATCTGACATAATTATAGAAATATTAGCAAGGGAACAAAGTATTTCCATCAGAACCTTTATGTAGGATCCATTAAATAGGCTGATAGACTAAGTGACTAATAGCTAAGTGTCTCAAAAAGATTTTTTTTGTTATTAAATCTTAATATTGTTCAAACGTTGACTTAATATTGTAGTATAGTTACATCTACTATGTATAGTACTGAAATAAAGGCAGCTTACTGCACTGGACATGGTTTAAAACATTTAGACAGGGTGATTGGTTAAAGGTGTGATACAGTAGGTGATTTGTCAAATCCAGTTGGGTGAAATCATCACCATCTGCAATGTGACTCTCACCTGAGAATGAGACCCTACAAGAGACATCTGTCTGCTCAGTTAGAGAGTCCAAACCTTCAGTTAGGATTTCCCCACTTAGACAGGTGCATATTGACTGGAATGCAGCACGCAACATTGCAAAAATATATGTGTTACATTTTCCTGCTCCTGGAGAAAATCATAACACCCTTGGTAATATTTTCCACAAGCAAATTGCTTTCAAATGCAAGGTGCAAATTTCAGTGAATAGCTTGTCAGATTTTTTTTTTTTCTGAGACATAACACATTAGACGACAGAAATTAGTTAAAACAATGAAACTGCACAGAAACCTCTCTGGGCCAATTGAATATTTTTTCTCCATGGCTAACACATTCAATATTCATCCCTTGCAGTTTACATTCTGGCCCCAAAGCCAAGCCAAGCCAAGTAGAAGAATGAAAACAGAACGCTGAGCTAATGTAGAATGATGTTCTATTGTGGAAGGAAAGTTCTACTGGTACCACGTCCACATGGAGTTTTAATGTAGAATTATGTTCTATTTCGGGAGTAAAGTTCTACTGCTACCACACTCACATGGAGTTCCTGACTACACCTAAACTCTTATCATATCGGAAAGTTTCATCACAAGAGGAGAGGCATAAGGCTAGGGAATTTCCGAACTCCAACAGGAACATACTTTCACTACTGCTGTCTGTTTTTGCTTAATTTAGAAGCAGACAGAGTTAATGTCAGCATTATCCTTATTTGCAGTGGGTATACGTGCGTGTGCGATACCTGGACTAGCTATATTTTACTAGCTCAGATCCTGAGCGCTGTCTGCATGGAGGTATCCTTCTCCACATGTACATGTGCTAATAATGCAAGGCTGCAAAAAGATACCAAAATACCCTACAGTCATTTCCATTAATCACAGACCTTTTTTTTTTTTTAAACTTCTACATTGGCTCTACTGAAAACACAAACTACCTGCGTCTTTTTCATATCCTGAATCACCTGTTCTGACCAAGAACTTCAAGCATCCCTCCTGGTGGGGTCTGTTGTACATCCTGCTGTACATCTGTCTTCAGTGTTTCTTGTTTTGCTACTAGAATAATTACTTTGCCTAATTGCAAACTCGATCCATCAGCCCTGTGCTTATTTAACCAAATGTTTCAACCCCAGAGCTGAGGAGTTCATTGAGAGTTTTGTCCAAGTGGCCTTTGAAATGCAATCTCTAGAAGCAAATCTCTTGCGGAAGCAGAGGCTGCTGAATGCGGCTCTGAGCGAAAGTGCAGACATGGGAGAGAGATGGAGCATTTGTTTGCATTCCCGCATGGTGTTTATGTTCACTATGGCACAGTGCCTGACCATGGACCCAACTGTGGTTGGGTGAGCGAGACACTCTGGAGCTCCCCATATTAAGAATGATAAATATTGACAGGGTTATAGATTAAAATAGGACCAGCCGCTACTTGTGACAAAAGGTTTCTGATTTAAGGATAACAAGCAGCTGCCCAAGTGTTGACCATTTGCTATAGTAATGAAGTAGCTGTTAAACTGGTGAATAGAGACATTCTTTATACTGTGTTCAGTCTTTTTCCATCAGGTTTGCAATATCTGCACATTGTATTGGGGACTTAGGATAGACACACTATAGGGTTCTCAGTATAGCATTTTTTAACATGTATGCTTCCAATAAATATCTATCCAATGAACACACTCTCTTTGAACATCCCCAGCCTCCCCAAATAGAGAGAATAATGCTTCTGCCTCACTTCATGTAGCCCGTTATCTGATGTCATTCCTGTGTCAGAGGAAGTCGAGAGTCCAATACTCAACATCTCTAAACAGAGTTTCTGACTGCATCTCCTCCCCAGTATTTCCTTATTAACAGGCAAGGCCTAAAATCACCTTGGCTCAAAGACCTATCAAAAGATGTCAGAACAAGTACTTCTTTGAGGGCTTTATCAGTCAACCTAATCTCTTTAAGAAAAATCTGAAAAAAGTCTTGACCTTATAAAAAGAGCATAATCATTATTGTAATTATTCTGAAACACGTGAAGAAAACTTCACTTTTGAGAAATGTGTTCCTAAAATGTAGTCAGCTAAACTACCAGTTACACTGTTTACTGAATGTGGTCACGTTGCGATTAAACAGATGTGGAGAATTTAGAAGTGACTTTTGAATGTATTTGGATGTCATTACATTACCTAAAAAGAAAAAGAACTGATTTTCTGATTTACTATATTCTCAAATAGTCATTGTAAATCCAAATCTTTCCCTTATTTAATAAATGATACACTCCACATGACTTTGTATTAAACTAACCAGAAAGGCCAAACACTCTAAAGGAAAAGGTTGCTGATGAACCACAGAAGCATTACACTAAATATTAAATATGAAACGCTATATATTAAACCACCCGAGCTTAAGTTAGCACCTCAGCACAATCCACAAACAACAACACAGTTGGTCTCATCTGCTTTCATCTTTTACTCATGTTGTAGCACTCTGGAGTGCCAACTAAGAATCTAAGAAAAACTATACCTTCTTCCAGTCAGGTTAATAGGATATCCATTTTTCAGTGCAGTTTCAGTAAAAAGAAAATGATGTGTGAGTAGAGTGTAGGGTATTAGTTATTTTAATGATCAAATTATATTTTAACTACATGCAGTAGTTAAACTACTACATGCAGTTCTTGCTAATCTTTATGAGTTGCAGTATGTTTCCATTGTAAATATGCTCTTGTTAAAGTCATGTTTGTTTGTATGTGGCTGTGTTGATGTGTGAGGCCAGCTGGCTGTGCCATACCCTGCGGTCTTGTGTAAGAGAGCTCCTCTCCGAGCTGATCAGAGAGTACTGGGGGAGTGTAGGGGGAGGACCTGTGTTATCTGACCAGTGCTGCACAGGGGTTTTCTGATAACACTGCAGCCTGACTCTTCCCTCCCATCAGTGATTCCTACATCAGTCTAATTAACCACAGGGCACCAGGGTGAGAAACACAGACATATTCCATCTTCTATCTTCTCAAAATCCAGGGTGCCGCATCTGCCATTTAGATTGCAGTCCGTCGTCAAATTTTTGGGGGGGATTTTAATAAACTCGATCCAGCAACCACACTGTGAGAGCCATGGGAGCTTCTCCTGACAAGAATGAATGTGCAGTGAGGCATAATGCCCTCTGTTAGTTTAACCATTTGTTTTACGTGCTCAGGTTCACTGCCCTCAGCCTATGAACATATGAGAGTGGAGGGCTGAGAGGCCTCTCATGCTGGGAGTCTCCACTAACTGCTGTGGTCATTTCCTCATGTAACGTTTCCATCACACCAAATCTAATCTAGCACTCCAACACATGGAGTCAATGGCTTTTGGACATGGGGTCTTCCTCCAAGGGTCCCTCGCTGGCTCAGGAGACCCTCACATTTCCAGGCAGGATGAGGAGAGAGAAAGCAGAGCCATCACCGATATGTTTAAATTAACATGGCTACTAAATCCCCACTATCAGTAATTCATTCTTTGACCTGCGACTTTGAGGTGAAATTAAGCAGATGCAAGTAGTTTGTCATGGTCAAAGTGCTACTGAGGAGCGCAGAAGCTGAGGCTCCTAGAACACCTCTGAGTTACCTTTGCCTGTTTCTGAAACTGTTTGTTTGATTAGCAGCACCTGTTAATTCTATCTGGACATGCCAGTTGGTATGCTGTGACTAAATAAAGAGTGTAACTATTCCAGCAATGTCTTCAGTGGGAGAATCCATCATTTAGATTGACGTATAGAACTGTCAGCCTTACAGAATTAAAAATTCAACCTTCTCTCTCAGAAAACGGTCCTTTAGCAATGGAAACTATGTTCACGGCATTTTTTATTTTGCTTCATTTACACCATGATGCACTGCTGCACACTGAAAGTACATCAGCATGGGACATAAATGCAAAGTGCCACCATATCATACCAGCCGAAGCTGTTAATAAACTGGGCAGTCTGCACTAATAACAACGCATGGTGTCACGTGGTCCTATGTTGAGATTAAACGAGGAGATTCTTGGAGCTTTGTTCCACTGATCCACTCTTGTATCCCAGTGAGGGGAAGGTGATCCGGGGGATTAGGCTAGTGTCGGTTCAGGCTGGTTCTGTGGAGACAGACTGGGGCTGTTGCCCTGCCAGTAGCTGGAGTCACTCAGAGGTGAGAGCTGCCAGCGCAGAGGATGGGGAGGAAAGGAGGAGTCAGTCAGAGCAAAGGGAGAGACACCAGAGAAGGTGCAGGTCATGGAGGTCTCAGCAGAGGCTTTTGGGTCACGAATAACATGAAGGACAGATTAATGTGGTCATTATTTCCAGATGGAAACATGATAGGGAGGATTCACACTACTAAGATGATTAGGAGCCACTCTAAAAGGGTATAGATTGTAGTATTTTAGTTCCAAGAATACTGGGGGGAAAAAAGGATAAAAAAGGCTCCATGGACCTTGAGCTTCCAGCAAAGGTGCAAAGATGTAATTACTATTACCAATTCATTGTAAATACAAGGACACTGAAGACCAGGCAATATGCACTTGTCAGAAGCATATCAGAAGTACTGCTACTTATGGTGCTCTTATGGTGTTTGTATAGAAACCTTCACAGATAAGAATGAATATTTGATGGCTTGGATCACTGGCAGGTGCATGGCCTATTCTGTTTCAGAAAAGGCCCTCTGTGACCCTACCATAAAGGGACAGAACCCATCACCACCTCTTTGCACTGACAATGGGCTCCTGCCAACCAAAATGTGTGTGTGTGTGTGTGTGTGTGTGTGTGTGTGTGTGTGTGTGTGTGTGTGTGTACTTGTTAGAGAATGACCTCGTGCAGAGACACTCATCTTTGTCCTGCATGATGACCTTGCCCTGACCTGGAAGAGTATCTTTTTCAGCTGTCTGCACTGGAATAGCTCCTTTGGCTTTATTTGTCTTCAGAATTTGTCGATCTGTGTCTCTGACCATGATCTATAAACAATGTTACTGTCGATTCAACGTCTTGTGAATAGTTTGTGTTTGAATGTATGCGTGAAGAGTGTTCTCAACACACTAACTCCCTCCTGTGGCCAAATTATAATGGAGGCTCTAAATGCAAAGTATTTATGAAAATTATACATGAAAATGCATGTCACTCTTAATAAGAGCATCATCCAAATGTAAATGTGATACACACACACCCACACACACACACACACACACACACATACACACACATTTGAAGCACTTTGTTTGTGCAGCTGATGAAGGACATCTGTCTGAAATAGCATGTTTCTTTGGAAACCTTATATACTTCACTACAATTTTAAATATCTCTAGTGTCCTACTACAGTACAATGCAGTTATCTAGAATATCAGTTATATAAATTTAATTAGACTTGTCTGTGAGAAGCTTGACATTCACACATACAGTCTATCAAGAAGTTGTGATAACAGACCTTCTTGGTGGCGGTAAAAGCATACCCTTGTCTTATAACATAGTAATCAATAATAAGTGGGATTCTTGGCTATTACAAACTTCTATTAACTAATTTTGGTAAGCTACTATGTTCTGGTATCTCTAGATTGAGCTTGTGTCATTTGTATCATGTGGTAAAAGTACAGGATTTGTAAAACAAGACCTTAAACACAAAAGCCACAGCTGACATAGCCAGAGGAAAACTGTGATGGAATGAGAGAGGTTGGCTGGAGGAGTGGCGAGGGTAAGAGGTTAAAGCTTCTGGTTCAGTGGCATAGAGAGGCTGGGCGGCTGGGCCATGCAGCCAGATGACCTTGTTCCCAACTGAACAAGAAACACTGTAACCAGAGCACTGAAACACACTTTACCTCAAAGACTTTGTAGTAGTTTAACTAGTGCATGGAGCACCCCCCCCAAAAAAAGAAAAAAGGTATCATGAGTGTCTGCGGATCTACTGATGGAGATGTCCTGGGTATACCTGGCTCTCTTGGATCTTCAAAGGGTGCAGGTGAGAGCAGCATTGTGCTCTCTGTCTTCTCACATTACCTTTCAACTCCCAAAGGGGGGAAGAACTTCAAAGAGGAAGCTTAAAAAGCCTGTCACTGCTTTCCTCCACATATATCTGCAAACTGCAGGTTAGTTCTCCTCTAGGGAGGCCCTAAACGAGGACTCCATGGGACAGCTCTAACTGTTTTCTGTCAGACCAAACAATTGGGCACTTCTAAAGGCTTCTCCGCTTTGTTGAGTGACTGATGTATCAGAAATCTCTATGAATCTAATGCAAATCCATTATAGCTACAGCCGGCTGGAAGTGTCTGTGCGTATACACATGGTCAGAGTTTTTAACAATATAAATCAGTTAGTTTTGCTTTTTTTGGTCTGTTGTCTTTTAACCAGCCATTCCAAAATGCACTATTCCAGGCCAGAGAAAAATGAGACCAGCAAACTCTGCTTGCATATAATTTAAGAGATTTTTAGCTGCCTGGATAGGAATGAAACAGAACTGTCAGCTCTTGTTAGTATGGAGAGTAACAGTCCAGATAATATAAAGCATGAATCAGATCATAACAGAATGAATAACCCATTGATGCCAAAACACAGGCAAGCTGTCAGAGGCTAAAATAAAATTACAGTAATTCATTTAATGTTTCATCTGCCCAGCACCACATCACATTCAGTGTGGAGCAGAAAGGACAATGACTGATGAGTTTAAACTGGACAAGAGGTGTAAAGTAGTCAAAAATTGTATGCAAGTTTACATTTTTTCTGTAAATAATATTCAAGTAAGCCTATATCTAGTAAAAAGACTGGTCCAGTAGCGAAATACTCCATCTTATCTCATTTAATAATCAAGATAAATCGGTGTGTGATTTAGGCTGCAAAAACTAAAACCAGATGAAATATTCAAATATATCAGTATTCACACCATTTAAAATTTTGGGTAACTTACTGACTAACCAATTAATGTTCTTCTTTTTGTATCTGATAAAATACAGCAGTTGAATAATGATAACAAATTAGACACAAATTTGCTGAACATACCAATAGTGTCTGCATTATTCTAGATATTAAGTTGATGGACTACCAGAACACATTCAAGAAATTCTGTTTTACCGATGGAGTTGTTGAACCATCAGTATGCAGAAATTCTTAAGCAGTGTTGGAAAGTCACCCGAGAAAGGCCCATGCACAGCATAAGGGCAGATAACACATACGATAAAATCTGTACTGATGGATTTTATCAGGGCTATATGACAGAAAACACAGCATCATGGAAGAACATGTTGGCAGAAACTGTGGGCAAAGGAAAGAATAATTAAAATGCATCTTGTTAGAGGAAAGATCATTCAGTTCTTTTGTGTTCTGTGATAATCAGAATCATACAAGAAAGACCCAGTTCAGAGGTGAGGTACACTTCTGGTTGTAAGAATGAAGTGTTTGCCTCCTAGTACCTTTTTCCACAAGCACATTTTACTGCTCAATGGGCTTTTAAAGTGCCCAGTTACTTGGGAGAATAGTAAAGAAATAAAGCAGCCTAAAACCGACCAGCTCACACTAATGTCAAATATAATGGGATAATGAGAAAATAAACAAATAAACAAAAAATCATTTAAAGTCAAGTCTAGGCATGACCATAACACTGTTCAGCTCTCAGATTCCTAAAGCACATTTGTCTGATTAATCATATTTTATGAAGAAACTAGGTCCAAACATACAGACACTAACACACACACAAAGAAAGCTTTTACAGTATTTTATTTTGCATACAATGTACATGTAACCCTTTATACATTTTAAGATTAGCTCACTGCTATGTCCAAAATAATAATTTATGATTGTCTTTTTTCTCTGGACAATGGGACAAAACATAGCCAGTACTCTGAAGTTATGACCATTTGGGTGTCCTAATGAACATCAGAGAAATCTCTGAGGTCGTTTTGGGATAACATGTAAGACTCATTGGGTTAGTGGAACATCATATTATAATACAATAATTTAATTAGCTCAAATGAACTGAAGCTTGTACAATAGATCATGTTTTTCAAAAAAATATTGGGAACATTGATTGCCATTCTTAAACTTTTGCAAATGTATAAGTCTTATCTGAATCAAAATAGCACTAAAGTCTATTTGTCACTGTTTAAATAAAGTTACCTATTTATATCATGTTGAACTGTGTAGTTTTCAGACATACTTGATATCCATTTCAGGTGTTTTAACACTTAGATGTAAATTTAAGAATTTAAACAAATGCAGTTAATGAATTTTAAAACAATGGCATCTAAATGCAACAAATAAGAATGAAGAATGAAGTTCCATATGTTGGACTAATCAAGCTATTTCTAGTTTATATCGTTTGTGAATTACAAACGATATAAACCATAACTTTTGTATTCTGATTTTCTGCATTTAGAGGGTGTGGTTTTCAAATCTAATCATGTCTTACCTGTTTTTTGAAAGTGATCTGGCCTAGTTAACTGCCTGGCATTTAGTAATACTGTACTGGTTTGGTTCACACTCAAACCCAGGTCACAGCCCATGGATTATTTCACCAAGTCATTTAGTAAACATCTGTCACCCACACGTTTCTTGCGAAACCCAAAAAGTGGAACAGCAGCACTAAAAAGGCTTTTGCACCACTGCTTTAATTCAGTCCGTATAATGCAACGTTTCCCTCCTGTTTCATGGGAAGCCAGGCAGGGCACGGGATGGTGCTTTGGCAGTGCTGTACTGCTCGCCATGTCTGCTTTTTATTACAGAACCTACTTTTTCCTACATTCATTACCCAAACTGTTCCGTTTTGGATGCAACTATTAGTAATGCATGACTTTTGGAAGCACACGTCGTCTTTCGCAGTCCCTCATGTACCAGGCAGAGTGAAAATTACATGTTTTTGCTTCACAGTGTAAGACTCTTAAGTAAAGTCAACGATAAAGTGAGGACAAAAAATAAATTGTAACGTAGAAGCAAATATGCTTTTAGTATGCTCTGTATTATTACATCTAAAATAGTTCATAAGTGTTTTTGGCAATTTCAGATTAAGAGCAAGTGTTGCATTGAAAAACAAAACACCATGTTGTGTTGGTTCTCTTTCCCTGAACAAGTAAACAAAGTTTACTGAGTAAACAAACATCGTAGATTTTATGGCATAGATTACCACATAAAAAACGTCCTGGTAATGAGGATGTGTCATGTCATCAACAGGAAACCACGTGGGTCTGGTGAGGCTCCAGGCCACATCTTTTCTCTCCATCTGGGAGAGGGTGATAAGGTGCTAAGTGTCTCATAAAGCCAGATCACACTCACTAAAGCAGGTGAGATCCTTTTCAATCCTCATCAAACATTGCTTACTGTGGCTAAAATAATTATACTTCCCTTCTGTGTTTATGGGATCATGCCTTCCAATGTCTCGTAAGAGCATTGTTCACTAGATAAGTTTCATGACTCTTCAAAGGCCAAGAAAACTACTGAAAGAGCTTCAAAGAATCACATGAACTCAGACATCTTCTGATTTCCTCTAACAAACAGCTCCTGAAATTCACGCCTCAGTTTGCTGTTATTCTCATTTGATTATAGGGAGCTCATATATCAGTATCACCTAATGGAATGGGAATAATTTATGTAATCATTGAACTATCACAACAAACAGACTTTTGTGACACAATTGAGGCTTGTGCAATGATCAGAAGTCTGCAGAACCACTATGACCTTCAAGCTCTACGGTGAGCAAAAGAAATGAGGCCCATTACAGGAAGCCAACATCAATAAAGCCAATTCAATACTTCAATACTTTTCACAAGGAGTGAAAGTGGAAAAAGGGTCCTGTTGTGGCCCCCAGACAGCAGGACGTGTGAGTGGACTAACTGAAGCCTACCTTCCTTCAGCATGGAGACAGACTCCAAACACCAATCCAGTCAGTTCTAACAGAACATTATTATGTACAATGTTTTATTTAAATTTTATTCAAACTGAAATGTTGTTTTTTTTGTTTTGTTTTTTTTAAATTTCATTTACAGGTTTTAATCGGTTTGGTACAAGCCTGAAAAAGCAGTACTGAATTGGCATCCTCCTGAATAATATCAGACTTCAGTAGGAGACTCAGAAATCTAGAGCAGTAGAGTGGATTATAAACATTCAGCTTGGCTGTGTTGTAATACCATTATCTCACATATTTCTCTCATTTTTATCTATTGCAAATACAAATTCAAACAAATTAATCAACCTCAGACACAACTGTACACAGTGCAGAATTATGTATTTCTTCGTCATGAATTATGCATTTCTTTGTCATTAATTAAAAATCTGCTCTGTCATCCTAGCTTTTTTCTCCACAGAAAACTGCACACAACCCACATGAGGAGCAGTGTACTGAAGAATCTCTGAAAGATTTTTCAAAATCACTGTATTTTTTAAGATGCTTAAACCATGTTACACCCATTGGACCAATCTGAGGCTTGTTTACAGCAGGTGTCCAGCAGGAAAGAGTCAAAGCAGCAGTGCAAGATGGGCTAAGAATAAGTTGTGCAGTTCCAGTTGAGAAACTCTTAAGTGGGATATTAAAGGAAGAAATTTTAAAGTAGTTATGGGCTCTTAGCTCTATTTATGTGAATACAACAAGATAATGGAAATCAAGGAACATAAGACCTATAAAAAGGAACTCCCGCTGCTAGCTGTAGCGTTTGAACTAGCTAAGTAGGTTAAACAAATTAAACATAATTTAACAAACAAATTAAACAAATTAACTAACAAATTAACAAACTAATAAAACAAATTATACATAATACACATAATTAAACATAATTTTAAACATAAACCTGTAAAATTACAAAGGTCAAACAAATTGAGTTCATACTTTTACATGTCAAAAGTTTAACTTTTATTATCAATAAATAATGGCAGATTTAAAAGACTAATTATGAGTTCGTACTTAAAAGTACAAATAAAGTAAGAATATTTTGAGTATTAGTTACTTTGGGTGTGTCTAAAGTTGACATAGGCAACAATATTTATAAAGAATGTTTATCCAAATATGCTTGTTAAAATTTGTTATTATTGATGTAATAGAATGAGTAGTTTAGTACTAATACGCATGGCTGTAGTGCAGCTTTCAACACACTAATTAGGTTTTTCCATATTTATGGTTTTTGTGTCCATGTATAAAACGACTACAGGGCTTCCTCTACATACCTACGCAAACATTCTCTAAGCATATAACTGTAATTGTGAAAATGATGGCTCTATATAAACTTTCTGTCATCAACTGCATCAAGACGCTCCCCCTTTTCACATCTTTCATTCGAACAACATCTGGCCTCAACGTCCCCAAGAACCAAGTCCAGCTATTACATTTTGAAGGGTTCACAGAGGACACCCCTTTCCTAGGTCTGTACGCTGGCTGTCCTGTAGCAGGCACCCCCACCTGTGGGCCACGGACAGATGTGGCTGCACTTTGGCCCTGGGGTGGCCCTCGAGTGTCATGTTTCCCTGCGCAGATTCACCCACCATGATGAGGGCTTGGCTTTTCAGAGGCTGTGGAAGTTGAAAACAAGATTTCAGTGGCCTGCGTGTTTCCTGGCCTGGGCTAAACCCTCATTGGCAGCACATTCCGTTGTGCAAGGCAGCCGTGAGAGCCTGAGCTTGACGGCTACGCCTCCTCACACATCACGCACCCCTACAGCAGAAGCACAGCCTCCCTGTGTGCACTCAGGCACATCGCTGAAATTCAAACCCAACGACCCTCACAGCTAATGTTTTAGAAGCCAGAGATTACTATTTAACTCTCAAATAAAACATTTTACTCAAGAACACATACGATCTTAACTGAACTGAATGTACTTAAGTGAACTTAACTGAATGTATTAAGGAAGGGAAGCTGAAGTCCTTTCTCCAATTAGTGAGGACACTTGAAAAGTGATTATTTAATAATGGTTCACATCGTAATTCTACCAAAGAACGAGTCCATGTGTAGCATTATAACATCTGTAGTGTATAAGATGGCATCAGTGGACAGAACTGTGATGAATCAGGCTGTGAGAAAACCCATAATAACTGACAATGGAAAAAGTGACATCCTTGGTATGAGCACCCAAGTTTTTTTTTCTTTCTTTCAAATATCTAGCTATAGATATCCCTCAGTTTGGATGCAATAGGACTTATGTTTAAATAGAAGAGGAAATGTACTAAGGGTTGAGTCACGGTCACCAGGATTTGCTCATTTGGCATTGTTGAGTCATTAAAAACGGGTTGGGATGAACTCGTACAGGAAGGTTCATCTCATTACGACTAATGGTGATGACTAGCTGTCGTTTAACCACATTTTTTTCTCATTCGTTTTTAAAGTTGTTTGTCAAGGCTTTGAATTCTATTAATAATGTTTGTGGTCATATTTTTGTAGCATTAATGAATTAATACCCAGGTTCTGGCAAGTATGAAGAAATGTGTCATATAATATGCTAAGGATATTATTTGAATGGCATGTTGAAAACAGACCTTCTTGCTGCTGAGGGAACCTTGTTGTGTAATGGTATTGTAACCGTGCCAGTAAGAATAAGCCATGACACCAAATAGGGACTTGTACAACAGGCCGGTCACTGACACTCTTCATTTCCAGGTCACTGACACTGTCTACTTCCAGTTTCTTATCTTTAAAAGCAAATCATCTGTACCATAAACAAATAATGGGAAAAGAAATGACAAAAAGATTTAGTACACACTAACACAAACCAGCACAGAGCCTTCTACCAAGATTAGAGAATAACCCCACTAAGATACTGAACTCGTTCCCCTCATGAATTAACTCATGTTAAAGATCTATTAATTACATGCTAGCAGTTCTATAGAAAAAAAGGAAATTAGGATGACCTCATTATATAACACAATTTATATAATTATATAACACAAGCCATTTTTATTTGTCTTATAATGACTGTAGAAAGTCTATAGAAAGGGCTCTAATGTGGCAGGGTACCGTTTCAGGACGATCAGAAGCGAACTATAAAAGGTTCAGTCCTCTGGAAACACACAAGTGCTTGTTTTAAAAATGACCATGACCAGAAGAAAAATACTGCTTTTGACAATTTCCATCGTTTATGCCCAAACTCGCAGATGCATTACCCTTCATGCTCTGCTCGTCTCTAAATCCAGCAGACGGAGCAACAGACATGAAGGCCAAGTAGCCTTTGGAAGAGAAAAACAGGATTTTCTGGACATACATCTGTGTTACTCTTGGTGCAACAGAGGCACATGTTTCCATTAAATTTATCAGGGATCTCCCCCCCCCCACACATTCTAACTCACAACCACAGATGAGGGACTTTATCGGACTGGGGTACTTAATCACCCTTTGTTAGAATGGACCTTCCTGTGTTTCTGATGGAGTGGTGAGTGCATCAGTTTTCCTCTAGCACCTCCTGTTTAACCAAGCCGAACATCTTGGGGGCCTTATCTGACTCAGCATTTCAGAGATGGATCTTTCACATGGATTAGAAAGTAGCAGCTGGAGAAAGTTGTGGAAGGTAGTGGTTGTTACTGTCTGCCTCACACACGCACGACTTGTATCAAATTCTAAATAATCATCTTTCGGTCCAGTTTTCAGTTGGTAAAACCAGAAATAGTAAATACATATTCAACAAGGATACACGGGGATGCCAACAGAACTTCAGAACATACGTTAAACTATTGGACAATTACACTTTAGATGAACAACTTTTATATTTCAACAAAACTTAATATATGTTTGGAAAGGCTGGCTTTACATTTACATAGTGGCAATTTCTATTAAGGGCTGAAAACACAAAACAAAAACAAAAACAACAATAACTTTGGACTGCACATCTGTTCATCTGCAGGGAATGTTTGTTTACATGGGATGAAGTGAGGGAGAGAAGGGGAGTCCTCATGTCATAACCCTGGTTGCCAGACTGGGAATTTGAAACCATACACATCACAGAAATTGTGCATCCAGCAATGGGCAACTGCCTGTCTTTTGGCCAGTGGAGGCGAAGCAATAGCCCATTGATAAACATTTGCGGAAGGATAGTACACAGGGAGTTGAGGTGGAGAATTCTGAGATGAATAATTGCCTGGCCACACGTAAACTGTGGTTGGAAAATACAAAAGCTGCTGACTAACTGTGAGGAATAGTGGAACTGGAGGGTGGATATTTCTTCGTTTCTTCCACTAAACATCTTGTGGAGTGTGTGGGTGAATGAGGAGCATTTGTTTTTGCTACCATCTGTATCTAATAAAGCCATCTTGCTGACCTCCTCATGGTGCTAAGGTGCACGTGCATATTGTTTTTACTGGTTATTAGTTTTATTGGCTGTTCATGAGCACCCAATTTAAACTGCACAGCTCATTTACAAACAAAGGGGCGGTATTGCAGATTAATGTCAATTAGGATATTTTTAAACACTTATAAATGTGAAAGCCCAGCCTAACAAGAAACACTTTTGGGCTAAAACTTGAGTAAGTCAACAGATGTGGACTGTTTCCAAGCAAAGACAGACTTCAAACACACTGTGCCCCAAAAGTGATGAATGTTAAAATATAACACTGCTGTAACATACCTCATTTAAACCACATAGCAAGAAACTTCACAAATTACTGTTAATATACACAAAATGACCCTATCAACAAATGCAAAACATTAGTATTTTATAATTATATATAAATAGGTCCAAGGAACATAGTATGTTTCTTCCCATTCAATATACAGTCTCTGTATAATTCTATAGTACCATCTATATATACATTTAAATTACATCTATAAGCACGCTGCACCCTAGCCACCCACTTATTGTCACATCAAATCTAGTACTTTACAGTTAGTACCATTATTATTGTGGTGCCCCCCCATCCCCCCGCCGTGCCCTTTCAGTCTTGGTTCCTCCCAAGGTTTCTTCTTCATGCTCTTAGGGTATTTTTCCTTGCCACTGTCACCCTTGGCTCGCTTATTGAGGGATTGGATTTATACATCTGTAAAGCTACTTTGCAACAACAGCTGTTGTAAAAAGCGAGCTATAGAAATACTTTTCACACACACACAATGTGTGTGTATATATA
>JAOXYF010000008.1:11135645-11219910 GCA_028565775.1 Sternarchorhynchus goeldii
TATATATACTTTAGTATATATGCCTATTCTGAGTTATTAGAACCAACCAAGCATGCCAAAATTTAGCATTTCAATTTGCTTTCTTGCCTTGATTCATGTGGACTATAAAAATATGGTCCACATAAATTTCTTGCCCACAGTAGTCTTGTTGCTTACACAGTGACCCACTGGAATTGTTTCACTGCAGTCTGATACCCACATTTTCTGAACAGTTGGTGATACGTTTACCCTTTGATTGATTTGTTAGCGTATTCAAACAGGCACTACTTATATATTATTTCTGTTTATGGCACAAAACCTAAGGAAAACAATGGAAAAAAGCTCTATAATTTCAGTCATGCATAAATATTACATCCACATATGATGAAGACTGAAAATAAATAGAATCAAACAGTAACCATGGAAATGATGAACTAGAACCGATATATGACTTATATCTGTGAAAACAACAAGACAAATGTATTAAGAACGCTGCAGACACTTGGAATGTACTATCTGTAATGTAAGCACATATGAGATGACTTTACTCTGAAGAGAAGCCTTGCAGAAACATCTGGATGGTCATTCTTTTGATTTATTTTGTTCAATTCACGTCTAAGCAAAGTCATACAAATGCTTTCCCTAATGTTAAAGGATCCAATTTATGTTGAACATAAGTCTCCCAGATGATTTTCTTGGAGTGAAATTTAAGAGTGATTCATTAATCAGGTGACTTAACTAACTTCATACAGCAGGAAACAGTGGTCCATCATCCTCCACAAATGTACAGTAGGTGAAACCACCTTTACATCATCTCTGTCCGTTCTGAGACATGGGGATTATTTAAATCCCCCTCACACTTTACCTAAATACTCAAAGTTAATGCAGCAGTAAATACAACTTGATCTCTTGAGCTTAGTTTCACCTGAGGTATGATCAGAAAGAAAGCAGATATGAAGACAAGGAATATGAACTTTTTTTATTCAAATTGTAAAGCAAAATTGGTTTAAAAAAATAATAAAATAAATAAAACTAAAAAAGTCAAAATAAAATTACAAGGTATAAGGAATTACAATGAAGCAAAAAAAAACTGCATAGTATAAATTAAATTATTTAAAATCTTCCTTTCTTCAGTCACCCTCCTTTGTCTGAGGTGGTTCTGTCACTGATTTTGCAGTGCTCTTTGTGATTGCACTGAAGTACTTCTCTCTGAAGGAGTTGTGGCCCAGGTATGGGGTGAAGCGTGGGTTTTCTAATTGTTCTAGTGCGTCTGACTCCTGCAAGAAAACACAGCTTTTATGAATGGAACTAGCAATCCTGCATCAGCAGTGACAACCATACAAGTAGGATCCTAAAACTGACCAACAGTGAGGTGCTTTCACACATTAACTGGTTTAACAGGGGTGGACTCAACCATTAGACAACATAGACAGCTAGAGCTACAAAGGGCAAAGGCTCAAGTATAAACACAAATAAGATTAGATTTAAGGTTTTGATTTAAATGTAAAACAAATAATCAAACATAACAAGATATGGTTTGGATTTTTTCAACGACTCTGCAATTACTAGTGAAAAGTCACATTTTGTAAATCAGATATTAAAGATAATTTATAAATTGTAGGAAACTATTTTGAGAAAATAAAGCAAAGCTTTGCAAATGGGGCAGAAAACAAAAAAACAAAACAAAAAAAAAACCCCCAGGAAAGCAACCTTGTGTGCTTGGAACAACGTGCTGCTGATGTTAGCACAAGTGGAGCAGAGAGCAGCACCACAGTGGGATTCTCTCTGTATGAGCCATTCTGTCCTCTTCCACAAGCACCGCTGATTCCACTGCTTAGCCATTTTACAGGATTATTAATAAATGTACCTACGTTTTCTAGGTAAACATTTTATACACGTGAATTACAAGACGCTACCTATACTCTGTTCCAGTAGCTCTTCCTGACAGCAGTCCAGGGACCAGAGCAAAGAAAAGATATTTCTTACAAGTAGGCTTGTGTGTTTCAACTAATATGGATATAAAAGGGCCCGGTTTGGTGTTAAGGAGGGCCGCATTCCTGTCTTTAACGTCCCCAGAACTACCCCTGGCTGGATTATCCGTAAATGGGTCTGATTTGTTCCAAATATCAGTACAACCTGGCCTGATCCTAGGAACTTTGTTGCTTGTAAATGTGATGATGCAAAGTCTAACCTCCTCATCTGTTTCTTAGGTCTTGCCATATGTCCTGGAGGGAAGTGAGTCTGGATTCTTTAATTTAGAAAGAAAGAAAACCACAAACACCTTCTTACAGCACCAGAACACTACAGCTAGACACTGGCAAAAGCTATTTGCTCTCTGCTTAGTGTCTCCTCTGGTAGAACTTTCCTTCATAAGCTCACAGCCAAGTGTGTAATGACAGAAAAGCGTTAAGCTTCTCAGTTTTTCCTGTGTGGAGCTTAGGCCAGGTTGTTAGGCTGGGCAGCTCCGGGCCAGCTGAAGGAGAACAGGACAGAAGCACCTAACGAGGTGTCAGGGGTACAGAGCTGGAAGCAGCAATTCCAAGCCAGTGAATCACTGCTGTCACCATTAGCTGATCCCATTCTGCATAACCTTTTTGCCAGTCAGCATGAACCTAGTCTTACAGCACTGCCAAACACCTCAAACGCCCCCAAGAACCAGACGAGTATACGACCCAGATGCAGAGATTTATATGTTACAAAACCAGATCTCTGTGTACACTCAGTCCATTACTTCAGTATGAAAGCAGCAAGGATAAGAAGATCAGAAAAATAGGTGGTAGTGGTAGTGATGTGTGTGTGTGTGTGTGTGTGTGTGTGTGTGTGTGTGTGTGTGTGTGTGTGTGTGTGTGTGTGTGTGTGTGTGTGTGGCAGAGGAGGGTCACATACAGATAACCTGCAGAGGAGTACACATGGATTCTGGGAATGACTCTGCTAAAATGCACTGAGAAACAGAGAAAGAGTGCGAGAGGGGGATGTTTGTGCGAAGAACACAGAAACCAAGCCCTCATCTGGGCTGAGTGTTGTTTGACGGAGCTAGTCCAATGCTGACTCGGCGTAGGCCGCAACACAGTGAAGCTGCACTCTTTTCCAAACAACTGGCAATGGTACAAAACAGACACAACGTTTTCATTTTTCTGATGTATGTACATTATGCAGAGAATAATGACATGCTAATTCATATTGTAATGCAAATTACCAGCCATCAGTGCCTATGACCCTTTCTTGCAACAAAGTTGCAAATGAAACCCATAGAATAAAAGTAGGCTTACAATCACTATGGATACAAAAAAACATGAATTAACTGCATATGAAAAACTGATATGCATAATTAATCTGATATGAATTTACAACTAATTGATTTAAACAACTGGACACAAATATTTGGAATAAATCCCTGGAAAGCTTGTGAAATGTTATGTGTCAGGCTAGAAGTCCGGTTTGTAGATTCACAATAATCTGGCTCGCGTGCAAAATGTGTCACATCTGATAACAATAATTACTGACTTTAACTGTAACCCTTAACACAAAACTTTCCCAGCTATTGGCCATGAAGCAACCTAAGGTTAACATGTGGTTAAGTGCAACTAACACTGATATTTAGTTGTTACCTATGTCAAAAAATACAGTGAATTAGATCAGACTTGTTTGGTAACCTTTACTATATTCCTTTATTTTCGCATAAAGGAAACACTCCTTACAACACATCTAATCACCCAGATTTAAGGTTAAGTAGAAAGTTTTGTACGTTTATTTATTTTTTGTTGTTCTTTAGATCACTTTAATACAAAAATACTTTAAGACCAAGATGAACATTTAAGATGAGCATTACAAACTAAGAAACTAAGATAAACTAAGCAGTGAGTCTGCGCTATTTAGCAGATCTCATTATTTAATTGCTTAGGCTGAAAGACAAGCTACTTCCAGTCTTAAAAAAAACTGCTAAAGAACTTTTTTAAATGAAGGATAAATAACTAAAATGATAATAACGGTTAATACTGTACTAGTGCTTCAGATGAAGACAGCGAGTCATCAGCTCAGTTTCAAATGATGATCTGTACCGCGCGTGGACTCAGGTTCCCAGCATTTTTCTTTAAGTAACCATAAATGTTCAATTAACAAATAAAAATCATTTCTGAGAACTGCAGACAAGATCACATGAAAGCA
Organism: Sternarchorhynchus goeldii; assembly: GCA_028565775.1. Lineage (NCBI taxonomy): Eukaryota > Metazoa > Chordata > Actinopteri > Gymnotiformes > Apteronotidae > Sternarchorhynchus > Sternarchorhynchus goeldii. The sequence goes on from JAOXYF010000008.1 coordinate 11,139,789, forward strand.
ACTGGCTTCTACTCAAAAACTGGAGGAGCAGAAGGATCAGCATAAGCTATGAAAATGTGACACCTACAGCTTATGTGTTCCAGGTTTGAAGCATGAGCAACACATGCCAGTCTGCAAAGATAAAACAACATGAGCGCGCGCGTGTGTGTGTGTGTGTGTGTGCATGTCTGAACAATTCACGTAGTTCTTCATGGCAACAATTTGGGGTTTGAAGTGGTTGTCAGATGCAAAGATGGATTATTTTCCATAGGATGTGTGATTAAGTCATTAAAATGTAGCGAAAAAAGTGCATCAACCACAGCCAGATGGTGGCTGTGTAAGCACTACTCCACACCAACACAGTAAACATCACGTTTTTATTTATATATATTCCTTATTATTACTTAAAATCCTTATGCATGTGCATAACAGCCCCCCCCCACCCCCCCACACACCGACCTCTGGCTCCTTGGTCTTCTCCATAGTGATAAGCCTTCGGGATGTGTGGCTGGACAGAGTCTGCTCACAGTTGCTGACTAGGCGGAGGCAGGGGTGTAGCGGCACCATCTCCTCACAGTACCTGCAGGTGTCAAGGCACATGGCATCATGGGCAAGTGTGAGTCAGACACCCATAGACAATGCTTCAGAGACATACAACAACATACAAATGGGTGCAGCTCAAGAAGTAGGTGGTTTCTCTTTCAGTGGCCTTTGGCAAGGAAAGCGTTTATACAGACTACTGAAAGATACACACAAACCTCCTGCCAGTGGTTTACATGGTTCTACTGCTGTCACCTAGGAGAAATATCAAACACTGTTCCTTTCCAGGAAGGGAAGCTCTAGAGAGAGAGCTCTCCACAGAAATCATCTGACAGCCCTTCAGAATATAGAGCTGTGACTCAGAGTGAATGGATGCCGCTGGTCCAGTCTGCCGGGCGCCCTAATGAGACTGATTAAATTGGAGCTTGTGTGGATTACATTAAGCTGGGCTTTAACCTCGTGGTGCCTGCATTCTTATGATGCCCCAACACGATCGCAGAGAGCCGGCATTTAATAGGCTCGAGTGACAACCACGACATCGGGAAAAAGAGAGCTCTCACAGCCCTCCTTTGATACTAGCTCATACAGGTAACAGGAATTCAGAGGCTGCCAGCATTGAGTCAGGCTTAATGAGGAAAATATCACCTGTTGGGAGTGTCCAATGGGCACTGCAGTACATGAACCTCACTATTGCCATAGCAAAGCACACAAATTCATCATCTGTGCTATGAATGAGAGGACATGCAAAACACAAGATCTGTTGTGTCTAGATATTAGATGAGGTGAGGAGAGTTGATGAAAACTGAAAAGAAAAAAAAAAAATACCAAAAACAAAAATGAATAATAAAAACCTAACATGCCACTCACAATAGGTGGAGCCACACTGACTCACCTCTCTAATGTTCATGGTGCCATTACTTTTAATGGTCCTGCGTGTCAAGAAGAAGCTGGCAACCCAGTCTGCCTGGCGTTAGCTTTCCACTTAACTTAGCCAAGACACACACACACATTTTCTCTCTCTCTCTGGGTAACTGCTTAGGTCTTGGTAATCCTTTCCCATCCAGTCCAAAATGCAAAGGGGTTAAAGCTGTAGTGGCTGGGGCCCTTCACCAGCTGCAGTGTGAGGCAGGGGTAAAAACAGCTATCAAGTTTACGAAGAGGAGTGTTATGTGCAGCGGAGGAGTTGTGTGACTGGTGCGGGTGTGGATGGTGAGCTCCCCTGGACGCCCGCGGGCGCTCTGCTGGGGGATGTAGCGCCGCTGCCTGGACGCCCAGCGACACCTCAGACCCAGATTCCCGCGGTAGTCCTTCTCCCTTCTGACACCGCGGTTTATACACAACTGTGTTGCTACACAAACCTTTGCTCTAGAAACAGACCGTTAAAAGGGGCCCCCAGAACACTGTTGCTTCCTACCAGGAGCTAGCACCCTCTTATGGATGCTTTGGTTTCTGCTCGGAATACTTTATCGTTTTGCGACCTGTACGGATCCGGCGGCAAGACATTTAAGTTCTTCAACATCGCAGGGCACTGCAGCGAGCAATCGATCCAGGTTACACTCCTGGTTCTCCACTCACGTAACCCCGTGCACGTGTGATAGGAGCTCAGCCTGCCTGTGTGGCCAGTGCTCTCACTTAAAGTCTTTTATGTCTGTCATCAGAGCCCCACACATTCAGGTCAGTGGTAACAGGATATCCAATCGAGCCAAACCCTGACCCTACACTGGAGTTCAGCTCTGTTTAGTCTGTGCATACGTCTGGGCAGATTAGTTCTGGCACCGTGCCCCGAATGTGTCATGCAAGACTAGATGGGAGTGAGAAAAGGCCAAATACTTTCATTACTCATCATATCATTATTATTTAGGCGAACCAAACCTCAGAATTAATAAATGCACCACATCTCACTTATATTTAAAGCACCAAAGCACAAAAAATGAGGCTGAAGATATTACTGCTGTGGTCAGCGTACCTGAAAGACCAAGATCCCCCACAAAGGGGAAATTCTGTTGATGCTGGCGTTTTGTATCTGGCAGATGAGGTAAGTGCTGACTGTAATTCAGATCACAGGCAGAGGGGCCCTCCCCGTCCTCCTGCCCTGTAATCAGTGGGTTGTGTGCTGTGGGCTGAGAGGACGGGGCTGGGTGCAGTCAGCAACTGCAGTAGTTGAGCGGAATGTCCCTTTTCCCCACCTGCTCGTCCTCTTTCTGCTCTTAAGCCCGCCCGGCTTCACCAGCTCTGCTCCCCATCTGAGAGGGAGCAGCCTCGCACTACTGATGCTGGGCTGATTTGCTGCAATTACAAAGTGCCAGGCCGCCCCCTAGTGGCACAGCCTCAGTAAAACATGCAGCTCGGTATGTAAGCAGAGGCCAGTAGACGTAAATTACTTTAACTTGCCCCAGTGAGAAACAGGACTGTAACAACCAATATAAGCGTCAAGGCATAAACCAGATCTATGTATACACAACAGAGGTGCTGTGAAGGCAGTTATTATGCTTTACTTACTCTGGCTTGTAAACTGGAAGCCAGTAGACCAACCGTCCACCCAGGACCAGGTGATTAGCAGCAAAATTTAAAAGGTCAGCAAAAACATCACTGAGGTGGTAGGTCATGGATACTGGAACGTGGCTCTCACTAGAGCTGGGGCAGAGGAACACGGCTGCAGTCAATGGAGGTGACAACGTACACTAGTGCTCTTCATATGAGCTCACAGGATCACATGCTTCATCCTTGTTCGCTGGTATTACTGAAATGCATTAAACATGCATGAGGAGATGGGTGATGGTCTTACAAGTTCTCAGGAGGAGTGGTAATCTCTTTGTGCGAACCTGTTCTCCTCGTTGACTCACGAATGCCATATGGAGCTACAAAAAAATAGCCAAAGTAAAGAACACTTATCAAGATCCATGTGTCTTACATTAGCAAATACTCCAGCCATTGAATAAAAGAAACATCTGAAAAGACAAATAAGCAGAAATGCTTTTTTCACTGCATAGTAATTATTAGATACGATCTGATCCAGATGGAGAAGTACAGTGTGCTGGTGATTAAGCAGCTGAGGGAAAAGCAAAGCCTCTGTCCAAGTTCCCTTCTACTTGCACATAACATGCAAAACACGCCTGTCAATATTTGCTTGTTTGTACTGCACACATCAGAACGACACTGCTAGGGTTAATCCAGCCACCTTAAATCATAACAATAACTAAAAAAAAAAACAATAACAAAAACTGAAAGCTTGGGTTAGAGTTTGCAGTATTTAAATAAAGGATTACAAAACAGATTCAAAAGTCTGTGACTTATCTGGGCTGCACAAAACAACGTGGTTATCAGCTCCTAATCGAACAATATTCACAGGAGTATTGATATCAGTAAAAACAAGAACATATGCTAAGAATGTATGCTAGTGTGGACAATTAAAGAAATCCTTTGAACTTGGTTTTGGCACATGACAAAAAGGGAAGGAGCTTAAAAAAAAGAAAAAAAAATCCAGCAATGAAATGGGGCAGCTGTGTTAGGAAAGGATGTGCAATGGTTCACTAGAAACATACGATCTGTGATGATGGCATCAAACAGGGTGCCTTTCCTCCATACTGGCTTAGCGGCATCAGATACCATGACGTCCACGTAGAAGATCTCTGTCCCATACTGCCTGAGGTTTGCTCGTATATTCTCATCTGGACCACGCCACTTTTGATTCTTCCTGGAAGCCCTACCTGCAAAACATTCATGGACATTTGTTAAAAGTCCTACAAAACAGATATAGACCTGTTTTAGTGCTTCTTAATAACATAACGATATTTGGATACCTAAACATTACTTTAGTCTTTTTAAAAACAAGACAGACGATGTTTCTTTCAGTCGGACTCTTTTATTTACCTACTCCATGGATGGTGTTATAATCGATATCTGTCCCACACACGTAAGCGCCGAAGTGTGAACACGCAACCAAAATGCTCCCTAGATGAGACAGAGAAAAGACTATAAGCAGGAGTGTAGATGCGAGGGAATAAACGTGGTGTGGTTTACCACTGCAGAGTTACAAAATGGAATCATTAGCAATTTTGTTTTTCAATTTTTGAATTTATACGTTTCCATTCAAGTCATAAACGCTGCAGGATCTAAATGCTGCCCTGAGAGGCTCTGGCTGGACACACCCAGCCCTTCCAGTGAAGCTGGGAATGACAGAGCACATCTGGCCCGCAGACTTCACACCTCGCCCAGAGCCCAGCTAGTGACGGTAGGCGCTCCCACTAAAGGCTGGCAAGATGAGCGCTGGCACGCCACGCTCCCGCCACGCTCCCAGCCAGGCCGAGCCGCGAGCGAGACGGGGTGCAACTCCATGCTGCGTACACAGAATTCTTTAACGTGATTAATGACCCTTGGTGTAAAGTCTTTGAGTCAAAAATATCAACTCCTGGTTTCTGTTAGCTTGGAATGAAATGCTATTTAGTTTCCTCCCTTACTCGGACCAGCTGCCCAGCCTGTGTTAAAGCAGAGGCACTGAACTCAACACATATCTTAGATAGAAATGAACCAGGGAAAAAACAAAAAAAATGTTATTGGGAATGGATGATATGTTCTTTTATTTTTTGTGTACTAGTAATAAACTTTTTGTCTTTAGTAATAAACTCATTATTATTATTATTATTATTATTATTATTGTTTTATTATGGTATTAGATTGCAACATAGCTTTGTAAAACTAACACAACACTGTAATAAGCAGAATCCAAGCAGAACATGGATCATTCCACATGAGACCACTAAACAGTTCAAAATCTAGGATTTGTATGATGTACGTATGTGTGTGTGTATGAGAGATGTGAGGGGTGAGGCAGAGTTGCCAAGTGTCAACAAAACGCAAAGACGTAAACAAAACACTAAGTACAGACAAATGATAAATGGAAAGCAAACAAACGAACAATAACAAAACACTGACAAACAATACACAGAAGACAGGTTTATATACAGATAACAATGACAAACATCAGGTGTTATCACTAATGGGTTAACAAGACTGTAACTAAAGACAGGGTCAAATGGGGGAGAGGGGGGGGGGGTTGGACCATGAAGACACTTGCCCCCCCTCCTCTATATACTGCTATGCCATGCTGGTTAGATACCCAGCAGACACAATACTCTGGCCAACAGAACAAACGGAAGCTGCCTTTACTGAGACCAGAAAACATCTCACAATGCATGTACACTCCTCCCAAGATCCAACATCTACAGTGCAAGATTCACTGTTCATTAAGCATTCATGAATATATTCAAGCATCAGCTCCAAGGATGAGCTGATTGCCTCAGTCAGATGGGGGATGTGGTCACCATAGAAACAGAGGAGGTACCTTGACAGGATAAGCCCTTCCTTGAAATGTACTACTGACACATAGCAGAGATTGCTAAAATAATCCTACCAATGGCAGTAAGAGGCAGGACTGAAGGACAGTGTAAAGGCACTAATAATTCCAGCACCAGAACTGAACACCACCAGAGAAAACCCAAGAGTATGCAAAGTAGCTTATGAAACAATCTAGCATCTAGTAGCAGGATGGAAGACTATGGCAGGGAAAGCATACACTGAGAGACACAATCAAGCGACAGGAATCGTATACAGGAACAGGACAACCCGCAGTCCAAATCAAAAAGACATCTGGACACCTCCAGTCCAAATGGGAGGTTACTGCAAAGTAGTGGTGAAAAACCAGACTAAGGTCCCATGGGAACTGGCGAAAAATGCCGAAAAAGTATTCACAATAGATGTGGCATTCCTGAGTAATGGAAACATCCAAGAAACATCAGAGGTTGGATAAAAATTCCCTAACCCTAACCCTTTTAATATCAGAAAGAGACTGAAAGAAATAGATTAGAATGTCGCAGGTTGTCCTGGTGTTGATAGGAGTATTTGGGCCTAAGCTGGAGGAGAAACAGACGAGACAGAATTTGCTCAATGGTGATCACTGAAACGTTCCTTGTTGCTCCTGTGCTCCTTACGGAGATTAAGTGGTCCGCTGTGGTGCATCTACTGGTGGTCCATTCATCTTCACTACGGCGACTCTAGAACATCCTACCTATTATCATGTCAAATCACTTGTTTGCCCATGACGATAATTTTGCATGAGGCAATAAGTTCATTCCAGACCAGAAGTGGTCATATTCTGCTGTGAGGATATAATTATTTGCATGTATGTGTGTGTGTGTATATTAAATATATATATACACACACACATACACACACACATACCTGTACACACAAAAATACACCAATGTGTGCATAGTATTAACAAATTCTGACCTAAAGGAAGTAAGAAATAGGAATAAAAATGTGTTGTGTTGTGTTCTGCTCTGTTCTGTTCTGTTCGCCTCACCTGTTCCAACAAAAGGATCATAGACCAGATCGAGAGGTTTTACTCTGCCATGGTTCGCCATTATAAAGGAAAGGCCTGCATCCATGCTGGTGTTCCCAATGAAATGTCTCTTCTTTACACTGTGGGAGCGGATCAGTTCCCTTTGCCCATCTGCAATCTAAAGAAAACAGCACATCATTAATGATGAATGATGCATCATTAATGTGATCATTTGATCATGTGCTTTACAATCAAAGCCTGCAAACACTAAACACTTCTTGATGTTCCTGATTAGTAATATCAACCTGAGAGTTCTTGAGCCGACACATAACTTGATCTTGATGTTTGTTGTCACTATTTCTACAGTAATGGCAGACAGCATTAATTGTACATACGTTAAAATATTTATATTTTGAATTATTTAATAGTGTTATAAATTTCAGTTTCTAAAAACATATTTTGGTTTATGGTTAACAGCTACCAAGGCTTGTTAAATTCAGAGCTGAAACTGAATTATTACAATTCAGGCAACAAATCTGAGCTCAGATTTGAAAATGTTCACAGAAAACAGAACTAAAGTAACAGTATTTTCAGCACGTACAGGACCACTGGCAGTGAAGGAGCCACACCTACTATTTTTTAGAGATAAATTCAAATGTTGGTTTAAATTTAACCATAAAAGTGGATTCAAGCTGTGAAGATCAGCTGGTGAATCAATGTACTGTATTCTGTGCCCTAGTATGACTTTAAGTACAATTTTAAAACTTTATTGTCTCAGGTATCTGAGTCCCTTCAAAGATCATGCTTTAATCAGCTATTCTGTCTTGGTTATTTCTTTGTCTCATCATCAGTTTCTTTGTGTCTTTTTTTGTTTCTTATTTTTTATTAGTCTCATAGTCAATTAATTTGAGCTTTACTGTGCAGTTTAAAGTCCTTGCTAATATGGTTTGCTATTATCTCATTTATTTTAATCTACTGTATATTTAAGTGATTGAAACACTTTTGTTGACACTTGTCATTTAAATATTATATACAAAGTTGTTGTCATAACCAGTTAAACAACAAAAATAATAATAATCACAAATCTTCATATTGAATAAACAAAACACTCACCCATCTTCCAAAATACATATAAAATGGCTCCTCTGGAATGTCATTAGGATCTAGGCCATAATCTTCTAATAAACAGAAAATGTGATCAGGATGCTTCAGATTGACTTTCCCTTGAAAAGGCAGGAATTCCAAGGCCTGAGGAATAACAGTTTTAATTAAATTATCTGAAGCTAGCATCAATAAGACAGCAGAGACCATATATTCAGTTCAGCACAATGAACTTCCAAAGTAACATGGCACCCATTAGACCTCGTGTTAACATGCAATGTGTATTTGGATGTCAATATATACATAATGAACTGATCTTGCTGTTGGGTTTACAACTGGTATTTCACATGATGTACAATCATATCTAATTACTTACGCAAAGTAAGGTTAGATATGCAAGTTGTCATCCAGTCTACCTCTGACTGCAACATGTACTTTGTTTGTTTACAGTGTTTGTGTGTGATTATGCATTTTTCCCAATCGAGTAAAAACATACTCACATTTATTTTTTCTATTCTGTCCTTAAACAACAATGTCTTATTGAAAGTGTAGACATTAATCTTGTAGGTTGATTCTTGTTGTAGAAAGGGGTTCTGTATGTAAAAAGCATACATTTATAAGGAAAATAACATAAAACAATACAATATTTAATTTGCTAATCAAGCAAATGGGACAAACCATGCTCTCTCTGGGATACTCCAATAGAGATGACTTGAGCTCTGTTGCTGTTCTCCCATGACCCCAAAGCTCAAATGCTGACCTAGAAGAGTTAACACAAGGTATTTATAAAGACTTACCCAAACTATCTATCTATATATCTATTTTTGCATGCATGCACTGCTGATGAGCACACCACAACTTCTCTGAAAACCATGTGTACTTCACTACAGTTCGGAAAATCTCTACATCTCAGTCTATCTATTCCATGGCTGCTGTGAAGTACACAAGGTGTACAGAGAAACAGACCGTTTCAGACAGAGTTGGAAATCAGGAATCACGACGTTAATATTTCTATTATTTATTCATGTCTGTTTTATTTGCTCGAAAAACAATCCCTGAACTGGATGGCACTCACACCTACTTGGCGCAAACTGTTCGTGACATTACACTCCGTACGTCATCCTCTGAAAGGCCATATAGTCGCCAAAACGGAGACTAGGAAAAATATAAATATACATTGGTAGGCAGGACTGTTAAAAATGTAACGCATTCGTCCTAACGGTTATAATGAACATTTTACCCTCTCGTTGAAGGTCTCTGACGGATCACACTGTCGACCCCTAAGAGACAGCAATGACTTTATCTCCTGAGAAGACATGTAAAATATAATGCTATATAACTAGTTACATTGCATGAATCCAGAAACATTACCGTTGTTTCCATGTAACTCAAGTAGTTAGCTTAGCTAACGTTAACATATCTTCGGTAGTTAAATAGTTAGCTAACAAAATATCGCAAACTATGCTTATACTTGTAACTCCATCTAATCGTATTAAGAAACTGTAATGTTTATGGGTTTAAACGCCATACCGGTAATCTGAAGTCGACATTATCATGTGCTAAATGTAGCAAATACTGTCGGCATGTTTTACCACAGTGCAACGCCATGTTTGTATGTAACTATGCGCACCACTCCGGTGAACCACACCAGGCTAATAAATTGAGTTCCTACCTGCTGTCTCAATGCGCGCAAGTTCAGTGAAGTTTAAATAAGACACTGCTTACAGGGACGTATTTTACTTTTTCTTCGCGTTATATCTGCCAGATGATTGTATGGGCAATATATTGAATCAATGAATAAAAATTACTTGTACAAAAGTTATATAAACTCATCTGAACTTATGCCTTGTCATAATATGCTAAAAACTTGTTTGTAATTGGATAAGCAGCTCATACAGTATAATCAGCGCCATATTTTCATTGGTCAGTGAGCATGCCTCTCATTTTCTTCGCAAGTCAGAAAGTATCCAGTATCCAGTGTGGAATTGTTAACGTGACCCCGGTAAGGAAGCAAACAAAAGGGTAGGCTGTACATTTTATCCATATTCCTTCTCAAATGTAAAATCTGGCACGCATAATTGCCCATTCTTTTTATTTTAGCACTTTCTATTATCCTATTATTATCCTATTCTATTCATGTTTACTTCAGTGTAACCACGCAGTGTAAATTGTAGCAACTGTTGTATGTTGTAGCGTATTCTGCTATCTGGAATAAATCTACGGGATACAGAAATAAAGCATTTTAATTTTAGATAACGTGTATTCTCATGCAGTTCTGTTCTAAAACAGTTACAAGTACTAAACCATTTTGCTTTAGTTGATAATAAAGACAATGATGAATTAACCTGGATGTACTTTTAACTTTAAAGTTCACTGTCATTGGATCCCTCAGATATAAAGCAGTCGACACCCAAAACGGAAGGCAATATCGTGTTCGCAGTGCATGTCGCTCTGAAAGAGATACACAGTGGCCCTTCGCTGCTTGCACCCTATTGTGGAGGCCATGGAAACAAACAGTGTAGAGCGATATGGAGACAGAGAGGACATTTGTGATGTTTCGGTTAAAGGGTTAACAGAGAACTGGACCAAATGGTCTAATAATCACCAGGAGTATCAGAAGCACAATCCCTTCAACAGTGACGAGTCAGTGCCCGCGCAGCTACAGCGAGGACAGGAGGGTTACGGCAGACCCCCCGAGGGATCTAAAACAGAGCAGAGGGGGAAGGATGCGCACTCGCATGTCAGTAGAGAGGTGCACGAACTGTGTCGTGTGATCAGTCAGATCGGCACGAGTCAAGAAGACGGGAGAGCAGCTGTGGAGTTTGGAAGACTGTTTGAACGTTATGTCACAATCTCTAACAAGGTTGTCGGAGTTCTGCTACGCGCCCGGAGGCAGGGACTGGTGCACTTTGAGGGGGAGATGCTGTGGCAAGGAAAAGATGACCATGTGCTTATCTTGCTGCTTTAATCATGCAATAAGATGGGTACAACAAATTCACTTCTAAAACCACATGCACTGCAATTTTTTTTTAATGTTGCACGATGAGATTCACACATAGCACTTTGCACTCTAGGTTGTCAATCAAAACACTGATAACGCTGTTTTTTCATAGATATAATGCTATATAACTTAATTGCTTAGGTCTGAATAAATGTTATACTGTTTGCACTACAGATTTATTAACATGCTTCCCTTGCACAAAAAAATATATTAACCACATGATTTCAAAAACAGCCCTCAGGCTGGAGAATGGCAGTGTGAATGGATCCAGTATGTAAGCAGTTCTGACTTCATTCCATTTCATTCTAGCTGAAACAAGCACGGAGACACACAACACAAATAGGCTCAGTTATCATATAAAGGCTTCAACAAGTCTGTCTATAAACCTGCAATAACCACTGGAAAATGATGCACAATATATTAAAAAGAATAGCGTAGCATTTTTCTCTTACACCTGGATGCACTTGTTCCTTGTTTGTGCTGATTCCATGCATATACATACATCCTGTTTACACCTTGCCGTGTTTAGGAACCTGATTAATGGCCGATGTTTTTTTCAAAGTACTGTGTAATATAGTCTGCTGCAGCATTTATTCTCATTTGTCTAAGTCTGTTTTGGGTTGTTGCCTGGTCTTTTTGACCTTGTATCTTTCTCTCTGCACCTCATCAGTTTAATTGGAAAAATGGCTGCCTGCCTGCTTAGTGAACCTGTGCTTAGTTCCCATCTCTGAACCTAGTGACAGATATGTGATTATATCCATCAGGAACAGCAATATAACAAAGGAAATAAATCTCAAACATTTGTCAGACAATGCAGTCCACTTTAATGGCTAAATTATTTGTCAAGAACTTCACATTCTAAGGATTAAAATTGTATCTGAAATTTTACTCAACTTGTCTGAATGGAACATAAAATGCCAAGATTAGTACATTATTATTACCTCTTGACCTGTTATAACAGATCTACTTATATTCCCTTACACTGGTGTGTGTGTGTGTGTGTGTGTGTGTGTGTGTGTGTGTGTGTGTGTGTGTGTATTTCTGTTAGCCCATTGAGTTCAGCCTTTGGAGCAACTGATCCACCTGAAACATAAGAATATAAAGATAAAACGAGAGGCTGTGACGCTGGTTTATGCAATTTGTAATTCCATTTGTTTTCATCAGCTATGAAAGTACAGTTTTATTCAATAAAATGACAAGCTCAACATAGGATTAAACTCCCCATTTGAGAATACTGTGACTAATCTGGACGTGATCTCTAGGTCTCTCCTCAACATATCCTGATACATGCCAGGGTTTCTACAATAACAGCTGGATTAAATACAATTTTATATTCAAGGTTCCATTAATCTGCTCTAACTGGTTGTGTTCACAAGAATGTAAGATTCAGTAAAAACACTTTATAATTATGGAGTTTTTGTATGTTTTTCCCCTAAGAATAAATGCCTTTTACAACACAGGAATTATGATCCTGCATCTGCATAATGTGGAAATCCCATACCCTAGAAACCAATGCTAGTTACTGTTCAACTCTTAAACAGACTGAGGAGAATGAAAGTGTGGGCTGTTCATGATCACGTAAGGACTAGTGCGAAGGAGAGTTTCACACATGAGTTGAAATAGGAATATTCATCCAGTGTCTGCGGGGGCCGAAAAACCCTTGTGACCAGAAAAAACCAACAGTAAACCAACAGTCTTAATCCTGGTCAAGAAAAAGATGCATGTGTTGCTAAGAGAAGCTTCATGTTTACCTCCACTTTTATGTTTTTACATAATAATTCTGGTCAGATTTTACTGATTAAAATTATTTATACCCAATATCCTCACAAATATATAGAAACACAACTATAGAATAATGTAAAAATATAGAATTACCTTTTGAATCTATTCCTTAATGAAAGCTAGTGTGTAGTGAAATCTGTACTAAAGGGAAAAACTATTTCAACTGAAAGGCCCCTTCACAACGTCCACCTATAATCAGTCTAACTATAAGCAGTGTTTTGCCTAGGCAGCTATAGAAAAAAAGAGGTTGTGATTCTCTGCACATGCTTGTTGCTTTCTATAATCTAGACAATAGGCCATACAAAACTGACCTGATGGGTTCAATAGGCCAAACAAAACTGACCCGATGGGTTCAATAGGCCATACAAAACTGACCTGATGGGTTCAATTATTTGCCCTTATTTAATAAACAAACATTTAACACGCTGAAGTCTATGGAGCACGTTAAACAGAACAAACACTGGTTAAGCACATTCCCAGGCAAAAAGTGTTTTCAGTGGAATGTTCAAAGCTGGCCCTTATGCTCACCGTTATGAACCAGTAGGAGTCTGGGCGGTAGATGAAGCGAGACATGAAGCCCATTTGACTGGCAGGCGCTAGCACATGGAGGTGCAGATGTGCAACAGACTGGAATGGAGGCAAGTGGAACCCCAACCTAGCACACACATTATCCATGTCTCACTTCAGTCCACCACTTCACTGGCATCATACATTACATTGCAAAAGAGATAAAATAAGGATTTTTAAGTGGACAAGTTTAAGTAAATTTACGTTACCTGACATCACTTAAATCGCTGAAGTTATTCTTTTGAAGAACTGCTTTCCCAGTTTCCACTAATTTCTCCACTAAGCAAAACATTTGAAAGGATGCAAACATGATCACAGCTCAAACTATATAAAGAACACAAACCACAACTGACCATTTTTTTGTCCATTACCACCCCCTTATTGGAAGACCTGTAAGACTTTGTTGGTAATATGGTGGCCATCCCCAGCAGGGAGGACATATATGAATAGTGGCACATACAGATACATACAAAACTGACCTGTTCAACTGCAGACTGCAAACGTATCAGATCATAATGTTATAATTTAGCCACAAATAAAAAAAACTATCACATTGTTTCTTAAACTTCTTTACTTCTTAATACAGATCAAGTATCCCATTTATACCTGGCCATTTCATGCATCTTGAGTATCAGGATTATATCCAAAGATAATCCATATAGAAATACAGGTGTAAATACACCCTAGATGCACTTAAAATAGATGTGTTCAAACCCCTTCAGGTGGTGGTCTGAGACACATTTTAGCCAGGCAAATTCAACAACAGTACATCACAATGCCTATAATCCATAATCACAAGGAGTTTAATCATGGAGGACACACATAGTTAGTACCCTTATGAAACTAAATACGTCTTAGCTGTTGTTGCACCCAACTTGATCGGTGGACCTTAATGGCATTTGCTACAGCTGCAACCAGACTCCCTGCTGCATTCACCAGGTGTTTTCTCATGAACGCTGACTGCCAGTGCTGGTGCCTTCCTCCAAGTTTAAAGATGACACCAAGGTGAAATTTTCAAGACAGAACCAACTTCTGCACACAGCCACTTGGTTGCTATACATGATCCAATTTATATATTACTCACTATATTGGCAATTGGATTTCTATGTGACTAACTGGTGACAGTTTTGACTACCAGGTGTAAATCCATGTGGTTAAAATCTAATCAGGATGCAATCCACATACTAGTGTCATGAAATGACCATGTGTAAATGGGGTCTCAGATTTCTGTCCCCAAAAATGCTTTTAAATATTTAGGCAAGAATGTATGAATAGCGGTTTTACCTAGTGGAATATGTTCTTTGTGAAGTGATTTACAATTCCCTACATGTTTTGTTGGCACCACAAGATAGTGATGAGGAGCCCCAGGTTTTATGTCTCTAAAACATGATGTGTCTTCATCCTAAAAAGAAGGAGAGAGTGTGTGGGTGTGTGAGCGAGAGAACTCTAAGGAAAACACTGAGCTCAAGAAGGCATTGGAAATGTCAGACAATGGATAAGGTTTAATGACATCTAGGAGAACTGAGTATAGCTATAAAAAATGTCTGTTCATGCATATTATCTTACGCTGCTCTTGGTCTAAAACAGCAGTATTCAAATATGGACCTCAAATTCAATTCCGTTTGTAAATTGTTATCCTTAATAGTTTGAGATTCGTGTAAGTGGTTGGCCACTTCGCCATCACACTTGACTTCTAGATAAAGGGAGGGTGGAAAATCTGTAGAACCTACATCTGAGGAGTACGATTTGAATACCGCTGCTCTTTTTCAGCAAGGCATTATAAACAGTCACAATATTTACAAAATGCCACTAAAAATGTTGTGGCATTGAATTTTGTGCCCTCCAACAAAAGGTTTTCAAATTCACTTTTCTAATTCCCAGTAGAGAGTGATACGAGTTTGCACCTTATTACAGTTTACACATCATGACATTCAACTGGTAATAAGAGCTAATTCAGCAGACTAGTGGCCTCATAACGCTTCGTCAGTGGGTTATAATGAATGACTGCGTTTACTCCAACGATAGACTAGCCTACATCTGGCAAGTTACACCTATTCAGCCTTGGTAGAACTGATTACTAAAAGAGTTTTATAGTGTTTTAGATACCCAGCTATCTTATATGGACTGATCACTATATTAATGATCAATCCATATTAGTTAAATTACCTAGTTGGAGATATATGTATCTGCAAAATGAGACCTTTTTGTCTTTGCGTACTGTAGACTACGACTAAATGGATTTGCGTATTTTAGATTACGACTTGACGTCGGTTTCAGATATGCACCTGTCAAACTAAGAATCAAGAGAACCGATCAATAACGGTCCGACGAGATTTGTTGCAAAAAAAAACACTGATGAAACGCCTTTCTCCGCAACACTCCGGTAAAGCTAGATAGCTAGCTTGCTAATGTCAAGGTGAACAATTCTTGGCTTCATGTGCAAATCACGCAAAATAACCTCAATTCTACAACAGACTTACGCTGTGCAAGAGCTCTGTGTTCATCTCCCCGTTCACAATTTTACAGAAAATACATTGTTTGTCATAACTATCATTTTGATCATTTTTGACAGGCTCGCCATCAGTTGTCGGTATATCACTACTTGCCATCTTCAAAGCTGTGTGAAGCTCGCTTTAATTTAAAAATGGCTGACCAAAAGCCTTTCAAATTACAAGTCCTAAAGTCAGGTGCATTTCCTCCACCACTGAAGCAAATGAAGCAAACTTAGCGTACAGTTTCTGCATTTCATAAGTTTACTTCGGTTACTTATTTTATCATATTACGAGTTATTAACCAGTTATGATTGTTATTTATTCACTTACACATTTAATTAACTAAAATATCTAGAATATTACACAAAACATTAAAAGGTGATAATTCTGTATCATTTATCCTAGCATAATTTTGTTAGCTTGATTTTTACTAGGAAATATACGTAGGCCTATGCTTTGTTGTATGTTATTGTTGCTTTAATTTTGTTTTACTTTATTTTTTAAAAGTGGATAATTTGAAAGGTCTTTCACAGATCTATGATATTTAAGACAACTGTCTGACAACTGTGTTAACTGTTTTTGTTATCTGAATAAAATTAAGGTTTGTACTCCATGTGTGTTTCATATTTTGTGATACAATTCAATAATTAAAGCTACACTATGTAAGTTTGAGTTATTGGCGATCTCTCTGATAAAAATAGGCAATTACATAAAAAAATACGGAAGAACATTTTGTATTGAGGATTGTGCTCCATTCCATTTCCCTAAGCATATTTCTCATGATTGTGAGGGTATTCACATTGATGGATTCAAATAACTCAGTCAGAATTTAGTCATATAACTCAGCCAGAATTTAGTCATTTAGACATTTAGTCTAAATGTCTCTGAGAACATGAATTACCTACAGTTGTAATCATATCCTTATCATTATAATGTTGTTGAAGATACATGTGAGAATAAACAATATTATATTCACCTAGGTTAAACTTTAACTAAGAGTGGTTGGTCAGTGTGATTGTATGTGTGTTTATCTGAGTTACTAATGTCAGTATCATGAGCAGTTCAGAACTGTTCTGTAGAAAGTTACACCAAAAAGATATGTATTTGATGTGCATGACAGTTCCTCTCCTCTGGCATCATGCTTCCCTTGGAAACCTGTCGTGTGTTGCTTTGTTTTGATTCTGTTCCTGGTTTAGCCACTTGTTTCACTCTATCCCTTACTGGTCTGTGTCTTGTTAGCTCTCTTTATTTAAAACCTGTGTTTTCCCTGGTTTTGTGACTTGTCATTGATAGAGGTACTATGTTCTGTGTTTTGGTGTTATGCTTCTGTGTTCTGTGTCCTGCCTTGTTTACCTGTTTCATTGTCAGCTAGTTATATGTTTGGTTTATTTTGACAGCCTGTTTAGTTTCATGCTCTGGTTTGTGTTTAGTTTTCATGTTTTGGTTTCATATGTTTGGAATGTATTCCACTTCTGTTTCTCTTTCTGATCCTGCTGAGTTTTTCAACCCTGGGACATACCTGTGATAACGAATATGTATTTGTCTTCATTAAACATCACTCTTAGCGTGTGCATCCTGCCTCTCATTATGTGTTACATAATGACAAGTACACTAAGGAAGCAGAAAAATAGCAACGCTCCACAGTATGTAGCTGTTCTGTGTTTTATGTCAGTCAGCCTCCTGTCTATTTTTCTCCAGAGGGTGGTGTCGCTGCACCATGTCCTCTGCCAGACACGCTGCCTCCGAACCTGCCGGACTCATTGCACATGGGTTAACATTTAATCTGGTCTTAGCTCAAGCTCTGTTACTCTCCATTTTAGCTTGCCAGCTGTCTGGAGTTCTAGATTTCTTTGCTATGATCATGGTAACTGGGTTTGCTGTTTCAATGTTTCCATAATTCAGTGATATGTATTCAGTCTCCTTCCACTGACTTTCAGCACTGTACAGGTCAGCACTGTGAACCCTCACTAGCATTAGTTAAATAACTAGCCCATCAAGCCTGACCTTCTTTTTGAAACTGTGCATGTGTTGTTAACATGTAAAGATGTGTGATGTGTACTAAAAAATGTCTTCCAAGTCCGACCCGAGAGATCCGACTAAGATTTTACATTCTGGAGCTTTAATTAGGACAACGGAGAATAATCAGTAATATTGAAATGAAGAGGTATTTCATTTTGGACATCAAATCTCTCCTTATATGCTGATGCAATACTGATTATTCATAGATAGTGCTGTGTGTTGCATCCTGATATGTGGTAATGCCTGCGTGTCTTTCAGCAATAGCTAAGAAACATGTAGAGAAAGTGATAATTGTTACAAAGCAAATGTAATCTCTATTTATTAGGCTAGTGTTTATTGCTGGTACACTGCTGAGGCTAAATCAGAGAGGTTGATATCAACAGAATACAATAAGAGTACAATGCCTGCATAATTACATTTGTAAAAGCACTCATGTTTGCCAAAATGATTTGTAAACACAAATACATGGATGTGAATGGATAAGAAAGCAGTTAGTTCAAGTTTATCAACAGAACAGGAAACATTTCATTATTCACTAAGTGGCCAGTATTCTTGATCTTGGCAGGTCGCACTGGAGAACGGTCTGACAGAGAACGGTCTGACAGAGAACAGTCTGACAGAGCCTGAACCCAGAGATTCTGTTCAGAGACTCCAGGGTTAGGGTTAGAGGAAATAAGCAGAAAACTGAAAATCTACATAGTCAGAAATCTTAAATGATGCAGTTCAGTTTTTCTAGACTGCTTTTACTTTTACGCAATTTCTTTTACTTTTCAGTGAGATATTGTGTCTTTTTCATTGAATACATTATGTTGTACCGTGTCTATACTCAGTATATTAAGTATACTCACAAAATGTTCTATTGTCTTCTCCAGAAAGATGATCACATATTCCATTTGTGTGTGTGTGTGAGAGAGAGAGAGAGTGTGTGTGTGTACAGTCATACTTTAAACTAAATGCAGAGCAATAGAACAATATTTCTTGCCTGCTGGAAATTTGAAACAGTTTTTCCTCATTTATTTTATTACTGCTTAGAGGGTTTATAACGTTTATAGGATTTGTTGTCTTACAGAGTGAAAGATTATGCAGATAGGACATCTGCCCCCAAACATATGTGCACACGCACACACACACACACACACACACTCTCAAGCAGTTCTGAAGATAAATGTCATATGAAAGTATGTGATACAAAAAGGTGGAGACCTTCTTTGCATTATGAATCATCACAAAAAAGCAACAGAACGACCTATAACACCTACATAAAGCTATAATTTTAGATATATAACTGTTGCATGTTCTGGTTCCATTTAGGAAGTTACCCTTAAGAAAAGTAGAGTTGATAAGTAGGTGCCAACATGTTTAGTAGGTCATTCAACCAATTACTTCTCTGCACTCCAGTCTGTTAGTACATCCCATTTAGCACAATGTAATGTATGCAAATGATGCCATTAAAATGCATGTTCATGTTTAGTTTCTAAATTAAGTGCTCATTTGCACAACTAGCACTCTGAAGAATTCAGAGATTCATTACAACAAATTACAAAAATAATCATGACTTGAGACATCAAATTCGGTCTACATGTTCATTCCCTCCTATTTACTTGAAGAATATGAAAATAATTTACATGCACATCAACAATTTGCAGGCATAATATAGGAAGTCATAAGCTTGCCAGAGCTATTATGCTAATTGTTGTTTTGCTGCTCCATACAATAAATCATGACCCAAAACTGGCTGTAATTATTGTCTGCTATAGTAGTGTAATTATAACACTGCAGAAACAGAGAATTACCAATAGCATACAGTGATGATATATACAGTATATCTTGAAATGAGACTAACACAGAAAATATTCTGTTTTGAAAATCTATACAATAAAAAAATCTTTCGTATTGTCCCATTTTAAATGATTTATTATGAAACTAATAACAGCCATTGTGGAATTTCAGTCCTGGAGTTGTGGAATTATTCATGAGATAAAACTTTGTAAATGGATCTGACTGATTAAACCAGGAGCAAAAAGAGGTAACAAAATGGTTCTCACTGGGATTCTCAGTAGAGAGGTCAGTACAGCATGGAACTAATTTAGACTTTTTGCTTATTCATTTTCTTCTTTTATATATAATTTTTATATACATTTTGAATATTAGGAACAAAAAATAACAGAAAACCCACCCACATAACAGACCAAAAATAACATAGAAAATGGAGAAAGAAAGAAAAAAAGAATCATGTTTTGACTTCATTGTGATTTCCTGGTAAGTTAGGCTTCTGCTTAGATCAGCTCTGCTCTCACTGGCATGTCATGCAAGGTGAGTCAAAAACCTTCCTTGCACTGTGTATTCTCCTACCATGCTAACCCTAAAGGTTGCTCCATTACATTTCTAGCCATTCAGTGCATGCACCTGTGAAAAAACAAATAAGTGCAATTAGAGTTACTAATTAGAAATAATGCCCTTCATCGAATGAATATCCACCTTCTCCCAACTTCCTGTCTGCTTATGGTAATCTAAACTGAGGGGAGGCGGAGTTTAATTGCCATTACAGTCATCCCAAATAAAAAATCAGAAACATCCACACTCCACAACTTAAGGTTATCATGTTTCTTCATATTTGTCTATTGAATGAACTGAAAACTGCATAAAGGCACAGCAAACAAAGAGGAAATGCAATAAATTCTATATACACATTTGTGTCTGCTGCTGAAAAAAACACAACCTTTACTTGGCGATGTGGCACCATTACTGGATTCCAACAACAGGAGGCAGTGTTGCTGTACTAAAATGCAGGTCTGATGGACTGATTGTTGAACACTGGTGGGCACTGATAGGTAGCTGTGCCACCCTGCAGTGTCTCCTATGACAGTAATTTCTCAGTTTTTTTTTTGTCTTTTCAAGCTCTGTCACACATAACCTGCGTTGTCAAATGGTTACATAACCTGCTGCCTGGTCGGCAGAACATTAAACCCACAAAACTACTTTAACACAAGCATGCACACTCAACATTGTCATAGATCAAAGCAGTCAACTGCATTTTTATTTCCTTCGCTGGTGTGCTGCCATTGGGGTGTGTTGATGGCTGACAGTGATTTACAGCGAGTAACTCTGCACTGGCCCTTAGAGGGCTTAGACCCTGCCTGTCAGCAGAGCAGCTGTACTGTGCCCTTTGCCCACAAAATAGGTGCAACTTATCCAGCTGCCTGTGCCTCTTTATTCCTGCGTACTCTGCCCCATGTACCTTTAGTTGCACTCTTATGTCCCATGTGTCTGTAGTGACCAGTCTTTAGACCACATACTGTCTTGTCTTGCATTCATGCAAAAATTCATGTGAATTTTGTCCTCAGCCTTTTTTAATCTTACATAGAATATCTGATTCAAGGACAAAAAAAACCGCAGGAATTGAATGTCTGTATTGTTGTGATTAAACATTAAACAAATATTCTAAACTCTCAGGTAACCCATGTAAGTACACTGGCCCCTGGCAGTTGTAGATATCCTGTTCTACGTTTTGAATTGAGATTCATGGCCTTGAATTGAATTGCCATTTTACTGCCTTCTGTCTTCATTCACATTAGGCTGCTAAGCCCCAGTTATAATCTCACTCTTGTCTCTACCCACCATGTTGTTCACACAGCAGGTAGCAATTATGCAAATTCTACAATAAAAACTATGTATTGTTTTTCTCATAGACAGCAATAAATATGTTGGCAATGTAAGGAGAGAATTAGCTCCCTACACTGCAGCATTAATTACATAATTGTATCTGTAAAAAACCCTGTTTTTCTGATACATTTTCTAATACATTGTACCAAACTGTTTTCTCATGTGTGAGTGATGCCTCATAATTATAGGCTAATATATTTCATAACACGACTGTATAACATAACATTACTTTTACCACAACTAAAACTTTATTTAAAACACTTTAAGCATGGTTGTTCAGCCATAAATAAACCAAGCCCTCATTTCACTCATTGTGAAATATTGTTTGACAAGTGCCTTTATACTGAGTCTTTGTTACCATTCTATAGCCTCTGGTTCCTGTACCTTTTTCTGCCTGTTTTTTTTCCTCTGCCAATTTTTGGGTTTTGTGATTTTGTACCTCTGTTCTCTCATCTTCTGATTTTGGACCCTAGCCTGCTCTCTAAGGTTTTGCCTTTTGGATCTTTGTTTTTGTTCTGTTTGCTGTCTCGGTATTTCTCACACCCTGGATCCTCTCCCATCAGTTGTTTCATCACAAAATACTTCACCATTTATCCATTTATGGATCCAGTGGGTGTACAAGCATGTCTAGAACAACAGCAGGCTGCAATCAATAACCTGCAACAAAGGTGAGCAAAAGCCTTATTCACAGCTCCTGTCTAACACAGTGCTGCAATTGACTGTTATGAGTGGCTGTGCTGGATGGTTCTTCAGACCAGTGCAACAAGCTTTTCTCCTGCACTTTTCCATGCACCTCAGTGCACTACACTAACCATGTTGATGAAGCAATCACCAATTTGTTATTTCCCCTTGTCCCTTGTCCTTTGTCACAGCAATCACCCTGCCCATGAGTCCAAAGCTCTTTTCCAAAACCTTTCTGAGTCTGTTTTTGATCACTCTTCTAAAGGATTTTGCAATACAGTTCCGCACTATTGCAGCTGGGAATGGTTGGAGCAACCCTGCTTTGCTGACAGTCTACTGTAAATCTCACAATGCAACACTACAAACTGAACTGGCATGTAGGGCCATTACAGAGGACTTAAATGAGTTTATTCGGTTATCTATTTCTGTGGACAATTTAAAGCAAAACACTATCTCTGTCCCAACTTCCATGCCCTTCAGTGCTCACTCAAACACCTCTATTGTGGTGATCCTAACCATTCCATCACCCTCTGTGATTAGATAATCAATCTGCTCCTCAGGTAAGAGTATCTGCCCTTTTTAATATGACCACCAAACATATCTGTATCCCAGTAACCTTGAGGATATTAATTATGAACATTTACCTCTGAGCACTAATAGATTTCGGAGGGGACGGGAATTTCCTGGACCAGTAGATCACTCACAACCTGGAATTGCCACTTCAACCCTTCCATCCTCCCATAAAGATCCTAGCCTTTGATGGATAGCCTCTGGGTAGGTGCTGAGTTAACCATCAAACCACCATGCTTACTCTAACAACTGGTCTCTTCCACACTGAATCAATCATGCTCTTTGTTATCCCCTCACCCTGTGATCTGAGCCTCCCCTGGCTTATTAAATACAATCCAACAATCTCCTGGTTTGCGAGAAAACTCACTGCTTGGAGCAATCATTGTTTTAATGCATGCATGGGTATGTCTGTCAGAACCATCTCCATAGAAAGCCCCCTGACACCTGATCCTGACACACTGCCTAAGGAATATGTTGGTTTCAACAAAAGTCAGGCCACTCAGTTACCCCTCATAGATCTTGTGACTGTGTTATTGAACTGCATCCCAGCAGTCTCCTGCCAAAGAAGGCCAGGACTTACGCCCTATGCTAAAACACAAGCACTCTCAAGGTTTTATACACCCTTCAGCCTCTCCTGTAAGCTGCTGAATTTGTCATTTGTAGAAACTAAAGAAAGTGGCCTTTATTCCTACATTGATTATGGATTGCTCAGTGAAATCACTGTAAAATTTCCCTGTCCTTTGACTCTGATCCCTTGAGCAACTATGTCACAACACAGTGTTCACAAAATTATATCTGAGAAGCACATACAGTCTCATCTGCATCAGTCCAGGAGATTAATGGAATTCCATTTTCATCATGTCTAAAACACACTTAGTACTTTGTACATGAGTACTTAGTAATTCCCTTATGGATTAGCAAACTCCTTCCATTTTCAAATCATTGTAAAGTATTGTTTGACAAGTGCCTTCACAGACATAATATTTTGGGATGTTATCGATCATTGCCTATATTGACAACATTCTCATCTATTTACCCACACTTGAATAACACATACAATACATTCGTACCATGCTAATCAGATTCACAGATAATCAGCTCTTTGTGAAATTAGAGAGGTGTCAGTTTCAAAGTACTTTCTCATTTCTTGTTTACACCCTAGAACCTGGAGAATTTGGTGTAGTGACTACATCTCGGCAGTAACAAACTGAGCTGTGCTACCCTCTATCAAACAACTCCAACAATTTGTAGGATTTGCTAACTTTTTTCATCAGTTTATCCAGAGTTATAGCATCGTGGCAGTACACCTCACAAGTGTAACAAACCAACCAACAACAGCACCCCTCAGCCAACCAGGCTTTTACAAGACTTAAGACAGCCTTCACATCCACTCCTGAGTTAAAACTCCTGATTCCACTGAACCTTTCATTGTCAAGTTCGACATCTCTGAAGTAGAATAGGATCCATCTTATTACAAAATCATGGACAAACAGCAACGTTTTTCCATTGCTCCTTTAATAAGAAACTCGGTCTTACCAAGTGCAGTTATGATGAATGGAGAGTTACTGGCTATCAAATTAGCACTGGAGCACTGGTGCCATTGGCTCGAGGGTGCTAATCAACCCTTCCTGATATTATTCAATCATAAAAACTCTGAAAAGTGCTAAAGTGGCTAAATCTGAGACAGGCTAGATGGTCACTGTTTTTCACTCACTTCCAGTCTGTCACATACAGACCTGGAACTAAGAATATTAAAACAGATGCAGTGTCTCGCATTTATGAGAAAGATCATTTATGAGAAAGACACTTCCCAACCAGAATCCATTCTGACCTCCATCTGCTTCTTATCACCTGTTTGCTGGGATCTCCATGAAAACATTATATCACAACAATAACCTCCCAAGCAAAACTTCCCCACTGGATTCACACAGTAGTCAGCACTGGTCACTTTGGTATCTCTCATACCACCCGTCTCCTCAGACAGCAATATTGGTGGTCCTCATTATCAGATGATGTACAGGACTACATGCTCGCCTCTCAAATCTTCACCCAGTGCCATGTCCCTAGACAACTGCTTGAAGGTGAATTACAACCCTTATCACAGCCACATAGATTCTGGTTGCACAAAAAGCCATAGATTATCACAGACTTGCCACTACCTAATGGCTGTACTGTCATCACCACACTCATTGATAGGTTCTTTTTATGTGTGGTCTGCTGCTTCTGTTTAAGCTTCTATCCACTTTCAAGTTAGCTGAACTACTCTTAATTCTTCTGCTACTATGGGGTTCCAGGAGATATAGTTTCAGACAGATGACCATAATTTACCTTCCGGGTGTGGAGGGCTTATTGTAATAAACTAGGCATCCAGGTTAACCCCTCCTCAGACTGATGCCCACAAACAAACAGTCAAACCAAAAGGCTTAACAAAGAATTGGCTAGTTTCCTACATTAGTATTGTGCTCACAACCAACTTGACTGGAACTTCTTCTTGCCCTGGACCAAGTTTGCACAAAATTTGTTAATTCACTCCTCGTTATAATCGACTCCATTCCAGTGCATTTTAGGTTATCAGCCACCAATATTCACTTGGGATCTGTCATCTACTGAAGCAGCTGTCTATAGATGACTGCAGCTCTGCACTCAGCAGGTGTATGCCAGGTGGTGACGTAGGTTCACCTCTGTTTCACCTGGGTCAATGAGTGTCCCTGTCAACATGTGATCTCAGGTATACCGGTCCATACAAGGTACTGAGACGTATTAATCCTGTGACTTACCTACAGATGCACATCTCACCAGTATTGCACATCTCCCTCTTTAAGCCTGATCACTACAGATTGTTCACTCAGAACGTGGTTGTGATTATGCCTCCTCCACTCCTGGACCTCGAAGGGGGACCCTCCTACATGGTTCAGGCCCAGTTGGGCTCACGGACAAGGTGAGGTATTCTCCTGTCTTGTCAATTGAGAGGGTTATGACCCAAAGGAACAATCCTGTGTTGCCTCCTTGAACATTCTCTACCCCTCACTCATCAGTGCCTTCCTGAGCCTTCTAGCTCCTTGTCCAAGGTGCTATCTCATTGTTATACGGCTCCACAATAACCACACAACCAACCACACCCTTGTCAGCCTTACATGAATACTATGCTCTCACACCTGTCTCTCCCCTAATTACTTTCCTATATATACAAATTCCTCCTTTCATTTCTTGTGAAGCATTGTTTTCTAAGTGTCTTCATATTGAGTGTTCAGTAGTATTCTATACCCTTTTCTGTCTGGTTTTTCCCTCTGCTAAGTTTTGTTTTTTAGGATTTTGTACCTCTACTTTCTCATCTTCCATTTTCTAGCTATAGACATCTCTCCCTACTTGTACCTTTAATATTGTATTTATGTCTTATTTGCTCTTTCTGTATTTTTCATGCCATACATAAAGATCTCTTTCTGTCAATCGTTTATATAATCAGTAAATGGTGTACATTTTGATGTACAGTTTGGTTTGCATAGAATTTAGGTGAACCATAATCTGAGTTGCAGTTAGCTGGTCTTTGAAGTTTTGGCTTGGAGAAATGCACTGAGCAGTTTCACTGATGTCTTATTGGTTATGCAAAGGTACCTACTAATGTGGGTAGTAGTCCAAGATTAGGCTTTTTTGCATTTGAAAAAATTGGCTTAATTTGTCTAGCATGAAAGAAGACTGAATATATATGCAATTTTGCCCTACAAATTATTCATTCATATAAGGCCTGTGTGTAAGCAAATAGAATTTTAATGTGCACTTAACTGAACATATTCAGTTAACTGAATTATTAAGCCATGGCTTTGACAAGAATGATGTAGAACTTACAGGACACTGCTTAATACTCTGAGTAATTTCACTGGAAATAAATCCAGTAACGATAAAATGGTGCATTAAAAATCCTAGTGTATGGCACAACAACAAAACCGGCAGAATAGCTTTTTACAGATCTTCAGTCAGATTTAAAGGAAGTCACCTGAATAGCCTTTGGTGCTTCTGATTTGTCAGTTACCTATATACAGAGCAATGCAATGGGAGGTTAAATGGGGAGAACTAAGAAATATTCTCAGAACAAATGTTTTAGTAGATGTAGTGGTTCATTTCTTTCTGCTTCCTACTTTCTTTCTGGTGTAAGTGTTTGCTAATGGCGTTAACAGTTGTGTCTGTACAGGATGTCTGTGGAAATACCTTAATTGTTACAATAACAAGAAAACTTGTTCCAGAGAGGAAATCTACCTCCATGGAACCTGATATCAGTGTAAAATGCTTTTGCATTCAAATGGAATGCAGCACTCTGGCAGTTGAAAGACTTATCCTCCCAGGGGACTGCACGATCTGGCTGAAGTTTGGATGTGGTTTCTGCCCCCCATGTATTAAACATCAGACATGCTTACAAACATAGTTGACCTAGCAGAAAAGTTGGTCCATGCAGAAAACTAATGGAGTAAGTACTGGACCTCTGCAGAAAAATGGCAGCTGTTTTTTTGTCCTGGAGCTTCTGCTGTGAATTGCCTATTTAGTGGCCCTGTGCATTGCTAGAATGGGCAGGGGCATTTCAGGCCTTTGTTTTTGCTTAGCTAATTAGTGAGCGTGATAACATCTGGTGCAAGGGGACAATGTGGTTCCACTCACACACCCTTAGCTTGTGACTCCCTCTGAAGTACAGAGGACTTGAGCAGGCAAGCTTGGAAATTTGAGGAGAGACAGCATATGGCCTCAGCCACTCTGATACAGCTGAATAACTCTCTCAAGTCATAAAATGAATAAGGGTTTATTTGTATAACTGTGGGAAGAACAATATTGACAAAGCACTGGAAGATACGTTTTTGAAAATTAATACACTTTAATATATTCAAAAGTTGAGTAGCAGCTGGATTAATAAAAGTAACAATCAAAAATAATAATTACCACAAAAGCACAACCACCACCATTAACAATAACAATACTTCTAACAACATCCTTAAATCGACTAATAAAATCCTAGTAAAATAAAACAATATTAACCAAAAATGGACAATTTACAAATTTACTTACAGCCCAAAACTAGCAAACTGGCAGCTACACAAATGAAGTAGTCAATAATTACAACCTAGATGGCTACTACAGGTTACTGATGTACAGTTTTCATGTGACCATTACTTTTATCAAGAAGAATCCAACAATTCCAAACTAAAGAGATATTATTAATAAGCATAGTATTAATCAACATAGTATTAATAAATATTTCAATGTCCATCTCACAAATGAGGCATAATTTGTCAACAGTTATGTTTGTCTTAGTCTTGATCATGACATGTCAAGCAAGACCTTTTGTGTCTCGCGTAACTAGAATGACTTGTCCTACAATCCATGAATTTCATGGCAATGAGTTACATATTAACATGACATCACTAATAACCAGATTTTTCTTCATCTCTTGGAGGAGGGAAATCTATTCATGAAACCATCATTTCAAGAACACATCTGCATGGTAATGAATCTGCTTGCAGAAAAGAAACCTTGTGGCAGTACGGGCTTATTCAGCAAGTGGTTAGGATTCAGATGTTCAAGGTCCACTGGATCATCTGTAGAAGTTGTTAGTGGCCTATTATTAAATTATTACATAACAAAGTTTACAGTCCCTTGTATTTGTGATCATCTTTTATTGGGGTACGATTCTAAGAATTTCTTATAGACCTTATCTGTCTTTCCCATGTATTTTCAATGGGAAGCTATACCAACAGGTTGAATATTCACTGAATATCCTTGTTGCATGAGGGTATTCTCAATTTCTTGAGAACCCCTGACCCTGACTGAACTTGATCATCTCCTTCTGCTTATGTCCACTCCTCAAGAGTGTTTTTGCTTAGTATTTTTTGTACTTCATGGACTTGCTGAATCACAATCGTCAATTGGCTGCTAGTTTTCATTTTGTTGGCTGTAATTGATCACATCTCTTACTGATGTGTCTGAGCATTCCCTTCAATTTTAGGAACCACGAGATCACCATGAGGTCATTCAGAGTAATGGTTGATCAACTTATCTGTGGCATTCAAGTTTAACTGCTTGTGTGAGATGCAGTTTGACTAAACATGATCTTGCAGTAATTTCTTTCAACCTGCAAATCACAGTGTACTTAAAGTTTTTGTGAGCTTGGTAGCTGTGAGTCCCATACAGACAGACAACTGGGCATGCAGATGTATTAGCATACCTCCACTGCTGAGGTGCGATATGTTCTCGGATAGTAGCAACAATGTTAGCGACAAACATTTTAGAGTAAAGCTTATAATTTTCAGTGTACTTTAAAAATTACATGTAATACCACCTTTATGCAAGTTAACACAGTTCACTGGGGTCTTAATGAAATGTCTAACATGCTCGGATATTAGAAAACAGTTTCTAATATCTATACGATGTATGGTTTACTACTAGGTATGCTTCTCTCAGTGCAGCATTTGATTTTGTTTGGTTAGTGTTTTTGTGCAAAAACTCAATGGGTTTGTCTTTGAGCACAAGATGTTTAGATTTGATGTGGTGAAGCAGTTAAGGGTTTCATTACTTCATTAGAGAATGTGTCCCCACATATTACACACGGAGAGCTTGGAGCATGTGGCTTTCTTATCACAAAGCATTACTTTTAGTTATGACCTGCTGTGTTTTCTTTTGAAAAAAAACTCTTTTTTTTTTTAAGTTTCAGCCTCTGCAGTTTCACTTTTACCCAACAGCAAATCTTAGTCATTTTTAGCTACCAGTGAGCACATCACATGCCAGTGGAAGTGCATGTATAAAACTAAATCATAGACTGCAGATATATAATAACAGTCTATGAACTAAATGCATTTTATGCTCACATTCAGCAACCTGTAGAGTGGGTGTGGCTGGGAGTGATGTGAAAAGGAACAGTACCGACAGTGTGCCAAGTTCACTGTGAATAGACACTACGGAAAATGACCTTGTAGCCTGTAATCTATCACATTATTATTTCTTTTTTTTTCTGAGTCTTGTTTCCTCATGGCCCAGGAGCAGATGTTCTGTGGCACGGCACCAGTCCACAGCCCAGTGACTGGGGACCAGTACTTTAAATGATAATGAGCCACCACTCACCCGGACCCCCTCTTCTCCATGTGCAGGTGTGAGCTCGACTTTGCACTACCTTCGTAATTGTGCTTGTGAACCATGGGAGAAACAAGATTGTTTGAGAAAAACACAGCAATCATATATTTGGGTTTGGTTTGAACCAAAGTCATAACTTTGTATCTTTTACCATCACATTGTATGTGTTGATAAGATGTTCTTCTTAGACATTCAAATAACAAACTAATAGCGTTAACGTTATTGTGGATCCTACAGCAAATTACGCCAACAACTTTCTAGAAAATGACATCTATTACCTCAGCTGTTAGCGTTAACTATTGCTAAGCAGCCAAAGAAACAAATAGCTAGCATAATGTTTTTTTAATACTGACCTTGTCGGCAGTTATTGCCATGAACAGTTGGTATTTATCCTTCTTTTAGTAAATGTTTCATTGCCAATGCTGCATTATATTGACCAAGGCTGTATAAGCAGACAGGCTTAAAGTGATTAGCACACATATACAGGTTTCTGCTGACTCTAGCTGGGAACATTGCCATCAAAAATGAACTGTTTCCACTCAGCTCTTCTGTCCTCTGAGGCTGGGGGCTGATATAGAGCTTTGTGCTGGTATGTGCAGCCAACAACAGAACAGTTCCAGTGCTTAGATCTTAGCTTTGACATAATGCTATTGGCTTTGTTGCTTGTAAGAAAAAAATGGCACACCTTCACAAGTGTACTTCTTGAGCCATGTGTGGAGATATTCAAATGAAGGGCTGTATAATTATGATTCCCTTAGTGAAATACATAGGGAGCCAAACCAAACTAGACGAATCCCATGTTTTCTGACATAGGCAGCCCAGAAGAAACTGAAAAAGGAGGTCTTATTTCATAGTTTGTGGGAAGCAGGCACTCCAGATATCCAAATGTATATGCACAAGCACTGAAAATTTTTCCAAACATGTCTCCCTTAAGACACAAGTGCTACCACCCCAGAATACTAAAACCAGTAACCCAATCTGAACTTTGTTCCTTCTCATTTTTCTCATTTTGTTCCTTCTGGAGCTTTGTTCCAAGCTCAATCAGATCAGAAAAGTGATGGAGTTAAGTCTTATTAATGGGCCAAAAAACAACTTGTTTAGCACATATACCAGCTATCTGGTTTCAGCATGATAAGTCTTGAAACTGTATGAGCAGACTCCTCTGGAACACCCCTTACCAAGGAAGGTCCTTCTTTACATAGCTTAAATGCAGAAAACATAAGGGGACAGGTAGGCTGCGAGGCTAATCAGGGGTTACAGACCCCAGTAGACTGCACCCCTAGGTTCTGCTCACTAGAAGAAGACACTTCTAGATGTTCTCAAACACTCATGAGGTACAGCAAGAAAGGGGAGTAAAAGAAAAGGAAAAAGTTGAGAACTACAACCAAACTGGGCCGAAGAGCTGAACAGATGTTTGAACTAGGAATGTGGGCAGCAAGAGAGCATGGCTCAGCCCACTGCACTTCTAAGGAATAGGGGAAACAGAAGGAAGATAACTAAAGGCAGGGAAGGGGAGTGCTTAGTGGAAACATGAAAGGGGAAGGTGGCTCACCCAACCAGAAGGGACAGGTTTACAGATGGGTCAATCCACACTCACACACAAGTGGTCTAAAGGGAAGATCCTAACAGCTAGTAAGGTCCAATGCCCACTTGAACCCACACAGAAGTCTTTGACTGAAACCA
The DNA here is from genome assembly GCA_028565775.1 of Sternarchorhynchus goeldii. Lineage (NCBI taxonomy): Eukaryota > Metazoa > Chordata > Actinopteri > Gymnotiformes > Apteronotidae > Sternarchorhynchus > Sternarchorhynchus goeldii. The sequence goes on from JAOXYF010000008.1 coordinate 11,171,314, forward strand.
TTAAGCCACTGAAGTGGGGTGGTTGATATGAGAGGACAGACAGAGAAAAAGCTGAAAGGACTGTGGGTAACCTCCCCCAGAAAGCACAACTGAGACAGAAACAAGGATAAGGACAGTCCCTCATAGAACACTGAAGACTCAAGAAAACCAGGAACCAACAATACCATTTACGAGCAAGCTTGCACATGTACGAAATACACCAAGACTGTGCTTTGCAATGCTGTTTATATAAGGTGGAGCCACCTGAGGGAAATCAGGCTAATGAGCCCGAACTAATTTCTGGCTCATTGTCTCCCTCTGGCTGCTGCCTGTTGGCACTGCCAGCCACCTTTTACAGAAAGGAACCCTAATAGATCACAAATGAAACTTTTGAAAGACAGAATTCCTCTCCCTGTGGAAGATTTCTCTTTCACACTCAACAATGCACCAAAGATCTCCCAAAGCACTTTTTAAAGAAACAGTAGTCAAATCCATTTCTCTTATATCTTTGGCTCATTCATCAGGGCAGAGGCCAATAAAGGTTATTGCTTATTTATTTCACAAAATGAAAGCGTACATTAGCGCAAAGTTCTTTGCACAACACAATGTTTGGCGTACACTGGTGACTGATTTCAGTCATTAACATATAAATGTTTAAACACTGTATCTGCTGCTTCAGGGGATGGAAGTAAATGGTAGCATAAATACAGGAGGAGGTTAGCACTGAAACTATGCATGACTTGCACTCTGTCAGGTCTTGCCTGAAATCTCCTTCTGTCATTGATAGGAAGTGTAAGAGATCAGTATTATCTTCAGGAACCTTCACCTAACAATATATTGCTTTTGTGTCTGCCAGAAAAATGACTAGCTCTTTTCTGAAATGCATGAATACTCCAACAAGATTTTTTTTATCAATATGTTTCTTGTGAGTATTTACTATTCAGTAACACCCATTAAATACAAGATGCACAGTTGAAGACCAGACATAGAATCCCTTTTTGAGACATAGAATCCCTTTTTGAGACATAGAATCCCTTTTTGAGACATAGAATCCCTTTTTGGCTGAGGCTCTGACGTTTTCATTGTTTATCTCATGCTATCCACATCATTTTGGAAGTTCTTGTGCTCAACATGGAAAGCAGGATTCTTCTAAAACCTTATTTGACGGTTTAACACTGGCTGGACTGCAACAATACAGTTATTTTGTTTGCAGATTTCCATCCACTACATGTGCAGACCTGGACACAGCTTTCAAGAACTGATTGCACTCTTGTGATATCTCAAGCTTGTCAGTCCAGATGCACTCTGGAAAGTTGTAATTACACCACTATAAAGGTACCTGTTTACCTTCTCTATGGAAATTATATTGACTGTAAATTATCAGTGTGTATTATAATCTGAGATATTCTGTTGAACCTTTGATTGTGCCATTCACAGTCTATCAGCACATGGTCCATTGTCTGCCGCTACTTACTCTTTGGTACCAGTGAGGAGTTCCAACTCAGCATCAATATGAGGCAATTTAAGTCCACTAATATACAGTCATATGCTTATACCTTTATGGAATGTTCTCTTCCAAAACTGGAGTTATTTTACATGAACACCATGGCTATCCCAGTGAGGTTGTTTAGTTTGCTTAGTTTTATTCCCTTTGGTGCCTTTCTTTTGTCTGGCAATGTGTAGCATACTGCAGTGATTTAGAGAGGACAACTGGCATGGCAGTCCCCTCTTGCAATTCCTGCTTAAGTGTCAAAGACAACCCCAAAAAAATCCATCTTTACTGAATGCTAGTGTGTATTTTTAAGCTTTGTCTAACAATTGTACAAAGTATGGTTCTTCTTGCAGTGCCCACATGGCACGCAGAATACACTGCTACATGACTTCATTGAGTCACTTTGCTTATTTGGAAGTTGTCTACCACCACTAGCAAAACTACTTCTTTTCTCCCTTGCTTTCTTCAGTTTATATCCTTGCTGATGCCTGTCTTTCTTTTCAGCTACTGAACTGTCCAGATTTCCTCAGCCAAGTCTGACCTTGGCTTGCAGATCAAGAAAGTCTACCAAATCTACAAAATGGACTCTTTGCCTCCATTCTGGTAACTCAAAAATATCTTATTAATTTCCTCTATAGAGAATTTAGCTATGATCTACCTTATATTTGTAAGACTATCCATTTCATGAGTGGATTTGATGCTCTCTATAGAATTGGGACACCTCAGCAGAAACAGAGAGAAAGCACTTTCCATCTTCTGATCCATTTGTTGTCTGTGCTATTGCAAGCTTTACTTTCTTTCTGTACATATCTTCAAGTACTCCTATTGCTTGTGCATAAATATGCTGCTGGCATATGTTGACAGCTCTTCACAAGATCATTGGGTTCACCTTTAGTGTACTGCTCCAACAAATGCAATTTATCTGTTGTCTGCCCTTGTATCAATGGGATATCTAAATGCTCTCATGAATGATCTAAACTCCAGTTGGTCACCACAAAACTGTGGGGAATCTGTCTGGGGTAAACAAAGCAAATAGCTGCTCATTCTTTGCACACATCATGATGTCAGTTTGGCATGGGATCACTCTACTGTATATGTTTCTCTTGCATAATTATCACCATTGTGCAGAAGAGGTCTGAAATATACAGGCTTTGTGTTTTGGCTTGTATTGGTTTTTGGGGATTTAGCATCGAAAGCTGTACTATGTTTGAGCTTAGATAACGAGAAGCCACTCTTGCCATCACATTCATCATCATGTACTGCCTTTGGCTCAAACCAACTCTGTAGTTCTACTTCATTGCACCTATACTTCTAATTTTGTACTGGCCCCTGCAAGAGTTGTTTCAATTAGCTGATTTTGCCTTTTGCTCATAAACTGAAAGCATGTTGATTTTGAACCAAAACTCTAAATCAGCTTTTATTCCTATTGCAAATTGTAACTTCCGGATGGCTTGATGGTTAAATGCAGTCGAAAGCGAAGCACAGGGAACCATAGGCAGAGATGAAAAACAAAAAGGGGTTTAATGGGCGCAAATGTCAAAGTAAGAGAACACAATATAGGACAGCATGATAAAAAACACAAGAAAACCACACAACCATTCTATAAACACTAAACTATAGACAGCAGGCAGTACAAAAGAACTACAAAGGGCCAGGGCACTCACAGAAACAACCTGAATGCTTACTTTTACAAAACTAAACAAAGGTAGAACTAAAGATAACATGGGAACATGGAAAGGACCTACAAGTGGAGCATAACATGACTAGACAAAGGACATAGTATCATAACAGAACCGATCTAAGAGAGAACACTACCAGAGCCCAAAACTGAACAGGAACAATGCAAGAGACTGTAATAAACCAGACAAAGAGCCAGGAATATCAGCCAGAGGGGATCAACAGCAACATAAGAATGAGAATGCAGACTCATGAGAATAAGAGCACAGAAACCCATAGAACAGCATAGACAAGCACAATTGTCAGCAAACAAACACCAAGGGAAACTTAAATAGCAAAGATAATGAAGGGGAAACAGGGAACAGGTGGGGGACAGGATAATGAGGAGCAAAGCAAAAAACTGGAAGGGAATGAGAACAGGAATATATTTGTGGTGACACAAATATAGCACACATCCGTTAATTTTGACTCTTCATACAACATCTGATGCTGACATGAGTATTTGCTCAATGTCTCCAAATTTACTGTCATCTTCCATATGTAGCTCAAATCTATTTGATTTTAGAGCCAATTTCCAAAAATGTTCTTTATTTATGTCCATCTACATCTTTACCCCTGCACCCTTTGTAGTGAGCATCCTCTGGTGGTCATAATCTTTAATGGCAGTTATGTTTTCTTGATCCACCATTTTCAGCAGAGGTGAGATATAATAAACACAATTAAAACCATACTGCAGTACATTCAGTTACACATACATTCAATAGAATTCTTCATAAATACAGTATATCCAATTACATGTGTTATACATTCTATGAACTCTAGTTGGTGGCTAGAGACTGACTGTTTGAACTTGGGTCAGTGGCTAGAGATGGCACACTTAGCAGATTGGATTTGTGATGAGACTGTAGATAAGGTTTTACTTTCTTTTTGTAAAAGAACAAAATAAACATTTGACTTGTTATAAGGACAATATATCATCGGTTTTCTTAAAGTTCCATTTGCTAACTTTTAATCTTCCTGTGCCTCAAAAACTTAGTTTTGACTCATAGCCAGTTTAACTCTCCTCTCTCTCATTCTGTTTCTCTTTTCTTTCACACACAGAGTTATACAACCTGAATAAACATCATTATGGGCCAATCTGAAGGGCAGAGAGAGAGAGAGAGAGAGAGACAGATGGAGAGAGATGACAGAGCTAAAATGTTATTTAGTCTTATGGATGCACTCGCATGTGGAGGTTTTAATGTAACTGCGTGTGAAAGACAGTATCTCTCCTTGCCTGTATATAGATAGGAGAGGAACTCCATTTGTTATATTCTCTAGCCAGTGAGCAATGTGAGTGCACCATAAATGTGTTCTTGGTAAATTAACCTATGAAATAAATTGATATGAACAAAGCATTTATGTATGAACATATGTTGTGTTACTGTTGGGATACCTAGCTTTCTACCAAGAGACCACGGATCATTTCTGTGCCAGGAATCCATCCAAGTGCAGAAGCATGAAATTTGTCTAGGTTGGTAACTTCATCAGGTCAGTAATTTGCAAATCAATCACAGAACAGATGAAAAACAAATGTAAAGGCTTGATCAGACTAGCACTGTGACTGTGCATCTCTGGTCATCCATAGCAGAGTGGCAAATTGCTCTTTTAATGAGTGAGCACTTGTTCCACACTAAATGCAGAATTGAAAGCTGCCCAGTCAGATGGCATTTTAAGATTTGTGCTTTGAAGCATGGGACATTAGATAATTAAAAATTGTATTAAGATACTGAAATTTTCAATCTTTCTGATATTTGCTGATTTTTTTCAGAATGGTTCTCTTTTACAATGAATCATGGTGAAATATATTACTAAGTATTAAAGTGACCAACAATATTTTCAGGCATCTTAATATTCACTTCCAGTACAATGAGAACAGATAATTTCATGGATTTGAAATATGCGTCATACTCAGTGGTTTGGAACATGGTAAAGTAATAGGCAATTAACAATCACCCACTGAGTTACAGGTTATGCTGGAATCAGCACTAATAGTTCATATACCGCGAAGATTAACATTAGGAGTTCATTTCAGGCAGTCAGACCTTTGTGGAACAGTGAATCTCCACTGGGTGGCTGAAGGTCACATCCTCTACCTGCTGTTCCAGTAACTTTGGAGCTCTATCGTTCCCTTACCTTGGCAAATGCTAAGAGATAAGTGTGTTCCTGGCTGGGGCAGGCTGTCTGACCATATGGCCACATTCATCATGTATCAGCTCTCATTAAAGTAGCCGTCATTAGGTGCTGGGGCTCTGCTGGGTGCAGCTGCCCACACCTGACAGACTCTCTCTTCTCACCTGGAATCTGCTGGATAACCAGCCTGCAGCTTAGCTATGCACAGGCCCTATCTTGAATGCAGAAATTCAGCTGCCTATTCAGAAAATGTAATGATCAGCTTTAGTGCACAACTAACCATGCTAGACAGCTGTTATCTGAATGATCTACACTGCCCTAAGATTATCACAACAGCCTCACTTGACAGGGCTTTATGTTTTCTGTCTTCTGTAAGATGGTTGGCACAACAGCCACTCCTTCATCTCCTCTAAGGCATTTCACCTCAGATGCACTACAGCACCCCCCCCCACCACCCCTACCCTCAGCCGGAGCTTCATAAGGCCCTGAAAAGTGACCCTATCACAGGGCTCTGTCAAAATAACTGTATTCCAACAGGGTTTATAGAAGCATTTCCCTAGAAGAAAATCTAAGACTTTATGACACAGGAACTTGTCTATTCAAGCTCTATTGTGTTGGAAGGTTGGGTTGATGCGAACTTTCATACAGCAAATGGAAAATCAGGGTGGATCACATTTTGTCATTTGTGGATCCCATTCTGTGGCCTTGAGCAAGCTGTCTCTTGAAACCCATTTTCCTATGTTACCTGATGCGACCTACGATTGAAATACAGTATTGGTCTAAATATACAGCTAATCTCAGGAATGGATCACATGTCTGCTTGTTTAGTCTCGTCTGTAGGCAAGCCAGTGTTGTTTATCTCAGCGTGACTCCAATGTGACCCGTTCCACCCACACTTCTGCTGGTGTGTATAGGTCATGATAGAAGCAGGGACTATTCGTGCAGTAAAACACAACAGAACCAGAGGACTGCCTCAACTTGCCAGTAGATTACAGTTTGAATTTCATTGTCATAAGAAGGTTAACATCTATTCATCACAGACAACTGTTGGCTTCTAGAAGCCTGAAGGGGAATTTCCCCTTATATACCAAAGTCACACTCCCTGTAGTAGTACAATGAGTGTGTTAAACTTGCCTTGAGTTCTTTCTCTATTTCTCTCACCACAAATACATACAGCACAAAGTCTTTTAAAAAGTTATTGTTTCACTGCTGTTAACAAATTGATGACAAATTATATGTTATTATTTTATTGCTGTTAAGAAAACAGAAAGGATGTGTGGCTATCCTTTAAAATGCACATGCTCTCATGCATTAATGTTTTTGAAAATAACATGAATTCTACTTTTGTCTCTTGTGGAAATAACAGAAGATGTGTGATTTGAAAGTGAATATTCTCATTTCCACGCTGGCAGAATTATGCAAGATTTGTTCAATGCTCTGATATACCAGCTTGACTTATGTGTTAAATAAATTGTCCCTCTACCTTTGCTCGCAGGGGACACACACATGCTCTCTCAATCTAAGAAAAAAAAATGTGTTCTGCTCTGTTAGCTACATGCCCCATAAACACATTCATCTTAACAAGTAGTTTGACCTCATACCCCATGGGGCCCCTTAATAGAGAAAGCATAATAATTGCTGACATGTATCTTATGTGTTGCAGACTTATATCTTCCCTGTATCTTGAGGAATATGTAAGGACCTCAATTTGTGCTGATAGTCAAGCCCCTCTGTGATAGTGGAATCCTGCTCATACTAAAATACAATCTACCTGTCTCCAACTTCTCTCCTGATATTACTTAATCTTCAACATTCTCACAGTTTCTATAGCTACAATGTAAATCGAAATGAGGGTTTTATACCTTGCATACCACTATCACATTTAAAATAGTGAAATGTATCCTATAAATGTTTCATTTATAATTGGTGTTCAAATATGGGACATAGCATGTTACAAAGGAAAAGGTTATAAAATACAATAGATGTTGCTAAACTAACAAATTTTAAAAAACTCAATAATTAATAATTAACCAAATATTTGCTAGAAAATGTAATTGAGCAAATGTTTGGAATAGCTAGAAATGGGTTTGTAAGCCTAAACTGCCAAGAGGCATTTTATTCACCACAGCTCTCCAAAACATCTTCTTCTTCAGTGTTCTCTGGCATCATCTTCAGCTTCAACACTACGTGCGCCTTTGCTTCTGAGCTGCACGGAGCATGATGTTAGTTTACAATGTGAGCTAATTGTCTCTGGGACTGGTCTTGGCAGTTGCCGCTGTTCTGTGATCCAACCAGGGGCCCTGGTGTTCCTTAATGAAGACTTATGAGGGAAGAGATAGCTCATGGCTGTAGGGAGGGGGTGGCAGCTGGGAACGAAGCCTGCAGCTTGAGCTAGCCTGCATTGTCCTTCTGAGGACTGTTGTCTAGTAGCTTCTCTCTTAGTTTAGCAATGAACTTGAATTCTTACCTCAAATGGTGAGACATGTTTACTGTTTATAGTCATTAAGGAATATGACATTATTTTAATCATGATCCAGCTCCATTCCCTCCATATAATCACTGATGAAGATAAAATATTAGCAGTATGAATTCTGAAGTATGAAAGACATTTGCATTTTTATGAGTGAATTCACTCAGCCTCGTGACAAATTATACCTCTAGTTTTAATGTTACTGTGATGTTAAAATGAATTATCTTTAAATCAAGTGATTGGTGGCATTTAGTGTTTGTGTGTGAAGGCAGGTGTGTTTGTGTGGTAGGAGATAATATTCTATACTGTATTCTCACACAGCCGACATGAACAGTTTGACTGTGTGTTAACCCAAGTAAACATAAATAACTGGAAACTGAAACTGTTTACTAGTGAAAGCAGAGAGAGAGAGAGAGAGAGAGAGAAAGAGAGAGAGAGAGAGACTGAGACTGGTGAAGAATTCAAGGACACTGGTGAAGTGGAAAATGTAAATGTTTTTACCAGAACACATCATCCTTCACAAATGTATATCTTTTACAATGAATACTTTATTAATTTCAAATGACTATGTGGTCAGGGGTCTCTTCTTTAGCAAAATGATTATTAAATGACGTCAAGATAGATCACGGAGGCACTGGCTATCTCAAACCAAGCTAGATCAGGGAGGCACTGGTTATCTCAAACCCAGCTTGATCAGTGAGGCACTGTTTATGTCAAACCAAGCTAGATCACGGAGGCACTGGTTATCTCAAACCAAGCTAGATCAGTGAGGCGCTGGTTATCTTAATCCAAACTAGATCATGGAGGCACTAGTTATCTCAAACCAAGCTAGATCACGGAGGCACTGGTTATCTCAAACCAAGCTAGATCACAGAGGCACTGGTTATCTCAAACCAAGCTAGATCAGGGAGGCACTGGTTATCTCAAACCAAGCTTGGTCAGGGAGGCACTGGTTATCTCAAACCCAGCTTGATCAGTGAGGCACTGGTTATCTTAATCCAAACTAGATCAGGGAGGCACTAGTTATCTCAAACCAAGCTAGATCAGGGAGGCACTGATTATCTCAAACCAAGGTGAAGAGAGAAGTCAGCTTTTAGTTACTATGCTTCTCTCCTTGAAACACTATAACTGTTGATACTTTTTTAATTGTCATTATCCCAGTGCAGTGTGTTGAATAACAGACAGCACAGTGACAAACAGTGCAAGGCATTTAAAGTAGTTCAGGAGTGGATGTTCAGCAGACTGTAATATCAGAACCACTGATGACTTATAGAACTAGAACCACACCAAAATGGCAGACAGTATTATTACAATGATTTTTTTTAATTACTTATTAATTAATTCACTTCACATTCATTAAATATTTATTTTAATTGCAACAAACTAGACAATCCATATGCATAAGATAATCCATGATTGGCCTTTTTTGATTTCCTGAATGTTTAGGGCTCAGGCAAATTCCTGTAAATTTGTTACTAACTTGCTGCATAGCTAATTGCTGCACACTTTAAAAAAATCTCCAAGGTATAATCTTATTAACTGTTAGATTTGATGCAATCAAAGGGTTTTCTGAAAAAAAAAATCTGAAACTTGTGTTTATAGATTGGGAAACCTTGCGATGTCATTTTAAAATTAGCCTGCTGGGAGAAGCCTTGCACAGGGACCCTGTGACAACAGAGCTTCTCAGTTACAACCTGCAGCTTCCCAGCACTTCACAGATTTTTTTGCAGCAGAATATTTGCAGCCATATATGCCCTATATCTGCCAATCTGAAAAGTTCAACACTGCAGTGTTATTATCTTGTAAATAATCCAGTTGAAATCTTATGATAAATAGTGCTTGGTTCTAATGACACATTTTACATCTCTATTTCAGTGAGCAATTTGGTATGGAAATGGTTTCTTTTCTTTATATAGAGAATGTACTTATCTGACCTTACAATATATTTAGGCTCAAGATTTTACAGAATTGTTTTAGTTTTTCAGTTTTCAGTGAGAAATAACATGAATAGTCAAACGAAATCCACTTAGAGATGCGGAATGCTTTACACTTTCTAAAAACCCCTGTTTACTTGCTTCAGGTACCATGCCAGGGAAAAAGACAGCAACGACATGTTAATTACAGCAGTGCAAGAATTCTGTTTGGAAATGTCCATTATCTGCAATGTTGTTGTACATGATAAGGGTCAGGTTGAACTTGTTTAGAGGTGTGAATACAGTGACCTGTCCAGTAGTGAAGTTCATACAAGCGTACATGATGACAGATCAGGGAAGAATTGTTCCCAGGCTGTAGCAAGATTCCATCTTTAGAGAGTGTTATGGAACGGGGAAAGGGGAGAGAGTGCAGGGAGTCCCAAGACTAAAGCTGTGATTAGGGGAAATTAGTTTTGTTTCTAAGGACCATCTGGAAAGGAAAGTACTCTGTCTTTCCCTCCCTCTCTTTCTCTCTCTCTCTCTTTCACACACACACACACACACACACACACACACACACACACACACACACACAAATGTGGCAGCATTATTCTCATTTTGATAATTGTAACATCTGCAACCACAGTGTCTTCATCACTTCTTCTCTAAGTATCTCTGGAAGCTCAGTGTCTTTCAAAGCTGCAACTAATCCAGTGTGGACAGACCTATCTGTTCATCACCTTCTACTTTCTCAGGAGGGGAAGAGTCGGAGCAAGATGGAGTGAAAAGTACAAGGATGAGAGGAAAAAAGGAATGACTGATAAGATGAGATGTCCACTGAATTCAACAAAACTCACCAAAGATCACTCATTTGTCAGTGCTTGTGCTGTGTCTTTTCTTATCCAAATATACATGAGCCTTGGCTTGGTTTCATTATAGCAGCATCTATAACAACAACAACAACAACAATAATGTCCAGTTTTAATATTATTGTCAGGTTGATGTTTTCCTAACTGTTGAACCTTTACTCTATTTCTTTTCAATGTTCTATATAATATTGATTGTAAGTGTCTTTGGGTTTTAGAAAAGTGCTATATAAGAATAAAGTATTATTATTATTATTATTATTATAGAAAGACAAAAAGTTTAAAAATGCATCTATTGCTATGTTTGCCATCTACCTCTCTGCTCCTAGGGTTGAGGTTAGGGTTAGGTTAGGTTAGGCCCTAACCCTAACCTGCTTAGATGTTCTTTGTTCTTGTTGCTTCCACTGGCCTACTCATCTTCGGTTTCAGATAACAGATGCTCAACATTAACATCTTTACTACCGATCTTGCTTCTCTTTTTGAAAACGGTTAATGTGTTAAGTCAGATTTTTTTTTTAAACTTAGAATTTACAGGGTAATTCTGAAAGAATGTGGAGTTGTGACAGCCACCTTGGGCAAACACATGGAACTTACTCATTTATTTGCAGACTCAGATTAATTCCCTGCTCTGTGCTTCTCCTGGAACCATGAGTGCTAAAGTGCAGAAGCCCTCAGTGAAATGAATTACTTCTGCCTGTGAATGCAGTTTTCATTTTGATGTTAAAGATGTCATTAAACGTTCTGGCTCCAGGGTAAGGACAACGCAGACCCAGTAAAAGATTAACCGAAGACTCTCCAGTTTTTCAGAAGTGCTTACAGTGATATAAATCTGACCAAAAGAGACAAAGGATAATATAGTCGACTTGGCGGACATTTTAAAAAACCAGTCAGCCTTAATCTCTTAAATCTCTTGTCAATGATTGGTAAAAAATGAAATTTACTTCTTCGTCTGGCTTAAGTAGTTGCTTCACATTTTTAGTGTAACTATACCAAGTTTACATAACAACATAGCAACTTTAATCCCACTGAAATTTCTAAGAAAAGCACGTTTGTGAAAGAATCTTGTATAAAGAGAACAATACCAGAGAAGCAGTTTCAGCACTAGTCACAGTATTATATATACTCATCAAGGACTGTGCTTTGTTTATCTTGGGATGAGTTCACCGTGTCTTCATTATTGCCAATTTTTTTGAATTTAGTGCTTTGGTGAAGAGAAGAAAGTTTCAATAAACATGTACTCAAAGTAACTTGTTTACTCTGGCCTTTAAAGCTCACAAATCTTCTCTTGGTTGTGCCTTAGGTCTGACAGGCACACAATACAGTGCAGCTAAAATGTTTTATTGTGAGAATAATAATGCATCTTGTTTGTTGTCTGCACCATTTCAAAAGTAGGACATCAGTATTACTTGGAAATGCCTGAGCTCAGCACAAACTAGACTGAACACTTTTGTATGCTTCCTTCACGGCACTGACAGTGCTGTTGTTTTAAATGACAAAGCCATATTCATGTGGGAAGATGTCTCTGGCTGTAAGACACACTGTGTGAAATCAGGAGCAAGTGTTCTTTGTTGATTGTCAACTCATGGGGGATTTTTTATTACTATATTCTCCCTCGGATGTTGTCTAATTGAGAATAATTACACACCAGTGAGCATTCCTGTCTCAATAAGATACTGGAAGGCTTTATATGTGTCTCCATTTCCTTCTCCACCAAACACGGTCCTGCATACCAGGCCCTTCTTTGATAGTCGCATTGCGATTAAATTATGAGTCACTAAAAGTGCTTAAGAATAGAGCACCCCCCCTTACTTAAGGATTAGGTCAAGGCCAAGGTCTTTATTACCCATAAAGGGCCAATTGGTTGCATAACCGTACTTTACCACCTGTAACTCCGCAACCCTTCCACAAATACATCATCAAATACATCAAAAACACTTAGAAAAAATACTGAAAGTTACAATGCTTATTTAAAACTTAAAGCAAAATAGTCGGTGTTAATTATCGTATGCCATTCTTCATGGTTCTGGCTTAGCTTGTCAGCATCATTCTAAAAGAAAAGTGGATGATTTAGCTTGTGTCAAGCTAAACCACTACTACATTGTTTATATTAATATGAAGAGTAAGTAGTCAACCAGTAGCAATCTAGACTTGGGAGTTGTATTGATGTGTCAGGCGTCAATGCTGGGTTGATCATGGATCATCACCCTTCAGCCAGCAGAATCTGAAGCTAAGGACTGTAGGTTGGAGGATGTCTGATACAGCATAAAAGGGCATGGCAAAAGATGACCTACAGTCATACAGATGTGCTGAATGGAGTGTTCATATGCATACACAGAATGGCCACCAACTAGAAGCACGGTGGACTTCCTTTGGCCTTTAGAACCACAGCACTTCCACATGACATAGATCCCACTTGAAATCGTTCTGTAGAAATCCTGGGTCATGTCGACAGATTTTCACAGTTGCTGCATATTGGAGGTACCGCCATGCTCTGAACAGCCCATTCTACTCAGGGAAGCAAGGAAAAATCACTGTCATACTCCTGGAACCAATCCATGAAAGATCTTATGATCTTTGTGGCAAGGTGTCCTACCCTGCTGAAAGTGTCCTTCTGCCATTGGGTAAACAGCTTCCATGAAGGGATGCATGCGATCGGCTATGCGTCCAACCACAGGTATCAGAGGAACCAGGTTGTGCCAAGAAAACATTGCCCACACCATTACTCCACCTCCACCTGTATTGTTGACACCTGACAAGAAAGGCTCGTGCTGTTTGCACCAAGTTCTGACCATCTCATCGACATGTACCAACAGAAATCTGGGTTCCGTCATTGTTTTTCACTGCTCACTGATGCAATTCTGCACTCTTTTGCCCAGAGGTGTTGTCTTTCTGTTCCTCTTTAGACAGCAATAGCACTCAAAGTGGACATCTGCTTTTATAGCCCATCCATGCTAAGGAAGAGTGAGTTATGCGGTCAGACTAGCGTTGTATTCGGCTGCAGTTTTTTTGAGTGTGCATCACCTGCTCCTCATATTCTTGACATCCTCTGTGACTGTGACATGGCTATTCTTGATATCCTCCTCTGACCTCTTGCACTGACAAGTTTCGTATGTCCACAGGATCCCTTTTTGCTGGATGTTTTTCCTCAGTCACACCGTTTTTGGTATACTCTTGAAACCATTATATGAAAAATCTCCTTAGGATTGGCAGTATTTGAAATACTGGCCTCAACATATCTAGTATAGGTGACTACGACTCAGATTGCTTGATTTTCCCATTCTAATGTGGATTTGGACTGAAACTGTCCACAGAAAACTTGCTCACCTGATTTTATGCTGCACTCCAAGGTCACATGTCTAATTTCCATATAGGGAATCACTAACTGTGGAAGGGCAGATGTCTCTGATAAAGTGGCCATTCAGTATATAAGCATATATGTTCATAAAAGAAACAACAACCCTCCAGAGCGGAGCAGTGGACTTTTAGTATGTGTCAAGGCTCCCAAATCTGGCAATTTTCTTAACACTATAACCTTACCAGTGAACCGTCAAATGGGAGCAGCTATGTTTTTTGGTAGACTACAAAAGAGCAGAGGTCAGGGCAAAACAGTATCGAAAATAAGATAATTTCCTATTTGCACACACAAAGAGGAATAAGACCTTATGCCTTCAGTTAACAAGTCTGCTTTTAGAAACGGCACTTGTAGCTGTTACTGTGAGGCCGCTGGATGAGCCAATCTGTCACTGGTCCTGATTATTCTTGATCTCCCAGCAGCCTTTGACACATTCAACCAAAATATTCTCCTGTGTATATTCACAAGCCTTGGAATTACTGGTACAGCATGACAATGGTTTGCTTTATTCCTAGAGGGACCAAGTACAGCAGTTCACATGCAGGTGATCCTCATCTGCTCCATATACACCTTCCACATAGCTCATTGCTTGGTCGTCTACTATTCTCCCTCTATACCTACTCTCTTAGTGAGGTCATATGCTCAGGTAGTTTCTCTGACCACTGCTATGCTGATTATACTCAGCTGAATTTCCCCTTTTCACCCTCTGACACAGGTTTCTGCTCGTAACTTGGCGTCTATCGAAGGCTGGCAGGTCATCATTTGAAGGTAAATCCCAGCATAATTTCGCTGCTATATATCACTGGAGATGTCTCCTGAGGTCTCCCCAAGTTACCCCCACTAACTCCCTGTAGCAGTTCACATCAGATTTAAAAAACTGATGCATGCCTAGAAAGCCAAATCTGGACCATCTCCCACATACCTAAAAGCTCAAATTAAACCCCACTGTGCACTGTGCTGCCTTCAAGTCTCTAGTACAGCTTGACTTGAATCATGATTCCATAAGAAACAATGAAAATATGAATTACTTCTTTGTGCAGGCACCCAGATTGTGGAGTAAACTACACCTGGCAGTCTTCACAGCTAAGTCACCGGCTGTATTCAAACAAAGACTCACTTCTTCATAAGTCACGTAAATATGCACTTAAAAAACTTTTCTGTGTTCTTATCTATTTTAGCCAGGGTGATAGTATTTTGCCTGATAGCATTCTTGACACTAACCTAGCTATGCTTGAAGGAGTATATGTTTTGAAAGAGACTACAAAGCACTTCTGTAAGTTACTCTGCACAAGGGCATCTGCCAAATGCTGTAAATGTAAATGGTACTTCTGACAAAAGTTTCAGTCACTCATTGACAGATTATGAACTATAGCTCCTTTCAGCTATTTTAAAAACTTTTTGGAAGAACAAAGCATTAAGCATTGCATTAGTGACCTTTGCATTTGCACATGCTAAGGAATAAGGCCTTGCCTTTATAATTGAGGAATTAATATGAAAGTGTAAGACCGGAAGAAAAATGAAGAACTTGGGTTGGTTTTTAGGGGGGCAGCTTATGCTTTGTGCTAGAGAGTCGGACCTCTTTTTCTAAATACTGCTGCAATATGCAGGAGTCATAGAGAATCAGTGAGGTAGCAAGAAGCTAGCAAGGTGCTATCACATTGTTATGGCATACGGGGGTGGTGAAGAGGAAAGTAGATGGTAAGTTAGCTAGACAGAAAGAGTTTAAGGACTTTCTGCCAATTTTCATTACAGAATATCTTCTGTGGCCCAGAGGTTCAGTACAGAAGTTGTACAAAGAGTCAGTCAGAAGTCAAGACTGGATAGGAACATATCAAAACTGGTGTCCATGCTGCAAACACATCACACTCAATCCATCTTCCCAAGAATAAAAGCTCTAAACCTTTCTAAACCTAGATGCTGGAGTTCTGCTTCCCCATTCATCCCACGGCAGCAGGGTGGGAATGAGTTCAGTAGGGCTGAGAAATCATAACAGACTGCTGTTCAGTTTCATTACCAACTAACCACACACACACACACACACACACAGTATTGATTAAACACTAATTTTACAAAATAATGTAAAATTCTGAATAAAGATTGATTCATTTTCATTACTTTTAGTCACATAAGCACTGTTTGATTCTGCTTCACTGAATGTTGTGTGCTTCCAAATGCATAACACTGGTGTATTTGGTGTTCTTTTACAAGAGTAATGTAAATTCTCCACGGTAAACGATTCTGTCCATGACAGAATATGTCTACTGTCTTCTTTGACCAGTGTTAGTTATTTTGCACTTGGTTTGTTGTTCTGATGGAGTAGTGTAGGAGTAGTGTAGCTACTCCTCACTTCCGATCCAGCTGGTGAAGGACTCTGGGTGTAGCACAAAGGCACACATCCAAAACTGCTCCATCCTCCCCTACACCTCCTCTCCTGCTCCATCCTCTCCTACTTCTCTCCGTCCCTTCAGTCCTCAAGCTCCTTGCCATGATGGATTAAATGCAAATTAACTCATTTGTCTTTCAATTATAACATAACATAGCACAGATTCGCAAATTATGAAGTCATCCAGGCGCTGCGCTGGACAGGCAGAGAGAGGAGAGGAAATGCACCTATTACAACTGTCTGTGGGGGCAACGCCTTGGTCAACCCATACGTCATCACATCGCACTTTTGCCTCTCATGGATTTTAATTCCTTTTATTTTTTAATTATTCTGATTAATCCGTTTTACTGCGTCTGAGTCACAGCCAGGCAGCAGTGGTGTGTGGGCATCATCTGTTCTGAGTTAGTGCCCAGCCCTGCACCCTGCTATGACGTTGTTGTGTGTTTGTATTTTAAGGGGGAATATTCCTAAGGCACTCTGGACAGATTCTAATGAATTTGAATGAGCAGTTCTATTTATATTCCATGTTTTATTTATTTTTGCACTTTCCACTGTAAAATTTAATCAGTCCCTCCAATTCGTGTATTAGTCATGAGTAATATATTGATCTGCTTTTCTGATTATGTATGTTATAAAGTTGTTCATTATTGATTTTCTCATTTTTTCTGTTCCTCTCTTTCACTGGTTTTCACCCTCAATATACATGCATATCTCTATATACATTCTTGGAACTGAGTGTTTAAGATAGCAGTAATTTTTGTGCTTGTAGGTTAATTTGTTCCTACTGAAGTGGAGAGTTCAATGGCTTTCTTAGAGATTGTGACAGGAGTTCCAGTAAGGGTGACTGTGACCTTTAGCTCTACACCATCCTCCCCTTCTGTCTCTTTTCCACTTAATAGACTCCACTTTACTCTGACCTGCAGGCTGTTTTGACGTTCTTCTCATTTCTCTATTACACCAAGTCTCTCAGAGTGTTATTTTCTGCCAGCCATGCATATCTGAAATACTTGACTTTCAGGTGGGATAAATGCCTCATAACATAAATAACAGTGGGCAGACTGTGTGAACCCAACACATGCTGTACCGGTTCCTGTATCTCTCCATTTAGTTGGACCTCATCTCTCAAAAATTATAGTAAGATATATATATATATATTTGTACATGCAATATTTGCAATTCACTGGCTAAACTGAATCAGTTAAAGGTCACTGAAAGACAACTTGAAACAAACCAGCCTGTGTTATATATAAATTCCCTAAATAACTTTCACCATAAATATGTGAAAATGTATTCTCCTCATAAATCATGTTTAACGACATATAGGGATTTCCTTAATGGTTGCCTACACTGGAGATGATGCAGCCCTTTCTTTTGTCCACATTCTGTTATCAATAATTCCAAACATGACAGTACTGTCACGGTGTACCAGGCACTTAGCCAAAGGGACACGCCCACTCCAGAAACACACCCACACCTACCCCGGTCCCAATCTCCTAGTTATTAACATCAGGTGTTCCCCATTACCACTAACCAGTTCCCACGCATATTTAAACCCGCAGGTCCTACCATTCTATGCTACACATTCGTCCAGCGTGGATCAGTGATGCAGATGTTAGATTATGCTTTTCTGTTGAAGCGCTTTTGAGTCACTGCTGACATTTCTGTTCGAAATGGAGAATAAAACTCCTTTCACTCCAGCCCTGCCCTTCGCTGTATATATATGTAAGTGTCCCTTGATGAAACCATTTGCCAAATTCTATAAATATAAGTGGGTAAAAAGAAATTTTAACCTGTTTTATTAGAAATATGAGATATGAAGAGTGGAAACTATAATAATTTTTAGCTTTAAGTCAAAGTTTTCCAAGCCAGTCTTCATGGGCTCCCAGACAGTGAATATGGGTGTGGGTGTGTGTGAATGTGAGTGTGAGAAAGTGTTTGCTTTCTACATCCCCTGATTTCCTGACTCATGGGTGTTAGTAGTTGGTATTGATTGACGCTGCCTGATGGAAAAACTGGATTAGAAATGTCTGGTCTAAGCAACAGGTGCTTGTGGTTATTGCCTCTTCAGAACTGGTTGTATTTTATGAATGATCTTATCCTTGCAAATGATGTTGGTCTATGGACTTGTACAACCTCTACTACTTCCCTAGGCTCTTTTTGGACATTACACCCTCACATTTGTATACTTGGACCGATACTGTGCACTTTTTTTTAAAAAACAGTGTGTGTGTGTGTGGGGGGGGGGGGGGGTATGGCTATGACTGTTGTTTATTTTATATTAGGAGGGAATGCTGTTGAGCTGTGTTTGGGGACATTTTGGTCATTTCACACCGTTGCATGAGCTCACAGGAAGTGAATCACGGTGAATGTGAGTAAGGCTTCACTGTTCCTACTCACCCATGTGCTCTTTTGTAGGCAGCCAAATGGGCTTCAAACTGCAGGGAAATTTTCAGAAAGACAATATCCCATAAGACATGGCACACAATACAGCTCAACCACAGGAATTCACAGTACCCACAATTATGGCTCAACTACGCAGAGGGTTCAATACTAGGACAAAGCCAAGCAAATAAAATAGACAAAATCGCGTGCTTATGTTTCCCACTGCAACACCCCTACTTCTCCTCACTGTTTCTACTTACCTAATCTTCTCCACCCAATTCCAGTCTTTCTGTGGGTGGTCTGACCTTCCAGTGCCAGCTAAAGCCTCCAAGAACTCCAGCCACAGTTCTCAGAGGTATCTAGCCTCTTACCCACAATCTGTCTTCAAACCATAACACAGGCTAGGATTTGCACTCACAAATTATATTACAGATTTTAGGAATTTTGGAAAATTAAACTAAGTTACAAGGTTTAACTGTTATGCGTACAATGTATTATCAATATAGGTGTAACTTTATAACTCTTATGTAAAAAATATGATAGTTTAGCATTTGAGAGTGCGTCCATGTAGTGTCCATGTAGAGGGATCAGGCATGCGTCATAATTTTTATTGTTTACCTCATTTTTGAACATAAGACACTTTGCGCATAAATTAATTTATATAATGTGCAAAATTATGTGGCAAAGCATTAAAAAGAAAATGTCACAATGAGGAGACTTCCCCTACTGGCGTTCTCCGAGAGTGGCATGGTTTTGTTTTCATAAGTTCTGTTTATGTTGTCCATGCTTTCCTCAGAAGGTGGGCATTATCCACTAATTAGCTCATCACCTGAAGATCATTCTGTATTTCTGTTTTCCTTATTTAAAGTTTTTAGTTCAGTTTAATTTTAAACACTTTAGTTGGAGATCTGCTTGGAGCTTGCCTTTCTTCTTCTTTGTTCTTTTGACACATGATATTTCTCTTCTAATTTCCCCTATACTCGATGTCTGAGGCAGAGCATGCAGGAATTCTTAGCACAGTGCCAAGAAGTCAAGCAGAACATCTCAATCTCAATTAAAGACAGAATAAAAATGATACTATCTGCATTTAAAAATAGATACATTTGGGGCAAATGTAAATTCTTCTGGATGACACTGCCACTTCTGTATTGCATAAAAGCTGAATGCTTATTGTATTCTGCTAGCTGACCTGTACCTATAGATCTGTTTTAAAAGTGCATTAATGTGCTCTGTTCTCACTGTCCTCGTTAACATTTTCCCAACAGCATTCTGACTGCATTGTGAAGTTCAGTTTGGAGACAATTAAAGTAGTCCTGCTGGTGGTAAAAGGATGCACGGGTGTCCCTATGTATTACTGGGATATTTACCTTTGATTCTAGCTATATTTTTTAAATGAAAGTTTTTTTTTATATAGTGTTTATATAGAGTGAAAAATATAGTTTTTTATATAGCTAGTTAAGGGGGTTCTATTAGAAAACTCTTTTTTTTTTATTTGGGCTTTAGTTTTTGTTGCCCTAAACTGAAGATGTGAACAAAATTAGACCAAGAGCTGATCACTGAGGGATTAAACATTATATATGGTCCTTTCTTCAAACCAGCCAAACATGACAGTGTAACTCTGAGCCTTTTAAATATGGCTTAATCCATCTGAAAAACTGATTTTTCCAACACGTTTGTCTAGAAGTACTAGTCAAATACACACTAAAATACACAAACTCAATTTTATTAAATATTCAATAATATTTTATTGAATCAGTATTCAGGTGTATGTCATTAATATCTTCATAATACCATCACTACTGTGGGATTTAAAACCTAATAGGAATTTATTATTTAATATTTATTTACATTTACAACAATCAGTAGATGATGGTATGTATGCTCTTTTGGGAACTAAACCCATGGCCTTGCAATCACCTTTCTCTACTAGCTCTTGAAGCGTCCAGAGTTCTATTTTACAAGACTGGCTTAAAAACAGCTGTTTTTGGTCATTTGTGGGTATGGTAGATAGGAGTGAGCCACTAATGTAGATCAACTGTTACTGAGTTGAACATATTCGAAAAACAAGTTGGATGGAAGAGTATCAAACCAACATGTAGCCCAATTAAGATACCAAGTTGGGTTTTTTTTGGAATAACAGTATAGTGCCAGTATATGACTGTGAGGGTATTAAAGGTTGTAATTTTTTCTATCATTAAAGAATTACAGTTTTCTGTGTAGATGAGTTTTGGGGTATTTATTTTATGGCATTTGCTAGACTGTATTATATGATAAATATAATGTGGGTATTGTTGATGTTCCTGTTAAGTGTTGGAAAGATGAAGCTATCTAGCCCTGCTTAACATAACTAAAAAGTAAAACTGTTTTGTTTATAGATGTTATAGTGCATTTAAAGTTAGGATAAGGGTTTTTCTCCTGTTACACTCCAGTTTTCTCCAGTTTGGCTTTGCTGCACTTTCTTCTTACTTTCACAGTATTTCTCTATAGAGTTTTCAGCTTAACATAGGGCTTCATACAACATATATGACATTTAAAATATTCAAGTTGAAACTAAAGTAATGTCAATGAGTTTGTGCTTATGAGTAGCGATAGCTATAATTTATGAGAATTGATTACAATATTTATGTAGCCAAATTTTTAAACAAAAGCAGGTTTGGATATCCAGTATTTATAA
Organism: Sternarchorhynchus goeldii; assembly: GCA_028565775.1. Taxonomy (NCBI): domain Eukaryota; kingdom Metazoa; phylum Chordata; class Actinopteri; order Gymnotiformes; family Apteronotidae; genus Sternarchorhynchus; species Sternarchorhynchus goeldii. The sequence goes on from JAOXYF010000008.1 coordinate 11,192,674, forward strand.
GAAAACTCACAATACAGATCACAAAATTCAAAATCCTTAACAGTATTAGAAAATTTGAGATCTTTAGAAATAGCTAAATCCAAAATGCATCCCAAACATAGAATCACAAAAGCCATTGTTCATCATTATCTACATGGATTTTAAAGCCACCAGTTACAATGAAACAAAAATTAACAATTGAACATAATCAGTCTTAGTTTGGCATACATTAAAAAAGCTGAAGTCTGGAGGGACTGCATTATTGAGCATTAATACTTCCTGTTAACTTCCTGTTTCTGTAAAACAAATTTAAATCTAGTTTGTATGAAGTCTGTATAAGGACATTCTTTGTTGATCAAAGATCTGATATTAAGAAAAGCCACTTTTAAAGCGATAGTGAAAGTCCCTGATGCTGTCTGAGACTGCCATGTTACAGTCATCAGACTATAGTGTTTTATTGCATGTGACGAAAGTACCCAATTTCTTCCAATAATAGCTGATCAAAACAGAAAGAGGGTGAATTACTGCTGGTCACGGTGCCAGTGCTTTGGAATCATGGTTCCCACGGCAACATCTTGTCATGTGCATTTTGTTTTTGTTCTGCTTTCATTTCTTGTCATGTTCTTACCCACCTTCGATTATTTTTACCTGCCCTCGTTATTGTATCCATTTAAGCCCTGTGTTTTGGTCAGTTGTTGTCTTTACTGTTCCTACTTGTAATATGTACATTTAATCTCCTCTGTTTCTTGTGCTTTGCATTAACAGCCAAATGCCAGCTGTGTACATAACACATTAAAAACTACTCGTATATTATTACAATATACAGTATACTACCTACTTTCTGGCTGTCTACACTCTTTTGCACAAAATGTAAATAACAAATGATTGCATGGCACTTTGCATAACTGAACAATGCAATCAAATTATGACATGAGAAAAAAATCTCAAAAAATCTCCCAATAAAATCTTTCATGAAACTTGTCTATCAAATCGCACGGTACATCTTAAAAATCGGCATTTTTTTTTTTTTTTCTCTTTTTAGAGCAACTTATGAGCAGAACATACATTTATTAATCAGCATTTGACTAATTAGTGAAAAATTCAAGCCTTAACACAGTCCGATCTGGATGGTAGTCTGTACTCTGTACCATTACGCAATGCTAGATTGGTTAACAGGTGAGGAATAAGTTATAGTAAGTAAAATAAGTAACAGTAAGGCAGAGCAATAAAGGCATATGGATATTTGTATTAAATATCTGTATACAGTGCTTTTAATATCTGCATACATTACTTTTAATATCTGTATGCACCACTCAGAAAAAATTACAAATAATTTCCATATCCCTCAAAAGCAGAGAATTAACAAGCTGCATTACTGAAATAGGGGTGGAAAGAAGGCCTGGTACATAACATGGTGTTCTCCATTACTCCACCTTATTTAAAATGTAAACATTAAAGCCCGTTACCATGGTACTTTGCATATAACGAACAAAGGCATTATCAACAAACTAAATATATACCTTCTACCAATGTTGTTGCTAGGAAGTATTACTGTAATCTTTCCAAGAAAATGTCATGATATCGGTTTAGAGGCAGGCAAAAGTCATTGCTCTGATCCAAAATTTCAGATAAGCTCAATTTATTTCTGTTAAATGATATGTCACTACAAATCATGGTTAACGACAAAATGCATGAGTTAGCAAGCTAAATGAAACACATTTCTGTATTTTCATTGGTTTGAAATTCAAAAGGAGGAGTTGGCTTAGCTGGTTTAAAGGGAAAATACATGAAGCGCATAAATGAATTGGTACATAAATGAGTCACTTTGCTGTAGGTTGGTAATTCTCAGGGTAGCATCACAGACTATCTGAACTTTTTTTTTCCTCACAGTGGCCACCTCAGATCCCAAACATATGGTGCAAACATGTGGTGTTTTTGTTATCTGTAGTTTATTTTTACTGTGATGTGCACTGGAAACACTGCACATGCTAAATCTTGTTAGACATTAGTAAACATGGTCCAGGTATTAACAATGATTGACTGCTGCCTGAGCCATGAAACCTCAGACTGCTATGCAAACCAGTGTGTGCCGTTCCTTGATACTGACAGCCTGGGAAAGAGGTACTGAAAAACATCCATCTGTAACTGACCTGCAGCACTCATTCCAGTTATCAAGAAGTGCTTTAAGTACTTGGCTGAACACATAAAAAGTAGAATTCCCACCACACTTGATCCATTTCAGTTCAATTAGCACCTAGATGTTGTACAGAGAAAGCCACATCCAGCCAGATAACTTTTTTAAAAAAATTCTCAACTGAAATGGAATAAGTCTGTTTAAAAGTGACATGCTCATTGATTCAGCTCAGTTAGAGCTGTTTAAAACTTTTGTTGGTTGTCATGGTGGCTGTCCTTGACTCCTCCCCTGTCCAGTGTGTGTGTGTGTACGTATGTTGTCTTGTGTTTATGTCTTGTCTCGTTTCCCATTTGCAATCATCTGTCGCACCTGTGTCTTGTTAGTTTGGAGTGTATTTAAGCATGTGTGTTTCCCTGTGGTTTTTGTCTGTGTTTGTCGACCTGTTTCGTGCACCTCCAAACATAATAAACGTTTGTTTGTATTTTCACAACGCTTGGCATCCTGCTCCACTTGTTGTGCCTCAGGCAGTCCTACGTCACAGAAACACAGACCACCCAGAATGTCCAAGAGCAAAAGAAAGGGCAAGAAGAAAAGGAGGGGACCAGTGGAGTTGGCCCGTCTGCTGGTCACCGTGTCTCGCCTTGTCCTCTGCTTGGAGGCTTTGTGCCCCTGTCAAGGGAGTAGGTTGATGGAGGAGAAGCTGACAGAGTATACACATGAGGCAAGAGACCTCGTGCATACTCTGCATACTCCCCAATTCCTCCCTTGTTTAAACCTCTTTCTGCAACTTGATGGCTCCTTCACATGTTCTAGGACTGCTGTCTTTACAGGCACTTTGGTAAATTACAAAAGCTCCAGATGATCAGCTGCCAGCTCTGCCTGGCCTCTTTACCACAGTGTACAGAACATATGGCCTCAAGTCCTCTAATATGACTAAAAATAATTCTTTACGTTTAGCTAAAGTACTAACTTTTGCAGGTATCTGCCATTCCAATGGTCATTGAAGTCCCCCAACAAGTCTCTCAACCACTTGCCCCATCATCTCCAAGAAGACTGAATACTTTGGTGCATACACATACACAACATTCAGTTTTGTTCCCTTGAGACACAGCCTGATTGAGATAATCCTCTTCAAATTGGTTAAGTGCAACTGAGTGGCCTTAATATTGAGACCTGTGAGTAGTTGCACCCCTGTAATACCTGTAATAAGAAATACCTTCAATCATGAAACGTGGTACAAGAATCCCTATTTTGTGTGGATGTAAGGCAGACTATATCTAGTCTATATCTTTCCATCTTATACACCAGTTCAGATACTTTCCTTACCAAAGAAATGATATTCCAGGTTTCCAGAGTCAGTTTCCATTGCCAAGTCCTGGTCCATCTAACTCATGCCTGTCACTTGGCTGGTACTGCACCTGATCCTCACCATTCACATTTCCTTTCAGACCTGTTAATCAAGGGTGTTTAACAGGTGGCTCACAGCGACAGCCTTCTGCCATCACAGAGAGGCTGACCACTGCAAAGGCCAATCTTGGTATGTCATATGGCCATTTACTTATCTGCTAACTGGTCTCCCAGAAAAGTCTCTCCTTTAAAAGAATCTTCTTTTCTGACAAATGTGTGGGTGTTTGTTGTTCCCTTGTTTTTATTTTCTGGGTGGTGTTGGGTAGAGATTATCCTTTCTGTTTCTTTTTGTCTGTGGGCAAAGTTTCATCTTCTGTCATTTATTCAACCTCCTCTTCTTTGTTAGACAAAGTCCTTCCACCAACTAATCCACTTATACTCTCTCTATGGTGGTTAGTGTTGAGGTTCCAGAGGGGATTGGACTCTTTTTCATTGTTGAGGAGGTTGGGGTACACACCTGTAAGCCTGTTTGTGTGATTCTTGCTCCTCTTTCGTGCTCACCAAGAATTTTCTTCATATTCATCATCTTACAGAAGTTGCTTCTTCATGTCCTTCACAACCTCTGTAGTGTAGTTGGAACAGCAGTGCTCTCTATTATCTCCATTGCATCAGTTTAAGTCCTGTGTCAGATGATTTAGTTCTTTTGAAATATTTTTTACAATTCCTTTTGCTACCTAACCCTTGTTCTTCTGTATCTACAGTTAAGTCTGTCTAGGTGAGCCTTCTGGCTATAGAAAACCAGCAGGGGTGCAATCTGTGTGCTTATGTCTTGACTATGCTATGCCATGATTTCACCTGCCTGCTACCTTATTAAAGGGGATCAGAAAATATCCTCTTGGGATCAGAAAATATTCACACTCCCCTGTTTACTGCACATATAATTGTCATTTCTGTTCATCAATCTACACTTAATAACTTAGAATGATGAAGCGAAAATGTCCTGAAAATCAATCAAATACTGAAATGTCTACTTCACATAAGTGCAGTGGCACTGTGATGATGAGCTCCGGCGCAGCATCATAACCTTTGCCACCATGCAGACCCAAAAAGGGTCTGAACAATAAAGGGTTGAACAATATACTTACCTTGATCATGGAGACTGCAATACACTTGGGAGCCGCACACTCAAAGGTTGCATGCAGTTCAAGGTTCATTCCTCCTACACCCCAGGAAAAGTAAAGAAATTAATGATTGGAAAGTATATTTTATAAAAATGCATTTGTTAAACGGTATACCAAGGGCATGTAAGAATGTACACTGCTGGCAAAAACAAAATATATTTCCTACAGAAGCTATCTTGCATCGTCAGATACACCTGCTGTTGTTAATGCATGTTACCTCCCTATTAGGTAGGAAAAGTTTAAATAGGTCTGTCTAGGCCAAACCAGGGAGGAGAAAAATGCACAGACTGCGACAGCAGAATAAGTCCGCAGATATTAATATGCAATTGCTTTTGTCACTTCCTTGTGAATGCACTGAACTTTATGTATGGATGTATTTTGACGCTCATTTTGTTCACTATTGGATATTCTGTTGCCAACTATTACCTGCAAACACGCTTGAGCTACCTGCATTACCCGGTGCTCCCACACCCACACTACCACAGGCACTCCATATAGGGGTCAGGTGTATCTTGTTTACTTTAGTTTTGCTTTAGATGTGTCTAGAACTCAGCTGAAGTCCACCTTTTGCAATTTGAAATGATAAGACAGCTTGAAAAGGTATATAAGTGCCCACAATTTCACTGCCTTGTCAGTACAAAATACAAGCTATGAAGTCCGCAATCAAACAAATCAAACTTTGGATGTCCACACTAAAACTGTGGCAAGGTGTACATGAGGGTAAGGATATACAACAATATCTAAGGCCTTGAATGTACCAAGGGCCAAAGTGGCCACAATAATTTTTAAATGGAAGAACCTTGGCCCAACCACGAACCTTTTAAATTGGGTATCAGATAAGACGGGCCTTGGTCAGGGGGATAAGAAAGAAATTGACCGTCACTCTAAAAGAACTCGAAAAATCTTGTGCAGGGATAAGAGAAACTATTGGACAGACATCCATTTCTTTAGCACTCCATAAATCAGTCCATTATGGAAGAGTGTAGCAAAACAAAAGTCACTTTTAAAAAAGGGTAAGACAGCACTCTTTGAGTTTGCGAAACAAATGTAAAGGACTCTGGCAGCATCTGCAAAAAAGATTCTTTGGTCCAGTGAGATGAAAACTGATCTCTTTGGACAGATTGTCAAGCACTATGGCTAGTGAAAAACAGGCAATGCACATCACCTGGCTAATACCATCTCTACACTGAAAGATTATACTATGGGGGTACATATCAAGGGCAGGGACAGGGAGAGTGGAAACAACTGAGGGAGAATTAGTGCAGCCAAATAAAGGAAAATCTTTGAACAAAGATGCCTCCAGAGCACACACAAACTCAGCCTATGGAGATGGAAAGAGGAAAACAACTCTGAAGTGGCTTTGACCCATGTCTCTGAATGTCCCTGAGTAGCCTATCCAAAGTCCAGAGAATCTGCCATAAAGAATGGGATAAATACCCACATCCAGTGTGCAATACTGGTATAGATTTATCCAAGAAGACTTGCAGCTGTAATTGCCACCAAAGAGGTTTATATTGTATAAAAGGACTGAATACTATTTTGAAAGGACTTTTTTATTTAAAAAAATTAAAAACTCATGTACAATGTTCTGTAGTCATTTATCAGCTCATATTTATTTATTTATTTATTTATTTATTTTATTTATTGAGAAAATATTACTTCACTTGAAAGTATATTTACTTGAACTTGCACACTCTTTTTGAGCACTATCATCATCTTCTGATCTTTATTCACCCCTTTTCCACAATGTAATTTTATATATGACCATGGATTTGACTGTTTATTATTGTTACGTCAGTTAATTTAGGTTGTCCATGCTTTCCTCAGGTGGTGGCCATTACTCATTAATTAGCTCGCCACCTGAGGATCATTAAAGGTCCAACTTTTGTTTAGGCCTTGTCAGTCTTTAATGTCACTGGGCCTCTTTTGTTGTAGTTATGCCTTTTCTGTTCGATTTCGTTTTGCTATGTTCATTAAGCATTTCAGTTGGAAACCTGAGTGGAGCTTCTCTTTCTTTTACTTTGCCTGCATGTTCTTCAGCCGTGACAATTTGCAAACCTGTGAAAACCTTCTGTTCTCTTGAGTGGGAAGCTCAAAGTATTCCCACTCAAGAGACGGCATACCGAGTGAACCTAGGAGAAACAAGGCTGAAAAAGATCTGAGAGTGCAAAGGCCGAGCAGAGACGGAGAGAAACTTAACAGAGCAAGAGCTCTCGTGAGTAATGCCAATTATTCCTACGTGAATTATTCGTACGTTGAACTTGTACAGTTTGTCTTCACGCCAGACCTCAGGATGGACAGTTCATCTTGCCTGTTGAATTGGATTATGTGCTATCACGCATGACTACTTTGATTTTAATTGTCTGAGTATATTGGGATATTTGGATGCACATTGTTTTATTGAGACTTGCATGGGTTAGAAAGAGAATAAAATAATAACCAAAAAAATCTTAAATTTTTACGTTGCTTCCAAGTCAGCTTTCTGGACTGAACACAATATCCCACAGCTGTATATAATGTAATTGCAACTGACTAATGGCCATTTCTGTTTATTGACATTTATTCCCCTAAACTTAGCAGATGGTAACCTAGTGTATTTCATATGTTGTTTTGAAGCAATGTAATTAATCCCTTAAATTAAATTTGATTTTTGATGGCACCTGTCTAATTTTGTTTTCATTCCTCTTGCACTTGCTTTATTTTTTCCAACATTTCTGATGCATTTATGGCCCTTACCATTTGTCTTAATACAATATTTCTTTTTTTTTATATAGATATCTGTCTTGATTTGGGGTTTTTAGGACATTGGTAATTTCCAGTTCAGAGGCAAATCTGTGACAATCCTGTCCAGCATTTAGTTTATTCTTCAAACTTAAATTTAATTAAGATTATCAAACAAAAATCTTGCTTACATTTTGACCTGGGATAATCCTGGACATGTCTGAGCAAAGCTTCTTCCCATTTAAGGAAGAAATGTGCAGCCCATAGCATCCTTTCACTGCTTCACCATCCTGTCTGGCACCATGCTTGATCTTTAAATAGCTTCTCTTCATAGCTTTGTTGACTTTGTGCTATATCACACGGCTTGAACTGTTTTCTGTTACACCTAACGTGACAACAATATTTGGCAGAGGACAACGCACCCAAGACCTTATTGTTGGAAATAGGTGGGATTGACCAGAAGCAAAGCAACAGGAAAAGGAATTCATACAACAAAGAGGACAAAGATACATTGCCTCATGCATGGGATATGATGCTTGTATCCCATAAGGATGATTCAGTCGAGACCAGCATGGAATGCAGAGTCTGGGATGATCATTGTTGAGTTTTCATAATTTAGAATAATGATGATCTCTGTGTTAACATGCTCTGGGACATTCCATTCATTAAAGTGAATTAGAGTCTTTGCAGAATGGGGCAGGGGTAGAAAAGTGCTTAGTCACATAGAGAGGCACCTCCAAACTTCTGGAATCACTGAATGACCTTATATGAAGCAGGAGGAGACCCCTCCAGCAGACTCAGAGACAGGTGATTCGTCAGCCCCATGCTGCTGCTCATGCCCTGGCAGAGCACGGAGACAAACACACCGACACAGTGGAGGACACACTCATACATGCGGCCCTTGCTTTGGCTTAATAGCAAGATCTCTCCTAATTCATCATATGTGTTATTTTCCTGCATAACACGTAAATATCTCACACCAGCAGGGGGACGAAGACCAGCTGAACAGCTTAACCAGTGGAAAAAAAAGGACTTTGACACAACTGATCTCTTTGCACGAAGAGTTGTTAGTGGCATGGTCTTGGATAATTGTCCGTTCTTCTGGAGGAAGCAGTTTACTCAAAGAAGTTGACATATACTGTATATGCTGTGTCTTTTGCAAGGATTTAGCTTGATCTGAATGTTTGGCATCAAATGTGCTGCACAAAGACGGCGTTGCATAGAGTTGCATCAGAATCTTTAATGATGTCACTAGTTCTTCTAAATAATTATCATCCTACTAATATGCACTTGTATTTAGATCAACATTCTTTTTTATTCAGCCAATAAACCTTCAGTTTATATGTAATTACATATCTATTTCCTGTTTAATTTTTGACAAGCTACACCAGCTCCACCCAGCTGCCAACAGGCAATTTACAAATTCATTTGGGTCATTAGAACATGTCATAAAAAATGTGCTCTGGACACAGTGACATTATGTCACACTGAGACAGTTTCCTCTGAGTTTCCTCTGTCCAAGCTTCTCAAAATCAAGGTTGCATGTCTGAAATTTACAATAGAAACAAGATCCCACTTTAGAAACTGTCATTACAACATGTCATCAAAATGTGTTATGGACACAGTGACAATATTTCACACAGAAATCAGACAGATTGTTCACTGGAATTTCCCCTACCTAAGCTTCGCAAAATTGCATGTATGAAACTACAGTAGAAACGTTTTTTTTTGTTAATACATTCTGGTATTTGTTCATATCAAAATGTGTAAAATGCCTATGGTACACCTCTGTTGATAAGCAACTGCAAAAAATGTCCATCCAAACGTGTACATTTCCATTTGTATTTAGCAAATCCATTTCTGCAGTTGCTTATCTTATCTCACCTCACCTGAATTCATCTTATGTGAGGAAGATGCATTGAGTGCAAGTGCTCTTTTTTACTCATACTTGCAGAATTCTTCACAAGTACAAAAATTCAGAGAGATGAAAGTTATTAAAGATATTAAATGTCTAGCATAAATGTAAGAATTTAAAACTCCCTTCCAAATAGCTTGACTGTCATACTGATTGACCTTAGGGTAATTTTCTAATGAAACTAATTTAGTATTAAAGAAAGATAGATATGTGTTTTAGGAACTCTGAAGTTCTCTGAAGCACCAATACACTTAAACAGTAATGTCCTATTGTTGGAATCAAATCAGCAAAGCCACAGTACTCCATGGATAGGATTGCACAGGTTCATCTTCTCAATCCAGCTCTTCCTCTCTGCGACTTGCCAACCAATGAAGCTGGCTTGCTAACTGTCCACAAACTGGAGATGAGGAAAACAGCACTGGTAGAGAATACATGCACATGTTCTACCCAGAAAATGTTTATCAGATTTTTGAGTGAGGGCAGTTTGGGATAGATAGCACTTTTGTATGCAAATTAAATATTCCGCTGGATCAGTTTAAGCCTGTTTGTTTCAAATAATAGTTATAAGATTAAATTATGTACTAAAAATGTAATGTCATCAGTGGAGGATACATAATGATACAAAAAGCAAAAAAGCAATTCAGCATTAAGGTTTCCCAGAACAAAATGAAATGAAAAATGAAAAGGGGCAGTGTGTAATATTCCTCTATCTAATGGTAAAGTGTATATTGCAACCAAATGAATACCCCTGTCTCACCCTTTCTTTCCAAGCATGGAGCAGAACGGTGGCCTTCAGGTAACCAGCTACTTCCAATGGTAACTATTTTATTCTAGGCCTACCAGATCCCAATATATAAACTGCAATTCCCATAAGCCCCAGTTCCTGGAGGTGGTGAGCTTCTGCCACTTGAGTTACCTAGATCATTAGGTCTTTGGACATTTAATTCTCTTCACCTGTTTGCAGTGATTACCTGTGTATTTATTGTATTTATGTTCTTCTCACTTTACAGTGTGTACAGTGTATTGCCTTGGAGTTTTCTCTGCATACTAAGATGTATTCTTGTCTATTGCCGCATGATACAATGTAATTGGATTGTGAGATAGCATTAGCAGGATACTTTTTTCTCTATTTGCAAAGTGAAAGACCAGATAGTTTACTTAAAAACATTATAGAGGTTAGAGTTATTTATTTAACATTAAAGATTTTACAGTGACATCATTGGCATTAACTGCCATCAGCTGTAGGCTGATCTCAGTAATGTCAGTGTATTGGGTTTTTTGGTTTTTTTTTTGTCCAAAACACTAAATATTGTGACATATGTGGTAGAGAGTCGTAGAGAATTCTTTTCCCATGCTTACTAAGTTCACCTGAAGCATTCTAACTAAGTATAAGTAACAAGTATTATGATGAGAACCTTTGGCATGGCAGCATGGAGGAGCTTCAAGCAAACGGGCTGAAACCATTAGCTGTTGATTCTGTTATCATGAATTTAGTTGAAGATTCACAGCTTAACTTCTATTAACCAGTTGGTGGCACTTATTATCATAAGCCGTGCTGATGAGTCACTGTACGTGATTAAGCTGTGTGTGTACTGTACTTAAGGGTACAATTCTGTACGTACCTTCAGCATCCAGAGGTGCTGGCCCATCAATTTCAATCTCAGTCAGTACCTAGCCAACAGTCAAGGAAGGATTCCAAGGAAAAGACTACCTATGCAAACTTACTGATGAAAGCAAATGGCATACTTTACCCTGACCATTTCAAATAGCTGAAAAGAAGTTAATAAAAGTTCATTAAAGTTAATGGAAAACTCAGATTATAATTAAGTTAATGAAAACTGTTATGCCACTTTATCAAGTGACATCCATGAGTTGTTTTTTTTTTTCTCTCCAAAGACAGAAATCCCCCAAAATGTGCAACCACCTTAAAGTGGAGGCTGGTAAATATTTAGCCCAGGAAAACAGATATGCAGCAACCACAGACTTCTGGACCAGGGATGGAGGCAGGGATCACCCATACATCAGTTTTACTATACAGTACCTCACTCCACACTGGAAAGTACAGTCCCGCTGCTATGAAACAGTTTTTCTTCCAAATCACACTGGTGAAAACATCAGGGAGGTTTTTTTTTTTAAAAAAAATACAGGAGTGACATAAAAGGAAATAATTCCTTGTGTTACAACTTATAATGCGGGTAATATGGGAAGATTTTGACAGCTCTCTTCCCAGTGGTTTTGGTACTTTGGCCACGATTTGAAGCCATTTCTAAAGTTTTCAAAAACCAAAGGGAGAAGACAGCTGTCAGCAACCGTTACCATTTGATCCAGGCATTCTCAATAATCTGGAAGAGAAGGAGGAAGCTCAAAAACAAACAAAATATCTTAAACAAACTAGAAGTCTTAAAGAATGTTTGAGAGGTGCACTGAACAGCAGCAGGCAATATGTGCTGTGCTGGTTTCTGAGAAAAGTGCGTAGCACCTGGTGCCAAAGGAAGCAGACATTGCTGTGATGGAGCAAATCTACAAACTCCTTGAAGCCATAGAGTAGTTGTACTGATGCTTCACCATCAGAGAACAGAGTGAGTATGTTACCTCTGAATCCTGTCCTGCGTTGTATCATCTCAGACATTCTAGAGTAAAGGAAGGAGGACACAGACCTCTCACTGAAGGGATGAAGAAGATCATGAAAACATATCCAGATACTCAGACAACGCCAAGAAAGGAACTGGCATGCTTTTTTGATCCTCATTTTAAACTTTTCTGAGGATTTAAAAGTCACGGGCAACTACTGTGTTGAGGAAGCACTAAAACAGAGACATCAGTCAGCAGTGAGTGAAGTGCATAGTCGATATAAAGCAACTCTCCCTACAGCTGCAAAAGAAAAGGGTCTGGCAGAGGGACGAAAGGCAATGAGCTCCACAAGGCAGCAGAAAGCATCCCATGCGGCCCACCAGATCCATGCAGTGTGGATTACGCCTCCTGAAGAACTACCTCATCTTGCTGCTATGGCTCAGAAGTTCAGTGTTTTGGAGAGTTTTAAGACTGACCTTTAGTTTTATTGTACTTTAGAGTGAGCGATGCCATTTGAATGGTTATTTATTTTTTCATAGCAAAGTAAAAAAAAAAAAACAAAGAAGAAAAAACAATACCAACACCGTAGTGATATACAAAAGTGTGTTTTTCTTAAGCATAGGCGTACCCTTTATCGTTTTCGTTTGATAATGTTGTAAACTGTGATAAAAGGGAAGGTAGTTGTCATGATAGCACATTTTTGTATAAAACCATTCATACTAACTATGAAAATATGCAATGTGTATGAGTGAGGTTGTACAGTTCAGTATATCCTTGGTGTGATTAGCCACTGCCAGATGTGGTGATTTGAAGTAATATATTGAGGAATGCTTTCTACCTAACATTATAATAAATGAAGATTAAATAGATAAATAGAATTCAGTCTTTAAAACTGAATTCTGAATATAATGACAATGACACTGATGGAATGACTGTCCCATTTCTCACCCATTACTCTTACAGTTAATTGGGACCATTTTTTCTGTTCCTTTCCAACCCTCAACTCCTCAACACTCTTGAGGTGGAGGAGAGGAGCAGCAGTGATGGCTTTGGATGGAGCCAGTGAGCGTGCTGTAGGTGGAGAGGATCATTTAGTCCCTTTATTCAGAGTAACACCACCTAAGCCAATCACAGACAAACACAAAACTGGAAGTTAGTGCTCAGCTGTCTAACGACCTTGTTGTGAATAGCATGTCATACAGATGTGGTGGATTTTGCTGCATTTGCTATGAAGACTGCACATCCTGCCAGGCTGGTGTTTGCAGTGCAATAGGACAAACCTGCATAGTGCGGTCAAAACCATAGAGAAAATTAGAAAGCAATTGGAAAAGCCATATGCAAACGTAAATAAATATTCAAATATATAAATATGTACAACAATCAAACAAACTATAATTTGAACATTTCTTGTTTCAGCGGTCTGACATATTTTCTTTATACCACTGCCATTTACAAGCTGCAAAGAACATTTCTGCTAATTTCTTGGTGTTCTTGTTGCATTGAAACCTTTCATTTACACAGTGGTTTGCAGCATACTCTCTGCATGTCTTATATGTTGATATTCAGATCAGTACTGTTGACGTGTGCCCCCAGCACTGCTAGCTGCATCTATCTCCAAACACAGCGTGGGTGAGATGGCAGGTGTGGGCCATCTGAAAGTGGGGGCAGGTTATGAGCCTGGCCAGATCTGAGCCAGACCTCCATACACAGCAGGGGCATGATTCATACCACCGACTTCCAGTTCAGTCACTTTCAGCTTGTTCCAGTGTTTTAATTAAACACCTTCAGAAATCTCCCACATCCAAAAGGAGCCCAGCCCTGAAACCCCTCTGTACATGTAAAGGGAAGAGGCAGACGGAGTCTTTCCAGGAGAGGCCTCGGGGTGAAGCCAGCCTCGCCGCGCTTGATGAATGAGTTGCTTTACGATAGGACGTCTCAAGGCTTTCTCATGCTCTCCTCCAGCAAGCTGCCAGCTTCCCCTGCCCCCCCCTCTCCCATTTGAAGTCTGATTAATGCATCTTCTCCATTCCTTCCTGTGTGAACAGCCAGTGGAGTGTAACCACATGCTTTATGTATCAGACCCAGGCGCAATGCAGAAGGCAGGGTTCCACTAAACCTAATACATGCTTAAATCGTTTCTTACTTAATCTGCCCCGACAGGGTTAAATTCTGTACTGATCATTACATGATTAAATTGCCAGAATTAAGATGGTATGTAAATGGTGGCATTGGTGTCTCTGCATCTCAATAGAATCGTTTCAGCCCTGCTCTAGCAGAGGCTCCTCAGATATTCATTGCGCTTGACGTTCCTGACATGTGTCTTAAATCTTTCCCTCCTTCCTTTTAACTCTTCATCTTTCTCCTGTCACTGTCTCTCCTCTACCGTTCTTGCTCTCCATTACTCTTCCCCAATTCTCAGATAACCACTTTTGTGCCTTTAGGCTTACAGCATGTTCTGTTTTATATCTTTCCTACCAATGTTAAAGTTTGCACCTGATATTCTTGTGATTTAAGACTTAAAGTGATAAATATGTTGCTTTTTACATAATGCTCTTTTGTGCAACAAGAAATCTTGGCTGTGAATGTACAATTTTATGATGCTGAAGGCACTGCATATTTGTTTCAAAACAAACACATTTACATTAAAATCTGATGGATAGCGTGTGAAATAATATGGGTTTTTAGGAGGGAGTCATCAGCTGAAGTGTTAAGGAATACTTGGATATTTAGCATTGCCAAGAAATCAGGAGTAGCAGTTTAGTAACCTACTAACACAAAGAAAGCCATTAGCATCAATCCTAAAAAGTCTGGGTTCTGTTTTACAGCATAGCTCTCTCTAAGTGAGGGGCGGAGACAGTTACACATCATGATTAATTTCTGCAGGACTACCAGTAATTTGACCGCTGCTTGACGGCTTTTTCTGTTTACACCATTGAATTCAGTATTATGTTGAAATGTTTATGCAGATCTTAGCAATATTTATGTTTAGCTTAATATTTTGCACCTTTCTATGCAATAAAATGGAACTAGCATGTTTAGATATTGTCATTCTTAGCTTCATAATTAAAATTCTGTGTGCTGAGCCTGGCACTCTAGACCATTTGATGTATCCATCACATTTTTCATATCTGGCCCATTTGCAGTGTTAGAATCACACTACAACCAATGCTCATGTTTCATACTGACAAGTTGTATATGGGATTTTGATGCTGAATAGCAGACTTCCTGCTCAGCATCTCTTATATTTTCTTTTTAATTACAAAGAAAAAGATTATTAGACGCATCTAATTATAATTCCATAAAACATTAATATATATTACTAAGCGCAATTAAACATCTAAATTGGGAAAAATTCATGCCAACACAGCCATTAGTTGAATTATTAAATAAATAAACAAACATTCTGGGGACCTGGTTTTATGTCCATAACTTTATTAACTCAAGAATTTCTCAGCACAGCGAAGTGGTGGAGGGAGTCCAGTATGGTGGCTTCAGGATTTCACGCCTGCTTTTTGCGAATGATGTGGTCCTGCTGGCATCTTCAGGCCAGGACCTCCAGCTCTCGCTGAGCCAGTTTGCAGCCAAGTGTGAAGAGGCTGGGATGAGAATCAGCACCTCTACATTTGAGACTCAGTCAGAAAAGGGTGGAATGTTCTCTCTGGGTTGGGAATGAATTCTTGCCCCAAGTACAGGAGTTCAAATATCTTTGGATCTTGTTTACAAAAGATGGAGGTTGACAGGTGTATTGGCTGAGGCCTCTGTAGTGCTGCGGATCTTCTACTTTTGCTTTATGGTGAAGAGGGAGCTGAGCCAAAAGGCAAAGCTCTCAATTTACCAATTAATTTGCGTTCCAACCCTCACTTATGGTTAGAAGCTCTGGGTAGTTACCGATAGGATGAGACTGCAGATAGAAGTGGCTGAAATGATCTTTCTCCACAGGGTGGCCAGACTCTTCCTTAAAGATAGGGTGAGGAGTTTGGTAATCCAGGAGAGGCTCGGAGTACAGCTGCTGCTCCTCTGTGTTGAGAGGAGCCATCTGAGATGGCTGGTCCCTAGCCCAGGACACGTTGGAGGCATTTTATCTCTCGAGTGTCTTGGGAATGCTTCAGTATCCTCCCGGAAGTGCTGGAAGAGGTGGTGGGGGAGAGGGAGGTCTGGGCCTGGATGAGACCTGGACCCAGATAAGCGATAGAAGACGGATGGTTGGAATAATTCTGAGGAGGTAATCGGTTTCACTTGGGTTGGGAGTGGGGGGATTATGTAACATATTTGGTAGGCAAGTGCACATATCTCGGGGCAAAACCTTTACGCTACACTCCCTACATATAAACTTTTTTACTAATGTAAACTTAAGCAATCAATCCATTGCCATATCATTAAAATGGTTTGTAAATCCATATTTACTAACACACCATGTTAGTGTTGCTAAACCTGTTCACACTCAGTACCTAAAAGTGTTGGAGTGGAGTCTGTGGTCCATACCTAATCAGGTTGAGTACTTGAACTTACTAAACTTTTGTGAATGCAGCCCTCCTTACAGCAATGTTCCATATGTTGTGTGCAGTTTACCCAAAAGAGCAGAGTAACTATAGTTACTACACAAGAACAAAGAATGTTCAACAGCGAGAACTGAGAAAACAAACTGCTGACAATCGCCTAATACAATGACTGAGCTGCCATGAGTTAAGAGTAAATCAAAAGCACACAGCTTTCTTTTCAAGTGTCCTTGTATGTTAAAACAGTAGCCACATGAGGGATAAAAGTTTCCTTAACTAGAACTTCCTGAACATGTGTCGTGTATGGCTTGTCACAGAAATCATTTTGATGAGAACATATGTATGCTTATTACTGAGTTTATGAACATTTCACTTTTGTATAGTCAGTAATGGCATTTTTGTTTTTGCACAGTAGCAGTGAACATAGCCGGAACACAATGTTACTAAATAGCAAACTAGTATACTGCAGTGGTAAGCTAGTATACTACAGCAGTAAATTAGTACACTACAGCAGAAATCTAGTACATTACAGTGGAAAACTAGTATACTACAGCAGTAAACTAGTATACTACTGCAGAAATCTACTACATTACAGTGGAAAACTAGTATACTACAGCAATAAACTAGTATACTACAGCTGTAAACTGCAACAGATCCAATCATCCAGTACTATCATAAGCCAACTTAATTAGTTCTGATGAAGAAGTGAGTACATTTTTGGAGTGCCAATGGGAGTAGTTCTACTAAAAGAGAAACTTTGGGTTGGTGGGACATATCTATGTGAAAACTACATAATGCAGTAATGGGCAGTAGGCAAATATGTACAGTAGATTAGCAGACATAATTACAATACCAATAATAGACCTGTTAAGTGTGGTCCAAATTACATGGTGACTTTACTACATTTAATATACTACATCAAACAAACATCTCAAATCTTCACAGTAGAACTGTAGAGAAAACATGAACACTGGCATGGTTTCATTGTATTTGCAACTGCAGCGCTTGAATTACTGTTTGAGATTTTGTGAATAAGAATTTCTAATAATGTAATTTCTTGTTTCCACATATTTTAGCATAACATTTTAGGATGATAATATTTGATGATAACAAATTACCATCTTTGCTCACCCTGACCAAGTTTTTGCTCATTTTTGGTGATAGTTTCTAGAGTACTAAATCTTCATTAATCTCTACACTGCATTAGCATTTTGGCCCAGGAGGAAGGAAGGAAGAAGTTAAGAGTAGTTTGTTGATTACTCCAACATACGCTGCAAATGTGCCCCCAAATTGCTCTCATTCTTATAAATCACAGTCAGCTCAAAGACAAAAGGAGACTGCATAAACTCCTCGGTATATTCTAAAAACCTTAAGATGCAATGTAAGACTCTGTTTGGGTGGAAAATGAATAGCTCTATCTATTTTTTTATAATTGGGCACCCAGAGGAGAACAAGCAGTAAACTAATGAAATAAAGTTCCTCTGGCTGAGTACATGAAAGCCACCACCAGTGAACTTCCTCCCCAGAGTTTTGGTCAGTTCTACAGGAAAGCAGTGATGGATATAGTAAGTAATCCTGCTGGATGGACAGGGGAGAGGGAGAGATGAGAGTATATGTGGAAGAAAGATGTGGGGCGAAGTGAAACGTAAGTACTTGTGTGTTGGTTCCTTCCGCTCTCTCTCAGGTTCTCTTTCCTGGTCCAGATGGAACACAGTTTTATTCCTCCTGACAGTGGTGGTCCTTCCACCGAGCCTCATGGTCATACTGACTTGTTTCTCAGGAACTGTCAGAAAACAGAGGAGCGCGTGCAGTAAATACTCTGCCTCAGCGCTAAAGGCCAAGTTTTTGGATGTCCCATTTCTGTCCTGCTCCTAAGAGCTTTCTTCTTAGCAAGCACAGCACTGTTTAGGTCATCACAGACTTTCCCAGAAATTGAAAGCAACGCTTCATCATTCGCAACCAAGCCCAGCCATATTTCTCCTCATTTCAGCTTTATATGAGGTATGTTTAATGAAAAAAAAGGATTAAGACGTTGATGAAACCGATAATGCTTTTCCTTGCCCTGAAGTAAAAAGAGTGTGGAACACGAGAGTTGGGTGAGTTATGACGCACTGTGTCTGCCTGCAGTGCCTTTATAATTATAGTGGAAGTGGCCGTATTTCTTGCCATTAATATGGCATGAAGGTCCCTGGGGGAGCTGTCAAATATCCACAAAACAAAGCAGTGTGGGGAACCGGTACTGATCCAAATTTCAATTCTGCTACCACAGAAAAAAATAATAAAATTTTAGATGAATTGACACTGTGAATTATAGTGTGCGCTCCAAAGTATTAATAATGTTTTTTTGTATGTATGAAGTGTCTACTTCCATGATAATTTTATTAGCAGGTGTGTTGTGATACACTTCCCCTCATTTATTTTCTGAGCCACAGAGAGCTGTTGAGCAGGAAATGTGTGAATTATAAAAATTGGAAAATTAAATGATATTGCAGTAAAGGGATGTTTAAGTTAACAACATCCTGTACTGCAGAAGTTTATTCCCTGTTCCAAAGGGGCTTTGGAGTCTCTACCCTGTTGTTAAACCCATCAAGTGGAAAAACAGAGACCATCAAAGTAAAGAGCTGCTCTCCACTGTTCAGAATAAAAAGAGGATCTTCCAGGCAACTTGATTAGTGACTAAACCTAGAAATGTACCAAACAGCATGCTGTTGGCATTGCACACTGGGATATAACAGATGCATGGGCTTGCTAACTGTAGTTTTTTAGCATTAAGAAATGGCGAAATGTATGTGTATACAGCAGGCAAAATTCAAAACTGTCTTCTGCTATTTGTTTATTTATTGTTGGCGTATGAATCTAATTCGTTCAATTTCTTCCTAGCTTTCAGATCTTTATAATAGAATATAATGGTACAGTACAGCTATAAGATGACAGTCTGCCTGTTATTACAATCAAAGAGTTGGTGGCTTATTTTGAGGTTTCTAAAGAAACTCTTTTTTTTTTCCCCTAAAATCCTTCTGTCTGGATAGAAAAATATAAGGGAGAGTTTATAAAGATCATGTCTTCCTGCTGTATGCAGCAGTCCAGCTGTGGCATGTATTTCCTCAGTAGCTGCCCGCTTCATGTTTGAAGTGTACTGTATTTCCCTCCCTCCTTCTCTTTCTCTCTCTCTCTCTCTCTCTCTCTCTCTCTTTTTCTGCCCTTCTCCTTCTCTCTCTCTCTCTCTTCCTCCTGTTCACTAGCTTCGGCTTGGCTCCCCCCCCGCTGTTTGGTAATCAGCAGGGAAAACACATTTCACGGGCATGATTACTGTGGTCGCCTGAATGGGGGGCGGGGTTGAGCAGCATTTTACTCCTCTCCTGTTTAAGAGGAGCTGGTGTGTGAGCACCTTATCAAAGCTCCTTCTAGCAGACTAAAGAGTGCATGCAAACTGGGTCAAACGCACAGCATACAAAGCACCATGGAGGGTGGAAATGTTATTTGTCACATTTAGGAGTGATGAGTTGTAATAAAGGTAGCAGTAATCTCCTGCATTCCCCATAAAAGAATACTCTTGTGAAGAATAATATTTATGCACCATAGTTTGACATTACTGCCATGGCAGTAGGTCTTCCTCAGCATTTGCTGCCTGTTTTAACAGTGTTTTATGAGTTTTTAAACTGTACTGCCATGAAGGTCCTATTTCTGCCTTACTCCCATGAGTGATTTCACGAGTGATGTCATGATGCTGAGTGACGATTGTAATACTCAAAGGAAAATAAATGCACAACTGTAGGACTAATAATAATATCAGACAAAGTGTATTAGACACAAGTTAACAAGAGAGAAATTAGCAAATAGAATTCTTGGATATGAATGCATAAGATTAGAAATGAACTACTCAAAGTAAACCATTTCACAATAAGCAATATTCTGTGTTTGTAGTAGTCCCTAGAGCTGTAAGGATATTCTGATACTTTGGGAATTCTGTGGAATGTTAGGGGTGTCACGTCCCCCCCCCCAAAGGTGTCGCTGTTATGGTGCCAAGTGACATGAGATTATTCACTTTCCCATTTGTTTACAAGTTCTGCATAACAAACAATCCATTCTAGAACATGTAGAAAAAAAAACAGCACTTTGGAAGCTACTGTGTGATATTTATTGATGGTTATTATTAACGGTTATTAATGTCATTGCTAATATAAGGGTTGTTGAGTTTGTCGATAATTGAATAGTATAATTGATAACTGGATACTTTTTGTTGGCTGCATCTTTATAAACAGATGAATAAGAGAGTGAAGGACTTCTCTGTGTGGAGAAACATTTATGTCCCATATAGGAAATGCTGCTCTTTTTGTACATTGTACCCCATAAGTAACTGATATGTAATAAGTAAGTAACTGATTAATGTAATTTTAAATATAACTGCCAGGCTTGGTACTTAGTTCCAAATTACTTTTAATGATTGCCTGAAGAAGACAGACACACCAGATGTCTGGTCCTCAGCACGAAACTTTTATGCAGCCATTTTCAGTTATTTGTTCCTTCTGAAGGTTTTCTGCCTTTACGTCATGTTTTCGCTAAGTGAATGGATGCTAGGTGGACTTCAAGTCAAGTGATTGACTGGGCCACTCAGGAACCTTCTACTTTACAGCTCTGTCAAACTCAATCCTTGCTTTAATGCTTCAGATTATTGTCCTGCTGGAAGATTAGGTACCGTCCACTGTGCTCTGAAGCATTTGGCTCAAACCAGGAAGCGGAGTCTCTTACACCTTCAGGAATCATCTGGCTGCTGTCAGCAGTCAAATTGCTGATATTACCATAGTGCTTTCAATTCTTTATTTTTTATGTCACAATTCTGCCTATATCCTGGTTAGTGTTTTTGATCTGTTCAATGGTCTTCCCTCATGAGTGCATTCTTTAGCCTTTAACCAATGGATATTTGATTTTTAGCAGTATACTAAAATGTTGATTATCATTGCTTTACGTGCACTTACAGACTCCAGATGTAAACATCGCATCAACTGTTGACTTTTTGTTGCCTTTCTTTTATATAAACTCATGAAGCAATGAAACAGCTGGACAAGAAACAGCCAAGCAGCCGGAGAACAACTTCACTGTTCTTGTGGTTCACTGAAATAAAGGGACTTCTTGAATGGTTTGCCTGATATAGATGTATACCCTCTTCAAATCATTTTAATCTAATAGTCTCTTTCAATTCAAATACAGGCACAAAAAATTCCTTCCATGTACTTTTGGGGCTGTAGTATACTTGTGGAAGTTTTATTTTATAATAATTCTAGACTTGTGGAGTGGAGTCTCAACATGGCAGTACAAAGGGATTATAGAATACTGTATGTGTATAGGCAGAAGTTTAGGGCCTTTATCTTTTTCCAAATGAACTGGGCTCTATCTGCATCGAGAGGCCTATTGTTCCCCTCAGTCTGCATCAAGTGTTCACCGAACAGACTCACGCATCATTCTCGTCCTTTAGAAACGCTCCCCCTGACGCTCCTACCGCGTGATGAATGCCAGAGTGCATGAAGTGTCACGATTTGCAAGTGACTGATAAGCATTAAGAGGCACTGCGTTAGTATCGAAATGGAGTGCTGGTGTCATTCAGTCAGTGGTGCTCTATTCATGTGGCCATTGTACTTCATTCACCTCACACCCTCTCAGTTAGACCCGTCTCTGTCAGACCCTCTATTTGGGGTGGTTAAATCGTCCATATCGCATAAATGCTCGTTTATAAAAGCTGACAGACGTGGCGGTCGTTTATAGAAATTAATCACCTTCCAGTGTCTGAGGCCCATACTGTCAGTCACGCAAGACCAGGCTCACGGCTTCCTCCAGAGACACCTCTGCCTGCCAAGAGAATGTATGTGAGCCTGGAGAACTCGCTGTTCTTCAGAAATAAAGAATTTAGAGGGTTATTTTTATTTTTTTTTTACATTTTCATGAATCCTTAGATTTCTAATTTTAGATGGTGATGTAAATGCGAACGGAAAGAAACATGGACATATGTTGTTTGCTGAATTGTTTTCCTGAGACAAACTGAGTTATGTTCATTAATCAGCAGTTGGTTAATGGAAGGAATCTGTTGGGTACTGTTTTCACTCCCAAATGATGAGTTTAGCTGAGCTTGGTTAGCTTAATGAACATGGCACCTCAGAAAATGCTACATTTCTGATAATAGGTAGTCTGTCTGCTGAGTCATTTACAAAATAATCTAAATGCATGCAAGATAACTTTGATAATTGCTCTCTGCGTTGTTACAAAGATCTCTAGTACATTTTCTAGTGCAATTAGTTATCTGGGTGACATACAGCATATACTCCATTATTATCAACTCTAAGCCGACTCCCCTTCAGCCCCCTTAAACCTTAACACACATACAATAGACATATACTGTACACCACGCCCACTCCACCACACATTATACTGCTGGTTAACTGGAGAAATATGGTAGGAAATATAAAATGGAATCAAGCATTTTAAGAGGAACAAAATGTTCTCAGTTGCTTGTGTATGCAGTGATTTTATGTGCATGTATGCTAGTGAAGTGTGGGAATAGTATATAGGACGCCTTGCACAACATTAGACGAACTCCATTAAACTTTATGGCTTTGATTCTATGCATGGGAAACAAAGCTTAGAGAACTGAACCTTGACTACCCTCAGACTTAACAAGCCATGATGAGTAGTAAAACACACTCTGTCGTGGTGTGTGTGTGGGGGGGGGGGTTGCGATGGACAAAACAGATAACGGAGACACACTTGATAGAAAGATTTGCCAACAGCACACCCAGTATTTTTATAGCTACACTGAATGTGGTCCGCTAGTTCAATGCAGAATACAGAGTTGCTAGTGATTGTGGGTTCAGCCTTGCGCTCGATATGCTATGCTTTGGACCAGTGGTTATGTCTCCTATAGCTCACCTGTAATGAGGCATGGCACGGAGCGCAAAACGTGAGGATGCCGAAGGGTCGTGCAAACTGACAGTGTTTATTAATGTTAAGTAGCTACGAACAGCAAAGACCGACGCACACGTAGTGACACACACACGCTTAAATACACTCACGCTAGACAAGGTGAAACGGACTACAATTACACGCGAAAGACACACACGAAACACGAAGACACATACAAAGACGGATGCATACACAGGACGGGGAGGAGTCGAGGGCAGAGCAGTGAGTGCGGAGCTGACCTCATTACAGCCATGGTTTTGGTTGACAGGGCTTACACATACTGTCTTGCGATAAGTGTGTATGTAAGTTGCTCAGGCAAAGACAACTTACCACAACTGTTTAACGACCGCTGAAAACGTCACTGGATATGTGTGTTTGACACGTGTTGAAATGGTTTAGGTGGTTGAACCAGCTTCTTTTCTCATAACTTTGTCACAGGTGAACAAAAAAATGAATTAAAATCACTTAGATCTGCTGCACTTTACTGGTAGCCAAAATAATTGGCCTGCAGAGGCTACAACAATGGCTGTCTAATGTTGGAAACTGTGCCATTGGTGGCCACGTAAATAGACTTTCCTACCTAAGCAATCATGTGCTATCTCTTTTAGGCCCAAATAGATTTTCAAACATTTAATCATTTTGATGATGGCCTTTCCTATAGGTTCCTTGGAGTTGTCAATGGAAGCTTGTCAGGATTGTATGAGATAGACTTCAGCAACATTGACTGTTTTGTTGTGTTCCTTTGTGTTTCTGTGTCAGTGTTTGTCGCTTTGTAGACGTTTTTTGTTTGTTTGTTAGTTTTTTTTAGCCAGTGTTATTGTCTAGTGATTTCAGGGATAGTGAGGTTCGGTATTTTTGTCTTACATTCTGAGTTTAGTCTACTTCTTGTCACTTTTTTACATTTTTAACCTTCTACCATTTGATATTTCTTTTAAAGAAAGAAGGAGATGGAGATTGTTCATGCACATGCACTGTGCTTTACGAGAAATCTCGTATAGACATACCAGGTTAGACGCTTGGTGCCACCCCATATATTTGTTATTTAGTTTAAAAGAATCACAGGTTTTCGGTTGACATGTTTGGTATTTCCTTTGAGTTACGGTTAGATTTTGGCTCTTATAAA
Organism: Sternarchorhynchus goeldii; assembly: GCA_028565775.1. Lineage (NCBI taxonomy): Eukaryota > Metazoa > Chordata > Actinopteri > Gymnotiformes > Apteronotidae > Sternarchorhynchus > Sternarchorhynchus goeldii. Next base: position 11,217,092 of record JAOXYF010000008.1, read on the forward strand.
CACATGAATTTAGCATACATTTTTGTTGTGGTCACATTACATTACATCTCTAACTTCACGGTTACCACCTGAATATTAGAACATCCAGCATAGTTCTAACTAGTGTGATGTCTGAACTGCACTAGCTAACATTATCCATTGCTGACCGTTTTCTTATGGTGACAGTGGGGTGTGATAATCAACAGCACAAGTTTTCCTGAGATAAAAGCTATTGTGCCATTGATAGAGTCAATGTGAGAATGAGAGTGAGCTAGTTTTTCTAGCTTGACTTCAAACACAGTTTGCAATCAAACTCTCCCGCCTACAACAATCCATGGTTCATTCCACACTGACTCATTTCACATCTGTGGTTTGTTGTTTGCAAACAATCAAGGGAAAAATGTATAGGTTCACTGAATTTTAAAACTTTCCAATATGTTCTGACATATTGCTCTTGATAGCATTTGGTGGGTGGCTAAAGATGCACTATGCATATTATTCTCTGGGTCTCAGAATATTATAATGATTAGAACCTCAGAGTCTCTGAAACTCTTGTGTGAGGTATTCAGCTCGGTCGAAGGACTGTGAGCAAAGCTTCTCTGCAGTACCCCAAAAACCTGGCAGACCAAAAAACTCCACCCGTCTTTGTGACGCTCCTCTCATTCTGCATTTGGGTAAAACTGAGTTGTCTGAGTTCATACAGGTCTCTGACCTTGATTTGCTGAGTGTATAATGGTGCTTTCAAATTCTATGAATGTAAACACATTTGGCCTGAATTTCTTCTGTATGCCAGACTCACGAATCTTGCTAGGTTTCCAGATGCCAAGGAACTCTGAGATGTTTACTAAACAATAATTTTTTATTACACCAAATATAGTAAAAGCAGTCATACCTCAGTATGCCTCAACCATAGGCTCCAACATTCAGCAATAACATTTCCTGCACAGCCAATGTGGAAACATGTGTGTTATTAGATGACAATAAACATATTAAAGTTAGAAGATATTTTAACGAGACACTCAGGTAGACTTAGATTCATGACAAAATCATATTACTCAGACTTTGTGTATGTTATGCACAAACAGTGAGACTACAACAGTGTACTTTTATTACTCTGCTTTTCAACTTACAATGCTGGCATTAAATCTGGAATTCCAACAGTTTCTCTAGTATAGTGATTCCAGTCACAGAACACTGAAACTACACTGAATCCAGAAATTGTCATGGACCTCTTGATGGATGGATCTTAAGTTCATCTTGATGCTCATCCAACTGGCTTTAAATAGTCCATGGAACATAACACCGGACAAGTACATTTCTGCGTGTTTTAGATGAATATGAAAAATATTCAAGCCATTTTTTCCCTTAGAAACTAGTGAAGACCCTGAAAATTTGATCAACAAAAGTCCAATGTGTTATGTAATTAAATATTAAATTTTTTTTTTTACTTTTAGTTTGAGTAAATGGGAGAGTTGTTTCTTCTTTACACTAATAATGTTCACAAATTTTATTCCAGAAAATCTCACCATGCTGAAATCAGCTCAGTATCCAGGTTGGCTGGCACTGCTTTGATTGAAACTACCAGTTATGCAGTCGTACGAATTTGGTCTTCTTCCTGTTACCCCCAGCATGACTTGCAACAACAATGTTCCTAAGCAACCACAGCTGTACTACATATTCAATTAGAAAGGGTACAGTGTAGCGTTGTGGTAAACCTGCAGTGTTATGCTCTATGTACTGTATGAAAAAAAAACTAAAACCTTTAAAGCTGACTTGCACTGATCATTGAAGTCAATCTAAAAAAAACAACACAACCCAAACTGATTATTGTGAATATATTTGTTAGCCACAGCTGGTATACAGCACAGTGAGACTGAAAAGAAACATGTGTCATTCCACTACAAGCCCAGTCTGGGCCAGTATCACTTCATCATAGTCTGTTAGTGCAGGTATACACCAGACATACTCTTTAATGTAAAATTACTATACAAATGACACCACTAAATCATAGACAGGTAGGTTCTTTCCCACTCCACACTCCTTTGTGTAATACAATTATCGAGGGTTTTTGCCATGTGCCTACATAAAGGAGCCGCCACTCTGTTCTGTTTTCCCAGCTGCGCTGCAGCCAGATGAGAAGGGTTTTTTCCCACTTTGGTTTCTCTGGGCTGGTTAGAATGGTACCCCTGAGTCACAGACACCATTTCCTGCTCGTTTTGGATGATGCTTTGAACAGTATAGCCGACCGCAGCTTGCTTGAACCTGCAGGAGAGTAAGTGCACATCACCCTCCTGTCCACAGGCACCAGGCCTTTCACTCATACTAGTCTCAAATCAGCAAAGATAGAAGGGATGGCTTTCACTTTAACAGATAATGTGGACATAGCCGACAGTATGTAGAGCACAATGCATGTAGTTGCATACAACTCATAATTCAGATCAAGTATGCCTTTGTACCAGATAATTTTTCTCTATTCAGGTTCCCTATTATATAATTACAGATAATTATTGCAATTTGAATACATAGATGGTATTAAAATGACTAGGATAGATATATTCATCTTAGAGAATATCAAATGTCTAGCCTGTAGAAGAGATTTTTGTGGTGCTTATCTAACTGTAATCTGTCTGGAAGAGTTTTATCATCATTTTCAGAGGTTTGGCACTGGAATGCCATGCTTGTTTGGACCCCCTCAACAATCTTGTTCTCTCTCTCTCTCTATCCCTCTCTCTCTCTCTCTCTCTCTCTCTCTCTCTCTCTCTCTCTCTCTCTATCCCTCTCTCTCTCTACATCTCTGTTTCTATCTGCTTTCTCTGTCTGCCCCCCCCCCACCCCCACCC
>JAOXYF010000008.1:11241317-11255476 GCA_028565775.1 Sternarchorhynchus goeldii
TTTCAAGCATAAAAAAAATAGCTTTTTGTGCTTCGCTTTTTGCTTTGTACCTCACAGTATTGGTGTCCTGAAGTGCACTAGTGCATGTTAGCTGTGGCAGTTACCCAGCCCCTTAGTATGTGATCTTGCTTAGCTTCTTAGGGGGCCAAAATGTTTGTTTCTATATAGGGCTCTTCCAGGATCTTATATGCTATAAGATACCTACCACTGAACTGAACTGCTGGATGTATATATAGAAGTCACAGTTTCTGTTTTATTTATACTGTATCTCAGTGAATAATGCACACACACACTCACTTGCTTGGCTCATTCTCTGGTAAAGTTGTCACTAACTCTCACAGTACACACCCTGTCAATGTCGCCAAAACTGGCTTGTGAGACGTTCGGCTGTGAGTGAATAATAGAGAGGGAGAGAGAGAGAGAGAGAGAGGTACAAAGAGAAAGAGAGAGAGAGAGAGAGAGAGAGGTACAAAGAGAGAGAGAGAGAGAGAGAGAGAGAGACCACACGCATGTCTATCTTAGAGTTATCTTCTAAGAGCTGTCCACGTCTATCTTCATGGGTGCGCAGAGATGACTGTATGCAGTGCTACAGCATACTAGCATGTGTGTGTTTCTGTGATTCCTCCCTATGAACGCCTGGTGTGGAACCGGGCTTGGAGGGCTAGCACAATGAACCGGGGGAGTTCTATGCAAATGAAGCACCATGAGGCAAAGTGTTGGTGTTTTTAGGAAAATGAAGTCATTCCTAGAGGTATTTGCAGCAACAAGCCTAAACTCAAAGGCCTGTTTAATTGTAGGCTTCCGGCAGTGAGTCATAACTAACTCCACTCTTACATGATGTGTAAGGACAATGTCACCCTCACAACACTCGAATTCTACTCTCAAGAGTATTTTCAGACCGGCACCATCATAAGACACCGATACTCTATTTTTATGATGTACCATTGTGCTTAGCACAGCTGTTTAAAAGCTATGAGACAAGTAATATGCTGGGCTGAGAGGACACAAATTAATCACTAAACCATCCTATTTATATTCCACTTCATCCAACCCTTTTGCTCAGAGTTCACATGAATGGGCCTGCATGTATGTAAATGAAACCTGCATATACCTTTTGGATACACTCTCAGGCTATTGCAACATGTAACAATTAACTACATAGTTCACTGTGGTTGCCTGGCAAAGATTATGCCTTTACGCTCTGTGTTTAAATGATAGGACTTGTACTCAAAGCGTGTATAAGATACATGTCTTATATACAGAACATGCAGATGTTTGGAAGCTGACATTTACTAACTGACATTTACTTTCTCTCTGTACCTCTCCTGTCTGACAGCAGTCATATGCCCCGCCCCCTCCTCCCATGGCTCCGCCCAGTCCCAGCCCCAACAGCAGCAGCCACAGTGCAGTGGAGCAGCTTAGTAAAACCAACCTGTACATCCGAGGCCTCCCGCCTGGCACTACGGACCAAGACCTCATCAAACTCTGTCAACCGTGAGTCTCAGCCTCTCTCTGCATGCTCTCTCAGGCTCTCTGCTTCTCTCTCTCTGTGTCTCTCTGTCTCTTTCTCTCTCTCTCTCTGTCTCTCCATCTGCCTGTTTCTGACTCCTAGCTATTTCATGCCCATTTATAGTTGTAAAGATAATTCACATGCACTCTTGCGCACATACACACACACACACACACACACACACAAACACACACACACACACATACAAACACACACACACACACATACACACACACATATCCTGCTCTGACGCAGGCAAAGAAAAGTACATGGATGAGCAAAAATTCCAAGAATATCTTGGCCCGTATAAGGCAGTGAAGGGTCAGTCTCATTAGTCTTGGGAGATAAGCCCTTGTGAAACTCCATATGAAGAGCACAGGGCAGCTTGCATAATCTGCTCTTATGATGAATCTTCCAGATATATTTGCATGTGGGGGGTGATTGGCCTGTAAAACCAAGACGTCCAGTGAGAGATGACCCCGTTGGATTACTCAACATCACTTTCCCTGCCGTGCTTATCAAAACATGCCCAAGTTGCACCACGAGTGGCATGAACATGGAATCCTTAACGACCATGTGGTCCTCTGTTAACCTTCATTTGATGGATGTGTTTTTGTTTTGAGCACTGCCTGTGAACAGGGTGAACAGAGAGCATGTGTGTCTCCTGTGTGTTAGAGCTCACCCAGAGTTAAAGCCTAAAACGAGTGGAACTTGAGCCCATTAGGATCTGCCGTAATCTTTGTAATATACATTTGCTGAAACAAGAGAGCAATAATGACTATTTTTCATGCATATTAGCCACAGCTCACTCTACTCGGCCCCTCTACCGCACCGCTCTGCATCGTCACGCTCTCTCTCTCCTGCACCGCTCTGCATTGTGGCGTTCTTTGTCTCCAGGACCGCTCTGTATCGTCGTGCCCTCTCTCTCTCTCCGGGGTCCTTGTGCACCATGGTCCAGGTTTGCCCCAGGCCCAGAAAAGGATCGCAATCAAATATTCATGGCAATAAAAGTTTCATTAGGTGTGGCCGGCGTGCCAATTGGGCAGTAACATTTTGGAAAGGTCAAAGGGGTTTGCCTCGGGCGTCTCTTCCTCCGTGGCTCAGCGGGGAAAAAAAAAACAGTATCCGGAATGGCACTTTTCACTTTTCCCATAACCCCACGGTGATCTCTGGACACTGTCCGGGCCCCGGCATGCTGTACTGCGGCGCTCTAAACCGCGTCCCCAAGCAGGCACACGCTCGCATTCCGACGACGTCCTCTCTTCAACGGTCTGCTCTCCCTGGCATGCTGAAGTGCCGTTGTCAGGCTGACATTTTGGAGATCTTCTTTTGCGATTCCCCTTGGAAGCCTGACAGAGAGTTGAGAGACCAGGCTACAATAGGTCTGGAATCTAAAAGGAAAATCTCAGTGACCTCAGCAGTTTTCCAATCTCTCTCACTTTTTTTTTTTTCTTTCTTTTCAGGGGAGCTGCAGACACAAAGCTGATATGTATTTTATATGCACTGTGTCTTTTTTAGACAGTTGCAGTGTTAAAACTAAGGCAGCCTACGAATTGGTGCTGTCCTGCTTCACCAAGGGTATTCACGGGCATTCCTTATTAATGTTCTAAAAATGGTGCAGCTGTCTAATAGAGATATAGCGGTCAGTGTTTTTGAGGGCACTGAGTCACTAAGTCAGACCCAACCCTGAAAACATCTAAAAACATCCACAGCCACGTAATTAAAAGGTCTGATTATGAATTATGTATATTTATTATGTGCCTCAAGTGAACATATGTGTCTCAATACATTTTTGTTTTCTAATTGCATCTACACTTATAGGTCTCTTTCTGGTTGCTTTTGTACATCTCGCCCTACGTCTCCCTGTCCCAGGAAGTCTGACAGTAGCTATGCATGTATGAGTGAAACCGATATTAATAAAAATGAGTTTTAGAGGTGTCAGCACATATTCAGATCTTATTTGTTACTTTAGCATTCTGTGAGATCATCTTGGCATAATGAATTAACCCTATGGCCAGCCAGACCCACTGTTTCAAATAATCCCATTTTAGAGACTCTTATTATTTGATCCAAATTTCAGATAACACACTCCTGGACCAGAGCTAACTGTGCTCTGTGGGTTTATGTTAGACTTCTGTTTGTCCCTTGTAAAGTGTTAATAAAACTTTGTTAGAAGAGAATAGTCTGTAGCACTGAGGATGGAAGTGGGGCAATGTGTAGGTGGAGTGGTTGTGGTGAAATGTTTTGCTTCTTTTGTGGGTTTGTGTCTTCATACAATCCACTGTGTTTGGAATCTGAATATCAATATCTGCTATAATATTATATTATATTTTATATATATGTGTGTGTGTGTGTGTGTGTGTGTGTGTGTGTGTGTGTATCCACTGCTATTAGAATTAGAACTATTGTTATTTTTTCTGTTGGTTATCCATTGATTTGACACAGGTAATTTTCTCTTAAGATGATAAAAGATATAAGATAACATCCACATTCTGGCAGCTGAGATTTCTCTCTCTTCCTCCCTCCCTCCCTCCCTAACCCTCTCTCTCTCTGTCTATCCCAAGTCATAGAATGGTGCTTCCGAGTTTTATGCACTCAGGGGCCACCCTCTTACTCTGTGCTTGATTGGCTGACTGACTGACTGAAGGAATGTCCCTCATGTGCCTTGCTGCCATCTTGTGAGTGGAGCTCTGGGGCTCTAGGGGACCTCAGTCACAGACCACAGATAGACAGACACACCTTTATTTCCACTTTGACAGTATGCGGGTTTGCTTTCACTACAGTGGCAGGTCAAGGATTAACCTTCTCAAGGTTTTGTTTAGTAGTGCTGACATGTTAGAGACCACTGATACTGGGAATAGATCGGGATGTAGTGCTTCCACACACAGTGTGAAAGTGTTACATGTTGCTCATACATCGAGTTGACACATGGCTCACATACACACACACACACACACACACACACACACACACACAATCCCAAAATAATGCATTTGTAATCCTACAAAATGTTTTTTTTTTCTTCAGTGTGGCTGAACAACTACATACACTAGTAGGGTTAGACAGCTCCTTAACATCTGCTGTATGCTCTATCCTTTAAATCGCTGCCGTGTTGTGAGTGTTGAACATGTGCAATGATTATTAAAACATGACACAATGACAGCATTACTTACAAAAAACAAACCTGAAATGATTTTAGATCCAGTGTATCTCCCTCGCAATCAAATAAATAAATAAATCAAAGGCACCTACATGAGTCGCAGGAATTGATTCGAAGCAGATACTGTGCTGGACTTATTCAGTCTCAAGTGCAGCAATCCCTCGGTGCCATTCTAACCCTGACCTGAAGCAGATGATCGACCTGAAGCAGATGATTGCTACTCTGCATGTAGGTAACAGTAAAACGGAGGGGGAGTGGGAGAGAGAGACAGAGGAAAAGAGACATGGAGAAAGAGAGAGAAGTTGCCCTCTCCTCAGGCTAAATCTCTGGTTGAATGGCCTTCTGTTCTGCCAGTGTGGCTTCCAGACCATGTCTAATACAGACAGAGAGGAGACTTTTCATCTTATTAAAGCAGCATTGATTCTATTTGCCATGTTATGAAGGCACTCACGCCATGATCTTGTGTACTGGTGCCATAAACTTAGTCTCCCATCTAGAGTGTCACAAAGGTCCCTTCACACTGGACAAATCCACGAACACCACGTATCTACTCATCTGCACACGCAGATGATAGGTGCACAGTCAAGGCGAGACAGCTGCTTCGGTAGCCAATTAAGAGATCCTCCACACACACCTGGATGCCAGTTGAAAGATATCGGAAGATGTCGGTTCACATCTCACTGCACGCGACATCAAACAGTCCGGCATTCATGGCTGCCAGCGGTCTAGGAAACATAAACACATAGATCAGAGTGGGTGAGGGCCCTTTGAGAGCTGTCATTAGCACTTCACACGTCAGATGAGAGCTCCATACACCAAACACAATTTGGTCCTGGTGATGCACAAAATCAACTGGGAATTGTTCCTAGCCAGGGCTGTCAAAACATGTTGGGCTCAGACACGTCATGTTTTTCTAACAGTGCGTGAAAATGCAAACATATTTGCCATATTTCATGCATGGCGTACACCTAATCTAAAATTTGTGAACATTTTGAGCTGTAACTTATTGACAATTGGCAATTATATTGCCAGAGTTACTGGAAGCATAGAGCAAAACAATCAGAGCATAGACAAACATATTTATTTTTTAATATTCAATGAGAGAATTACTCATGAGGATCAGAGCACTTCAGCATCTTCCACAAATGCACAAAGAAGTAAACTGACTTTTTAAAAAGAAAGAGAGAAAAGAGGGAGCATCAGCTGAGTGTAAAGTTCAGAGTGAGATCGCTTTGAGTAAGGGAGGACTCTCCTGGATCTCTTCCCTCCTCTCCTGCTTGACTTGTTATGGAAACGAAGTTCCTCTGGACCCAGGTGGATCTAAATCATTAGAACATACTGATCCTCCTCAAACTGAATTCTGATGTTACCCAAGCACAGGTCTGTGTGAGTGGAGTGGCTGGGTTTGAGTGTGTGCTTGTCTGGCATGACAGGCAGGAAGTGTGAGCATTCTGTAGGCTCATGAGCCCAAAGCTGTGACTGACTTCCACATTTACAGGAGTGTTTAAATGTACGTGTATGTACAAGTATGGTAACTATCACGTTTTCATTTCAAATACAAATGTACATTTTTTGTATACAGAAATTATGTACATTTATGTTATTAATGTTATTTAAGGTCACGTTCCAACTCATATCTTTGTAAGTATCATTTCTATGTAACATAGAGGGTATGACCTTAAACTTGCATTTGCAGAGTTGAAAGTTTAGTTTTTGTAGAGCAAAAGGACCCGCAGAAATGAGTTGTGTTGCAAAATGTTTAGTATAAAGAATTATGACACTATTTATGACTACTGTTTTTTTCTTTGTAGAATATAATTTTTTTTCCATGTTTAGGACTTTTTGCCCCTCTGGTAACTTGGAACCCTCTGGGTTGGAATGCAGAGAAGCTTCTGGAAAGTCATTGTTTATTTCTAAATGGAGGTCATTGGCAGTAAATTCCTGGTGAATACTACACACTGGTTTGCCTCTAATCTGGTCTTAAAAGAGTCATTGACCCAATCCCATGTATTATTTTTACCTCTACCCCTTGTTTTTGAGTTTATGGGATGGTAGGGATAAAAACAAAAATCTTCCCCTATAAACTAAGGTTATTCTTCAAGAATCTGGTACATCATCAGTAGTTGTAGTCAGTGACTCTTATGTTGACGAGTTTTTGCCAGGCATTTCCGGTATGTTGTTCTCTAGATGTAGTCATCTTGCTTACTACCTACGTATCTAGTTACTGAGATATTGGAGTAGCCTGCTAATGAATTTTTATTGATTGGTAGAAAAAAGGACCATAATACACTGAAATGACATTAAACTAAGATAACGGTTAATGTAATTTTTATATTATTATTAATGGAGAAAATACTTTTGCAGGATCTGTGGTCACTTGTGCAACCATCTTGTAAGTGATTCACAAGATGTTCTCAGAAAATTCTCATAAGTCTCCTCTTGTAGTATATACCCCTGAAACATCTCTGTTTGGGGAAGCACGTAGCATCGACCTACCTCTCTACACCTCTAATCCCACAAAAATCAGTACACACTAGACGTGAATGCACAAAACAGAGAGGAACGGCTATGTGGTAGAGCCAAGGGTGAGACACGATTGGGCCGTTGTCATGCTAGTGGCACCTTGTTATCACCATTTTGTACCAATTCTTTTGAACAATGTATTAATCTTTTACCCACATTATGGTTCATGGTAAATGACACAAGGGAAAGAGGAGGGAAGTAAATTAGGCTATAAAAAAATCTGGCACCACTACACCATTGAGCAACCACTTCCCTAAGCTCCTTCCTTAGTGGGCCAATTCAACATGCACTTCTCTATATATATCCTTGTTAGCTTTTAATTATATATTTTAAAATCTTCCTGTTTTCCAACCAAGTCCATTTGAGCAGTACAAAGTGGCAAGGCCATCCAATCAACATATCAAAAATGAAGACAACTTACTGCTCAGTTCACGCACCAGGTCCAGGTGAAAGGAAAAACTCAGAGAAGCAACGTTTGTTTGTTTGTATATTTTTCTTAAGTTTTTTAAGTCTGCTTTTAAAGAGATGTTCATATGACCCCCGTTTCAGCTTGCCAAATAACGCATTGCTCCCTGTGCCTTACTGCCTTACCGATCATCTGAGATGCTGCTGTGTTGGTTACGTTTTGCATGCACAGTGACAGCAGCTGAAGCCCAGCGGCTGGGTGTTCATCACACGCTTTTCCTCATGATGTTCGAGAGCATGCTCTTTCCACACCAAGCCACTAGTTTTCTTCTTGCACACTTTCTGTTATGCCATTGGATCCAGTCCTCCAGGCACTTTGTTTACTGAAGCCACATTATATGCAGAAAAATTCCAAACATCAACATTGTTTCTGTAAACAATCTCAACCGTATCCCAAGACATGAATATCTCCATTTCCAAAATGTACGACGGCATATATTTACGTAGAAACAGTGTTGCAAACCTTGCATTTTGTTTCTATTGTTTTGAGGCCAAAATGTCAACTGTGGCGCCTCAAATGATTCAGATATGCAAAATGTTCCAGAGCTTTTGTTTCAATATGAAGATACCAGGCTAAACTGCATCGCAAAAGATCAGAGCGATCCACTTTACCAGCGTCCGTGGCACGAAAGCCTGATGGGCGGAGCGTTGCTCTGGTGACAGAGAAATGATCCCTCCTTTATTAAACACCCCTGTAAAAGTGGAGTAATATAGTCGCTCGTCTTACCTGGAGGAAGGAGACGCATTAAACATTAATTAAAAGTCACATCGGGAGTGCCTTTCTTATATCAGTCACCCCTTCCTGCTGGCGGAGACGGAGGAAGATAAGGAACGTTATTACCTTCTCTGATGAAGGAGGGGAGAGAGAGCGAGAGACGGGTCGGGAGGGAGCCGTGGCCCATCCTGATCGTACCTCCACGTGTCCGTCGTTAATGAATTTCGAAAGACTAAACGTGCTGCGGATAGATAGCCTTCGCTTTGCTTGTGACAGAGACGACAAGGTTTTGAAGAAGAGGACGTGGCTGTTTAGAAGTGAAGGCGCAGCAAATAGGCTTTAATGCTTTTGATTGTCTAAATCATTTACGTGGGTTTCGCTCAAAGTCCGGCCCAAAGTGCACTTACCCTTTTTAAGTTTCTTTTAAAGACTATAGGGGCATACATTGATGAACAATCCCTAGGAAAGAGTATTTAATGAATGGGGATTTTAGGCCCATTCCATACCCTAGAGTAAACATACCCCCAAACAACAAATACTTACAGCCTTAAATGAAAAGTATATTAGTAATTGATGTATTACTTGTTTACTTGTTTTGCTGACGTTGCCATTTCTGTTTTCTCTAGGTATGGGAAAATAGTGTCAACAAAGGCGATCCTCGACAAAAACACCAACCAGTGCAAAGGTGAGTAATGTTATTGAAGTGCATGCTGTTCATCGGCTGTTTGGCTGCTAATGGTCCAAAGCCATTTAAATGTGACCTGTGTGGGCAGTTTCACAAAATATTTGAGGTGCTTTAAGGTATTGAGTTGGCTTGTTTAGGTCCCCAGAAGAGTGTGACACCCATGTGAGTCTTCCTCTACTGATAAATGTTTACATGCTTTCACAAGTGCCCTCTCGAGTAGTAGAACCATCTGGGCGGTGGTTGGGATAATCTTTACAACAGGATAAGCATTGGCGTGCTTGTCTGAGGAACCCTCACAGCCGGATAAAAGTTAGCGTGACTAAAAGGCTTAGAAATAGTATGAAAGGGTCCAGGATTTCTCCTGTGTTGCTCTCAGAAGAGGGGAGGGGGAGGGGGGGGGCGCTGGTTAAAATAGCCATAGGGCGAGGGAGGCGTTCGACTGAAATCGATGATTTAGTGGACAGCCTCTTTTCAGGAGGCACTCCACCACAGATGGAAATAAACAACCTTGCTTCCACACAGAGTCCTGGGCATCAGAGCTTCTTCATCTCTGTGAGTGTAACCTTATGTGTGCGGGCACGTGTGTGCTCTCGTATATCTCCACTTGGTGCTGCAAGCCCTTTGAGCAAGTTTAACAGTATAATAGATAAAGAGAAGCAAAAGACTTAGGAAGGCTGTATAATCCAACGCAAGCTTAAATACAGTAAACATTAACAAGAAATATGACAAAGTTATATCACAGTGTATTAGGAAGCAAAGTTAATTGAATCCACATCTGCATTAGTCTCAGTTCAGTTCAGTCCAGTCACTATATCATAACTGTTAGAGAGAGAGTTCAGAGAAGCAAGGACACAGAGGAAACAACTTGGGTTTCAGAGGACTTCCTCTTCCCAGATACCCCCTCCACCCTGCCCCCTCTTGCCACACGTCCAGTCTCACGGGCCTCATGCCAGCAGCTCTGGGAGCCAGGGCCATTAAAACAGTGTAAAGCAGAGGAACAAAAAGATAATCTTTCATGCTGTACATATCTCCCAAGCCTTACTGAGCAGTCTGAATGGATAGATGTGTTTACAGCCTTTTTATTGTTATCTGACAGCTAACTTTACTGGGGAAAAAAAAGCTGCTGTAGGTACAAATTATGCTCATACAGGGGGCATTTCAGAGCAGCGTAGTTTCATAACCCATGTATTTCATAACTGTCTTAAGGGGGTTCGCATGGTCACGCTGACACGTACCAATTTTTCTTTGTACAAGAGGAAGACTGCAGCTATGTTCGCTTCACTGATGTCACAATCGCATCTGAGCTCCAGCTGGTTTGCTGTTTTCTTTCTTTGCTGACTAACTCTTTGTGCACCAGACACAAACGTAGTCACAACGGTGCCCTCTTACCTTCTGACTCTTAATTACATGGGACTATGATTTAACATGGGACGTTTGCAACATATGTTATGCTATACGTCAGACAAGCAACAAATCATCAGTAATTGCTGCAAGATTAAGTTTATTACAAGATTACAAGATGTTTGTTACAGTACTGCTTAATCATATTTTAATGGGGGGTCATGGTGGTGGGGGGTGGAGTAAGATTTCAGATTCAAATAGTTATTTTTTTAAACTTATTTTTAAAAATGAGATACTTTCATCAGAGAAATAAAGCATGAATATTTGTGTGTGTAGATCAGGACAACCTATGAGTGCAATACTTTCCCCAAAGTTCTGTTACATGAGACACAGATATATAGAAAGATGTTTCCACACACTTGGGACTTCTTTTAGAGGATGTGGCACAGGGTTTTTTGCTGTTCCTAGGATTGTTCTTCCCAGGACTGAGACTGTTGTCATATTGGGATCTGTTGGAACAACACTCCTATAGCTTAGGGGTCACAGACCCTATGTGTGTGTGTGTGTGTGTGACAGAAAGAGAGAGAGAGAGAGGTTTTGTAATTCAGAATAGAGTGAGGATATATCACATTTTTTAAAACCAAGTAATCTCTTCAAACACACTCGCATATACACACCCCACAAATACAAACACGCACTTCTGCATCTGCTTCCTCTGCTCTAAAGCTATGGTTTCCTCTGGCTCATTCCTGTGTGGTTGAACTGGGCGGACTGTTGTGTGTAGAATTCTCAGCTCTGCATTCTTCAGCCTGAGCCTTCTGTGCTTGCCAGCTTCCTGGTGACCGATGCAGCACCCTAGAGGTCAGCAACCTCAGAAATGGTCACTGTTCTCACTGACGAGAAGCACACACACACACACACACATACTTTTAGAAGGCTTATGAAACATCTGCAGTCTCTGGGAATATTTGCACATTTCTCTGCAGTGGAGAAAGGAGTAAAACATCTGCCTATGTCTCTCTCTCTCTCTCTCTCTCTCTCTCTCTCACCCTCCCTCTCAAGCTTATGAAAGTCTCCACTATGTGTCCTGCTCAGACCCAGAATCACAACCGCAGACTCACAGCACACACACACATACACACACACAAACACACACACACACACACAAGTGCACAGTGTTTTGGAGTTTTGTGGAATAGTTTTGGATTTAAAAGGTTAGGCACCGAAATTAGTTCTGTAATAGTTAAACAGAAATAGAGAGTGATAAAGAGAGTTAAGTGAGAGGAAGAGAGACATATATAGAGAAAAAAAGGCTGAGGGAGAGAGAGAGAGATAGAGAGGGGGAGAGGATGTAACCTGCTGGATGTCATGTGTAAGGCCAGTCAAAACCCACCTATTTTTTTTTTTTTAAAAAAAGGTTTGGCAAGCTTGAGTCAAGAATAACATGGTTCTCACTCCTGTACTGCATAAAAATGATATGATAAATCGATCTGTCTTCTGATTGTCTCCTGCTCTGGGTTTGTGTAGGTTATGGGTTTGTGGATTTCGACAGTCCTGCAGCAGCGCAGAAAGCAGTGGCCTCTCTGAAAGCCAGTGGAGTCCAGGCCCAGATGGCCAAGGTAAGACCTGTGGAGCCGATCCTCCACCCAGAGCCAGACGAACTGCTACTGCAGCAGGCTAGGGCCATGTCCTCCATGTCCTTCTGTGAACTCTCCGTTGATGGTAGTAAACACGTCAATTTTTCGATGAAGACATTAGTTTTCATTTGTAACCCATCTTACCCTCACACAATGTACAAGACAATAATATGTGAACAAGTCTAATAAACAGATGTAATAGTATAGCAAGCTCTGTGAGGGGTCCTGCAAATATATCTTTTAAAAATACCTGGCAACCCCAGAGAGAAGCATTGCATCTTATCATTATCTTGGAATTCAGTTGTGGGGCTCAAAATAGCAAATATACCAAAAGTCACTAGACATAAACACATTCCCAGTTCTAACCTAGTACTGTGGCTGTTGTGTAAAGATGTATCGATTTGTGAAGCATGACCTCTGGAGTGTGGGTGTGTGCATCCATAGTAAACAGTGCATTTCCAGGGAAAACTTCACAATAGGGTTTGTGGATAAGAACACCAAGAATAAAGCACAGAGGACCACAGGGCAATGTGGTCTCATAATTTATAACTGACAAAATCAGACCTGGGGTGGTTTCCTTGGTTCTGTTGCATGGAATGCAATCCGTATTTGTGGAGAGAAATCCTAGTTTAACTCTACATTTTCTAAGGGTTACACCATAAGAAAATAAATATCTACCTCAATATGTAGCTTCAGATACAAAATACACACACATACACAGAGAGAAAAGCGAGAGAAAGCTGCTCACAGCTTCTTTAGTAATATATATTCATAATATTACTTTGGGCCATCAGGATGCAGAACATTTATGTCATAAATCATATTTAAATGCATGGCTGTCATTGCTCTGAGCCAAATGACACCACTGACCCGCTCCTCTGTCTCTAATAAAACCGACAGGTCATCAGAAAGAGAGAGAGTGAGATGGACCAGCCTGTGAGACACCCAGACTGCTCTTTCTGTTCCAAATATGTGCCATGTTGATAGATAAGACATCTGTCTGTTTGCTACTCTTACGAGGAAAGGGAATGTTAATTATTAAACTTTAACACTCCTTAACTGTCATTCACATTATTACATACATTCTTATCCAGATCAGGTTACCTGTTTATCACAGTGACAGTATGTGTGCTCCCTGGGAATTAAACCCATGACCTTGATGATGTTGACACCTTGCTCTACCTGTTCTACCAGGTGAACTACAGGAGATCGCTAACAAGACCTATTACAATTAGTAATAGTCTGCATTATTATTAGTATTTAAATACTAATTTAAAGGTAAGAAGGAATTATAGGACTACGAATTATAGGAATTATATAATCTGTGATTATAGAAGTCTCTGTGAAGTTAAGATGTTAAGAAACATTTTACTGTTTAGCCTGCCACATTTAAGCAATACCAAAATGGCCATTAAAAGACAAATAAGCCATCTTAAAGCTCATCACATTAGCTCTTACATCTTGTTCTGTTGAAGGTGTTTCATTCCAACCACAACCATCCCAGTTAAGCGTGAATTCCAACCATAGCCATCTCAGTTAAGCGTGAATTCCAACCATAGCCATCCCAGTTAAGCGTGAATTCCAAGCATAACCATCCCAGTTAAGTTCCCTCCAACCACAACCATATCCAGCCATAAAGCACATGGCTGACCTGAAATCTGAGAGAGAGATTTGTTAGTTCAACAAAAATAAATAAATAAAAAAATCATACTGAAAAAAAACCATACAGAAGTCCTTGAAATTGCAAAGTATGCTGATAATAAATGAAAACTAATCTAAGACGATTGTTATGAGAGGAAAAAACAGCACACAAACAAATAAAAACAAACATGCCAGAGATTATTAGGGTTGATAGAAGAGCCGTCAACTTCCAGTGTGATGTTACAGTCCAAGTATGTAGGGTAGATAAATACGATAAAGAGCCACAGAACTCGAGGAAAAACTCATGACTCATGAGCTACACACTCATGTCATTGATCAGCCTTTGTGTGGATGGTAAAGTGTGTGCTTTAGAAAGCGCTGTGTGTGTTTGCACCAGGGAGAATTGGATAACCCCAGCAATCTTTCCCCCTCTTTCTCCTCTGATTGGTAATGCCCCTTTGATCTTAATATGCCAGATTACA
>JAOXYF010000008.1:11267594-11285797 GCA_028565775.1 Sternarchorhynchus goeldii
TGTGTGTGTGTGTGTGTGTGTGTGTGTGTGTGTGTGTGTGTGTGTGTGTGAGAGTGTGTGTGTGTGTGTGTGTGAGAATGAGAGGAAAAGTGAGGAGGACAGATCTATAATTCATTCCTAAAGTCTGGGTGAGAGTGTATGTGTCATGTATATATTATGAATTTGTTTGTTTTAGGATGATGTTTTATGTATGTGTGTGTATGGATGCATCTATATGTGCATGCATGTGTATCTGTGTGTGTGAATGTGTGTGAGCATGTATATGATTTGTGTATTTGTGTAGTTATATGCTTGTGTTCATATGTGTTTACATATACAAGCTGACCATTGCGGGTGTGTGTGTTATTGCTGGGGGGGCGTGGGGTGGATTTGCATGCGTTCCCCTCGGTCAGAGACTGCGTGGGAGATGCTGGTCTGGATGGTAATCAGGCTGTGTTCACTGTGGTGATCTCAACCCATTTAGCTGTGGTGCTGCACACTTCCTGCTGACTCGTTCATCTCATCCTCTCCAAAGAACTCCCAAATAACCTTGTGCTGCCAAGCTGGTACCAGTCCTGCTGAGAGAGAGAAAGACAGAGTGAGGGAGAAGAGGGAGAGAGAGAGAGAGAGAGAGAGAGAGAGAGAGAGAGAGAGTGGGAGAGTCAGTATGCATAGCTCTATACACTTACTAAAGTATGTTTGTATACTTCACTGCTACCAGACAAGGACTACACTTTTAAATGAGCAGAAAAGCAAGTCTTTGCATAACGGCTCATTCAGGGGGACATTTAAGTAATCGGGAAACGAGTATTTTTGTTTTGATTTGGTCTCCTTGTCTAAACTGTTGGAACGGTTCTTCCCATGCTAACACTGAGTCTACTGCTGAGCCTGCTACACAAGGGATCGGCAGAACACTCCAGGGAAATATATATACACACACATGCCAGAGAGATGACTGGGATTTATCTCAAACTGACACAGTTCTATGCCAAAGGACTTCCAAAATCGAAAATGTAGCCATAGAGAGGAGCGCAAGAGGTATATTTGTACATTTATGTTTGCATTGTTTATTTCTTTTTGTTGGTCTTACTCATACAGCTAGGACCACATGACTCCAAGCCAGGCTACGGCTCCTGGGATCTTATGGGAGGTGGGAGTTGAACAATGATGTACAGAATATCAACACAACATTTATCAATCTCTCTTCTCTCTCTCTCTCTTCTGTCCATCTCTACCTCTCTCTCTCTCTCTCTCTCTCTCTCTCTCTCTCTTTGTTTTTCTTTGATTACATCCCTACTCAGTGAAGAAGACTCTTCTCTTTCTTGAGAGCTCAAGCCTCTTCGCTGCCCACACAGAAAAACCCACGGTTGCAAGGTTCCCTTGTGCTAATCTTACCCAACACACACAGCCACGGATCAACCTGAAGTAGCATCACACACACCTCGTCGCCTTTTAACCTGTGTGTTCAAACACACACACACACACACACACACACCACCAGCAGCAATAATAACAGCATGCATAAACACACATGCAAAAAGGGTACAGCAATACAGACCCTGGCAAATTAAACAGCATTTGTAAAACTGAAGCTGAGGAACATGGAGCTCAAATAGGAGATCCCTGCAATGAAGGAATGCTCTCCTGTCACTTTGGACACCAAAGAGAAATATGCCTTCTGTGGGATTTCGCTTGGCTGAGCTGTTCAGTGCCAGCCCCACCTGTCTGGCCTGCACAGTGTGGATGTGTTCCAGATTGTCTGGGATAGTTGTCTCATTGCATTTTCTAATTATTACATCAGGAAATTAGCATGACTCTGTCAGTCCAATGATATCAGGACCTACAAGGCAACAGCACTCAAACTGACGACTTGTAACCTATCATCTCTGTGCTAGGAGAATCTTATATCTCCAAAACTGTAACTGTATGGTTACAGAAGGAAGTTTAACATCTGCTGGTGAACTTGAAAGGTTTTTTTTCTAAATCATTTTGGATAATTTCCTTTGGTCCATTCATCATGACATGTTCACGCAAATATAAAAGCAGATGTCCCTTTCAAATATGAGGTTTCTTATGATAGCGATGCTATATTTCATTAACGATATGAGCTGTAATTGCATTAAAACGTCTTGTTGCAAATTATCTTTTTATGCATTTAATTCAGCCCAAGGGTAACCGAAGTAAAGCTAACAGAGAAAAGGCTGTTTGAGATTCTTTACACAGCTGTGTATCTTACACACATGCACACTTTGTAATGCCCCAGGGGAGAATCATTCTCTTTGGTTGCCACAGGCCATCCCAGGACGCACTTCTCTCTCCACAATCTCTAGGTTCTTGCCCTGTAGTTGCACTTGTGTGTTGCCATTTTGGTCTTCAATGTGATTCTTCTGTAAGTGTCCTGCTGTTCTATGATCTCTTCCTAGATGACTGTGCTTCTCCACAACTTTTATTACATCTCTCTCCTTTAACTTCAAGCCCATCAGGATTGTCTGACCAGACACCAGATGCCGTTTGCTTGAAATACATTTATAGCATTTCTCTCTTTTCCCCTTTCATTCTTTCTTCCTCTCTTTTTCTTCTTCCTCTGTCTTCCTCTCTCACTCTTCTTCTTCTCCAAAAAACTTTCACTTTTCATTTTTACTTTCATATCTCAAAAAGTGCTTTTTTCAGTGATAATCCACTAGGATCGTTGGTTATTGCATTTATTTAATGAAAAATCCAGCCCCCTGGAAGACAAGTGTATGAGAAAGAGAGAGAGAGAGAGAGAGAGAGAGAGAGAGAGTGGAGGGAAAGGAGCAGGGTTCTCAGAGTGTCCGTGATGGAGGCTGGTGTTATTAAGTGTGGCGATGGTGTGGAACCAAGGCTCTGTTGCTTTGGCCCTGGGCTTGTTATGAGAGCGGCTCGGCCGAGGCGATTTCACCCAGATATCCCCTGCTCACCCTTCTTCCCGCTTTCTCTCTTTCCCTGCTGTGGTGCGTCCCTCAACCCCGGTCATTAGCCAGTCTTGAATCGCATTGGTTACCAGTTGCTTCAAATCCTCACTGCTCTAAGGAATGGGGGCTCAGGAGCTCCATGGCGGGTCTTCGTGGCAGGTCTCCATGGTGGGTTTACATGTCTCTGTGTAGGCACATACTCCGAGTTGCCTTAAGTGACCTCGTCGTCGTGAGCTCGCATAACCCCGTGAATAGTTGGCAGCGTTTACTGTGTTCCATTTTGTGAGTATTCTCTAGCATTGCTGTTTTTGGGAGCGCATGTTCAGCATTGCATTTCAGTTCAGCGCTGGTCTGGCATCACTGGAGGACCTCACTGTGCTGAGAAACCCGTAGAGAAACAGACATCTTTTACTTGGCCAATGTGTTGGGCAGAATGCTGTGTGATAATCATCTGTCCACATAAGCTGAGGGAGGAAGCTGTCTTAGCTCTCCTTCCTCAGCTCCCACCCCCATCTTTCTCCTTCTACTCCCCCTCCCTCTCTCACTCCCTGCCCTATCAGTCCATCTCCCCCGGTGTTAACCCCCCTCCATCGTCTCTTTGCGCTAATGAGTCCCTCTGGACAGGCATAAAAAGGTCCTCTCATCAGCCATCTCCAAGATGAGTGTGCCTTCAAAGAGCTTCCCCACACATTAGCATAACAAGGCTACCTGCACGCGCTGGCAGAGGTTGAGCCAGAGAGAGAGAAAGAGAAAGATCCCCCTCACCTACACAGCATGAATCATTTAGTGTGCTGGCCAACCCGAGTCTAAACCCATGAGCAGGTGTTTGGCCGACCCCCCCCCTTGCTTGCCCCGTCTCCTCCCAGACTCCCAGGTCCCAGTGCTAGCCAGCGGAGAAGCCCCCACCTTTCACTCAATCTTTCTGTGCTGAAGATCAAAGACCAAGTAAAAGCCTCTTGCAGCTTTGTTTCCAGAACGTCACCAGCTCTTTAAGCAGTCATTTCTGCTAGCCTAAGTGTGTGGGCACGTCTCATTTACAAGGCTGCCTTCGAAGGTTTTATTTCTTGGCCGCATACGTCATAAGGGCCCATTTAAAAAGAACGTTGAGGATCATTGATACGCGAACAAGAAACGGGTCCTTCTTTTAACCGAATCCTAGATATGCACCAATGCTTTTGTGTCACGCGAAAAGCAACTATCACAACAATGCAGCAGAGCCAGGAAAGATGGGAACAAAAGAGTTTTTGAATTTATGTTTCCAGCATTTATTATAAAAATTGTTTGCAGTTTGCCTCATAAATGACCAATAAATGAGTGAATAAGTGAACTGTCATTAAATGTAAACTCATGAATAAGTGCCCAACTATATTGTTAGCAGACTATAGCTGTCTCATTAGCCAAGCCCATCAGTTTAGTAGCTAGCTATTCGTGTACATTTAATTAGCTAGCTAGCTGGGTAATGTTAAGGAAGCTATTTAAACTTGCTATTCTCTTCACCTCACAAATCAGATGTGGGAATTACATGTGACACTACAGAAGGTACGAGTCCTCTATCATTTGGTGCCAGCTCCAGAGGAAGGGGTCTCTGTAGATTGCTGCTCCTAAGGACGTCACTACGGACGTTCCTAGGCCTGGGAGACAGCGCTCCAGCGCAGCTGTACCAGGCAGAAGGCACTGTCACTTAAACTGGCCGACCTGATTAGCTGCTCCAGGCCGCACTTCATTTGACGCATGGCTGCGTAAACCTGTTAGATGCTAAATGCTACGTGTCTTACCTCATGTTCTTATGGCTGGCCAAAATTCACCCGCGCCACAGCTTGTGTGTCCTGAAGGTTTCACTTTTGTAGACACACTTGGTTCCCTGTCACCCTCAGTAGCACTTGTGCTTTGTGATGTATGACATTTACAGACAGAAGTAAAACCACTCATTTGAGCTATTTTTCCACTAAGAGCACTTCAGTTAGAGCATTCAGACTCTCTGTGACATCTTCTGAGTGAAAAGAGCTGAAGAATAGAGGCCATTCCAACTCAGTGTCCAGTGTGTGTAGTGTGTAAGAATACTTGTACAGGTTTTGCCACTCATCTGTTTTTCTTTTGAGATTTACTGATTTTTACAAGGCTTTCTTTTGAGATTTACTGATTTTTAACCAATACCATATTTGACCCATTGGAGTTTAGGCCATTTTTTGTCACTTTTTTATATTCTAATATTACTATTTTACTAAAATTATTTTTCCATTATGCTTTATATTATTTTTTTCAGCATAACCTTGGCCAAGTCCATAAAATATTATCATGGGTCACTTATCCAAAAAAGACCAAAAATGTATTTTATGACATTACTTTAACACAGTCAGCATATGTGTACAAGAGATTTTATAACTTTATAATTTAATAATACTCCTGACACGATAGCCGCCCGCGGCTCCGCCCCTGTTCTGTGTGTGTGTGGGGGGGTGTGTTGGTTAGTGTTCCGTGTGCGTGTATAAGTGTGTGTGTCTGTGGTTGTGTTGTGTAAATGTAAATCTCGTCATCGCTATCCGTTTCACCTGAGTCTTGTCTAATGTACCTGTACATAAGCGTCTCTATTTCACCCCATGTTTGTTGGTCTTTGTCGAGTGTTACTGTGAGTGCTGTTCGTAATGTGTCAAAGCTTAATAAAGCACTATGTTGTTTCTGAAGTCGGCGTCCTGCCTTGCTTACTGGTGCACCACCTCGCGACCAGTTCTCTCCGCCAGGGAGGTCTGGTGCTCCCAGACAACCGGCGCATTTCCCCCCGCCATCCAGCGCAGGCCCCTGAGCAGTACGTCCCACAGCAGTCTGCACCAGTAGCCTCGCTGCCGTGGGCGTTGGAAGCGCTGGGTCAGCCAGGCCCATGTACAGGGTGCAGGTGCGGGGAGACGTGGCCGGCCCCTTTCTGGAGGGGGAAACTGCTCTTGGGGCTCCTGGTCCTTGGGAGGGGTCTGAGGGCGACCTATTAGCGCTGGGTACTCCTGGAGAAAGTGCCCCTTGCGGAGGGGCTCTGTTACAATAGCCACCCGTAACTCTGCCCCTGTTCTCTGTGTGTGTGTGTGTGGGTGTGCATGTTGGTTAGCGTTCCGTGTGTATGTGTGTATCAGTGTGTGTGTGTCGGTGGGCATGTTGTATCATCATTATCCAAGTCTTGTACCTGTATATAAGCTTCTATATGTCATCCTTTGTTTGTCAGTCTTCGTTGAGTGTTGTTGTTGTTGGTGCCGTTCGTAATGTGCGTCAAAGCCTAATAAAAAACTACTTTGTTTCTGAAGTTGGCATCCTGCCTTGTTTACTGGCACTCACCGTCACAACTTCAAGCCTCAGGTATCTGTCTATTCAAAATAAAGCTTCAAGATAAATGTAATATTGAACTGCTTACAGAGTGGTTGCCCATCATTTTACATTGTGCATAACTTGGCGATGAGAAACAGCTCTGCATGCATTTAGATGCTCTCTACCAGATTTCATTTACTTTATTTTGCCTTTCTACAGATAGGTTCTCTGGACTACATCTGTGCCAGAAGCAGGAAGTGTTCCTACATTCTTTTCCTGAGAGGATGTTTACATGGGAAGTAACCTACTGTAGCTAACACTAGCAGCCTTAAGTCTTGTGTGGAAATTTACAGATGTTTGGGTTAGGATGTCCTCTGGCAAACGGCAGAAGTTCAGAAGTGATATTACAGCTCAAATGTGATGGTCCATGAATAAATATTAAACATGCAAAGGCACACATAACTATTGGGACTTTCATCAGATTTTTTTGCACTTTTCATTTTATCATACACTCTTATCCAAAGCAGCTTACATACATCGATCAGCCACAGCATTAAAACCGCTGAAAGGTGAAGTGAATAACATTGATTGTCTCATTGCAATGGCACCTGTCAAGGGTTGGGATATATTAGGCAGCAAACGAACAGTCAGTTCTTGAAGTTGACGTGTTGGAAGCAGAAAATATGGGTTCGAGTGTAAGGATCTGAGCAACACTGACAGCACAGTGATGGATAGACGACTGGCTCAGAGCGTCTCCAAAACGGCAGGTATTATGAGGAGTTTCCAGTATGTAGTGGTTAGTATCTATTAAAAGTGGACAGGAAGGGTAATCAGTGAACAGCTGAGAGGGTCATGGGTGCCTGGGGCTCACTGATGTTTATGGGGAGCAAAGGCAAGCCTGTCTGATCCCACAGGAGAGCTGCTAAAATGTCAGTGTGAACTACGACAGAAAGGTGTCCGTGCAAGCTGTGCATCCCAGCCTGCTCCGTATGGAGCCACAGGCCGGTCAGAATACCCATGTCCCTGTCCGCTGTGGAAAGAACCTACAGTGGGCACATGAGCACCAGAACATGGAGCAGTGGAAGAACACCGCCTGGTATGATGAACCACGTTCTTTTACATCGTGTAAAAAGCCGAATGTGTGTATGTTGATTACACAAGGAAGACGTGACACCAGGATGTGAAGAAGGCAAGCTGGAGGTGTCAGTGTGGGGTTCTGGGAAGTGTTCTGCTAGGGAAATTTGGATCCTAGGGTTCATGTGGATGTTACTATGACTCTATTACAAAAACACTGTAGCAGACCAAGTACACCCCTGCATGGCAACCGTATTTCCTAACAACAATGGTGTCTTTCATCAGCACAATCCACCCAGACACGCTGCAAAAACTACTGCTAATGTTTTGGTGCCAGATAGCTCAGGACTCATTGAGTCCATGTCTCAGAGGTGATTTTGCAGCATGAGAGGGACCTACAGAAGATTTGAATGTGATGGCTGATTGACAGACGTATCAGCATGACATTATATTTGCTCCCCGGGAATCCATCCCAGTGGCTTGCTCTTTCTCCACTAACAGGTGTGTTACAAGAATTACAGGCCTTTTAAGCCTGGTGAGAAGAGCACTGAGCAGTAAGAGGAGCAGGAAGCTCAGCTCTCAGACAGAGGCAATCAGTGTGAGCATTGCCCTTCAAAAGAGGCTAGTTCTGAAAATCTACTTCTCTTAAATATGAGGACAGTTCTTATCACGTCTGTTTCTTTTCCACTAAATCTGTGCTGAGGAATGAGTCCACGGAGGCTCCTGACCTCACTGTGACAGGGCCAGAGGCCACGCCGGCGCTGATGTTCTCCACCACACGGGCAGAGGCTGCCAAGGTTTATGTTATTTGCAAGGAAGGCTTGGAACTGGATGTCCAGCCAAACAGTGTCGCTGTGTTGTTTTAGTCACGGGGAGGATAAGAGTGTGCTCCCGCGGCCGGGGCCCCGCTGACTCTGCCACGCCGGCGGCCGCCTTAGCTGCCACCACCTCGGCTCTATGCTGTGTGGAAAAGCCCCATCACCCAGCAGCCCAGTCTGCATTCCTGCCCAATTACGCCCAGCTCCAGCATACTCCCATTAGCTCATAACCCCGGGACGGCCTAACACAAGAGACTCTGTGTGTGTGTGTGTGTGTGTGTGTGTGTGTGTGTGTGTGTGTGTGTGTGTGTGTGTGTGTGTGTGTGCAGCAAGGAGACTGTGATTCAGAGCAGTGGTGACAGGTTCACTAGCTGTATGGCCCCCAAATAGTCATAACAGAAACTTTAAAGAAATTACAGTGCCTTTTTTTAAATTTTGGGTGAGGGTTTAATTGTGCCCCTTTCTTACAAGTGGGAGACCCATGGAAATGGCCATTATTCCTGAATCAAAGGGGATCATATTCTGGCAGGGTCTCTGGGATCTGATGTCATTCATAGTGATTTTACAGCCAGCGAGGGCCCTCACTGTAAGGCCACTCAACATGAGAGCGCAGCTCTGCTCCCCGCGTGCTGTGAGCTCTTCGAGGACTCCCCCACCATTCTGGCACATAAAAAAAATGCTTGCACATCTCAAATGGTTTCTTGAATTGACACTCTGTTCATTTTCCTGTCAGCCATGCCAAGGTATTCTGAGAGAGTGGTGTGTTACAAAGGGATTGCTATACGAATTCCTGGTTTTATTGCAGAATTCAGTCCAGCACCAATTTTACAATGCGACAGGCATATGTTACCTACCAAGGTATTTGATGTTGCCATAGTGCTCACACACAAACACCGGCCTGCACACGCAAATATTCCAACAGCAACAGGGTTGATTTGTTATAATATCTATATTTAATGATCATATTTGTTCATGTGTATCCATATGCCAGGCTTTCAAAATTGAATAGCAGCATAATTCCAAAATATATCCTTTTAGAGGCTTTGTTCTTCCTTCAGAAATCATTTCATTTTGATCTTTAGAACCAGATCTTTGGTTTTATGTTGCAGTCTCTGAGCAGTATGTCATATAAAAGGCCTCCTTGGGTGTCGTTTTTAAAATGTTTCCTGCTCTGTTACCATAAGGCTCACTGTGTTAGAGTCTCTCAACCAGAACTGTCATAATGATTTCTCTCTCTCCCTCTCTCTTTCTGTCACTCGTTCTCTCTCTCTCTCTCTCTCTCTCTCTCTCTCTCTCTCGCTGTTTTCCTGTGGGGGATTTTAATCCTAAGGTTTATCTATAGATGTGATTGAGTATTTAGCATGCAGTCATGCATATGTTCAGTGGAACCACGGGCTGGTTCATGTCATGCTCTCATTATGAAATGATCATTTCACATCAATGGAAATTTTGAATGAGCTTTGCCTTACAATGCATGCCTTTCTGAACCAAAGCCTCATCTGTCTCATTCCATCCTTTTTGTTTGTTATTTTTCATATTTGCGTTTTGTCATGTGATTGATTTCAGTCCTTTCTGCAGACAACACAGCTCTGGATGGGCTGCCTCCGTTGGTCTGTGATGAATTACTACATCTGCTCCGCTCTGTCTGTCTTTTTCTTTCTCTCTCTCTCTTTTTTCTCTTTTGCCTTTCTTTTTCATCTATCTATCTATCTATCTATCTATCTATCTATCTATCTATCTATCTATCTATCTATCTATCTAGCTAGCTAGCTAGCGTTTTTTTCTTTCTTTATAAAGATGTCCATAGCCATGCTTACATGAATACACACATAAATGTTCAGTGCATTTGCTAAAGTATCACTAAAGTAGTCTTTTCAAAAGCAATACCCATTACTGTACAGTGGCACACTGTATCAACAATGTATACTAAATGTATACTTATTGTGTTTGTATAAATGTTCAAATCCATTTATACAAACACAATAAACACACACACACGCATTCAAAAGTTCTTCCTTGCCAGTTGTGCCTCTTTAACAAAGTAATGCATCATAAATTCATTTGGCTCCCAGCAAACATGGCTGAAAATGATAGTGATGGATGGGTGCCATGGACAGTAATGGCACATGCTCACGGCTTTGGGAGAGAGGAAGAGAGGAGGGGAGGGTTCGTGGGATTGAGCTGATACGGACTCTAGCTGTACGTATGTTTAGAGGGTCATGGGTTGCTAATCTTTATGATGACCATTAGGTGAAAATACCACAGGCAGACAGGAAAGAAAAGAGTTATGAAGGATAGAAGATAGAGAGAAGATAGAGAGAAAGAGAGGGATGAGGGGAGGGAGGGAGAAAAAGGAGGCAGGGGGAGGTGGAATGAGAGAAGAGAAAGGTAAAAAGACAGAAGGTGCATGGAAAAGGAAAGGTGAAAGGTGAAAGGTCTGATATCTCTCAATAACAAACGTTTCAGGACAGAATTCTGCCAAACATTCTGGGATTTAGCTGTGTTTGCAATAAAGACCACTGACAGTGTCAGCATCTTTACATCCTTACAGTGAAACCTCAACCCCCCCCCCACACACATACACACACACACACACACACACACACACACACACACACACACACACACACACACACCCTCTATGCACTCCTTAGGTCAATAAACAGGTACCTTCTTCCTCTCCATGTGATGCACATATCATTTCTCTGAGCAGTATTGACTCTGCTCTTTTCCTGCTCTTAAAGCAAACACATGGTGGTGGAGCAGTGATTAGGTCTAAATGAGAGAACAGCTGTTGATGGCAGTTCTAATTACAACCGCAGCCGTCAGTTTACGAGGAATCAATAGCACTGTCCCCTTTACCATCCTCCCACCCGCCAGACAGCTGTGGCAGCCATTTTGACTGGTAAGGGAGTAGATGTTCATGCTGGTTGGTTTTAATTTGGTTAAGTACATCAGCATAAGTGTGTAGTTTTCTTTAAGTTGACAGTATTCGAGAACTTGTACATGTGTTCTGGCGGTGCACCGCCTGTTCCTGGTAGCCCGGCGAGGGATCTGTCACAAACGGCTGCAATCGATAGGCTACATTAGAAATGCATGGCTTCGCTGCTCGTGGATGTGGATTGTGCTGAGCGCGCTCTGTAGCTTCAGCCGTGGTGACCGTGAAGCAGGAGGAGAGAGAGCCTGAGCCAACAGACGGGTTTCTCCCGCGGCCCTGACTGCTGCTGGCCCTCGCACTGGGGCTGAGGCTTCTGCCTAATACAGGGACGAGTTCGGAAAGACTTTACGCTTATGAGGGTTGGCCAGCCGGGGTCAGAGTGAATAGGTGGTTAAATCAATGCAGGCCAGTTTTAACTCAAGCCTCATTTTTGCACTCAAATACTTGTATTTGAGTACAATTCTCAAAGTCATGAGAAGAGAAGAGAAGAGAAGAGAAGAGAAGAGAAGAGAAGAGAAGAGAAATCACTGTATGGGCAGTACAAACAACAACGCCCACACTTCCATGGAATCCAACACCCAAAAGCTTCACAGACTCTGTGTCCATTAGCCCTTATTAATTACTCAAATATGCAGAATTGTGAAAGGGATCGTGGTTATTATGCTTTTAAACCTCAAAAATCAGGAATGAATAAATGAACGGCATAAAGGCCTGCCTCGTTTAATGAGACGCCTCCGCACACAACCCAGTCAGCGCAGGAAACACTGGTACTCTCCTCTAATGGGAGTTAATAGGTTGAATCAGCTCGCTCTCCCTTTTTTCCCCTCTCCATCGTGTCTGGAATGTTTGTGCAGTTCTCCGGCTCTCCTTCCAGATCTTCCCCGTTGGCTCTTCTCCGGCAGGGCTCCAGCTGGAGAGCCCGCACCCTCTCGGATAATAGGCTCAGCACGGGCCCCTTGTGTGGGTTGTTAGTGTAGGCCAGGCGAGATGAATGGAGCGGTGTGGGAGTGGGGTGGGCGTGGCCAGCCTGTCCCCGTCCTTGAGGAGATGGTCACTCGGAAGACCCGCTCCCCAGCTCACCCCTCACCCGCCCACACTGCCGCCTCTGACTCTTGGAACGGCTCCGGAGCGGACGAGTGATCTGAAGAGAGAGCTGAGACCTGCCTTCCTGAGACAACACTCTAGACTGCTTGTTATTTTGCATGAGAGGATCCGACCTTGATTTCACCTCGGCTGCAGATTTTGTAATAAGGATCCCGTGGGGCAAAGGATTTGGAGTATATTAAGTATTTATAACATGGTCATTAGCCATTCATAAACTATTTATAGATTATTTGGACAACAAGCGCTGTTCTCTGTAGCATTAAATATGCTCGAAGGACATGTTATGTGAGTGTAAGTAAGCCTGTTTACTAGAGAAAGCAAAATAGTAGAGAGAAGCTGCTCAATAAAGTTTCAAATGAGATGGGGTGTGCTGACCTGGGTGGACAGAGGGCCAGTTAATGTGTTGGGCCTCATGACATCCACAGATGCTCACCTACATCTCCTTAAACACAGAGGACAGAGTCTGCTGGAATTTTTATCTATAGCCCACCTGGACCCAGTACTGCTGTCAGGGTGTAAAGTGAGGGGGGGGGCATTAAACCGTAATGAGCCTTCAGATACTTTTTTACAGTTTGCCACATATACGTTTGCTATGTTTGTTGTATAAATTTAAAGGGTAACATCTGTATAAATTTAAAGGGTATCTATGAAAATGATTTCCTATTCAACAGCTCTGTATTATTACTCTGGTATTTATAAATGTTGACCTTTCACAATATGAGTGTGTTGAATTTTGTTTACACTGTAATCTTCGATATCCACTTCCCGTCATTTTGTGTGCGCATGTGTGCATGTGTTGGTATGTGTGCATGTGTGTGTGTCTGATGTGTAGCTCTGATAAGTCCCTCTTACTAGTGTGTGTGTGTGTGTAAGTGTGTGTGTGTATCTGTCTGCACTCATGGTTTGCTACATAACAGCATCAATGTAAATCTGTATTCTCAGCACAGTGTACAAGGACAGACATCCATTCTGACTACATTTGATTCCTTTTCATAGCAGAGTAAGTTATTCATGCCAGAAAGCAGCATCTCACTTACGAACAATCACGATTCTCTTTCATTCTGAGATTGAAGAACATCAATCTACTCCAATCTGAAGCACGTAATAGCCAGTGCTCAGAGAGCAGGACGGATCAGCTCGGCCCGTCTCCACGCCATGATCTTCCTTACCTTACATTCTGTTCAGTTACAGTTTCAGAAGAGGAATAGAAGATGACTAGAAACCACAGGATAACCATGTTAAAACATTTTGGAGTAACACGAGAAACTCTCTGATCGAAAGGGTTTTTCAGACCCAGGCTTAAGTCCAATATTTTTTTTCTCCCTTTCAAACCTTGTTCAGGGGGCTTTGGGGAAGAAGCAGTGTTTTCATTTCAAAGTCATAAATCATTCATACTTCTGGCAGTGTCAGTTCTTTAGGAATTCTTCTCCCCTCCTTCTATTGACATTCAAAACGTGCTTCCCCTCTGCATAAACTGCACAAGCCTCCAGACCTGTCAGTCTTTTCCCAGCGTCAGATTGGAGCAGAGTGACAAATATATTAGATTCTTTTTTTTTTTCCCTGTAAGGCGCTGGCTGTAACATGGCTAGCAGCAAAGAGGCGTATATGACTGTGTGGGAGTTGTGGGGAGGAGGAGGGGGGGCAGGTGGCTGGTAAGCAGGGTTGGGCCATTTTACATGGCATAAAAAGATCTGCTGCTTCTCTTTTAATACCATTCACGTACTAAAGGAGCGACTGTCCCCCAAAGGGCTGGGCCGCGTTCAAACCTTTAGCGCCGTCCGCGCCACACGTGCAGGATACTGCTGCTGCCTCTCAGCAGGAAGCCAGCGCACTTCACTGGTGCTTTTTCTCCATCACTCTCACATGCCCCCACCCCCCCCCCCCGAACTCCAGATTTGTCTCGTTCTTGCTCGTTTCCACCCCCGTCCTGGTTTCAGCTCCCATAATGCACCACTCTCTCTCTAGGCATTTGCCTCTTACCAGGCAGCTCAGGATTCATCATTGTACCCTCTTGTGTGTGCTGTAGTTTGTCACGTGTGTTTTAAGGGACTGACAGAATGCTTCTTCTTCATCCAAATACACTTAAGCTGGTGATTTTGCTTAATTCCCCTTCCCTCCTACTCTCTCTTACACACACGCACACACACACCAGCTCGTAAAGCTCTCCGTGCTTGCCTCCCCTCCACTCCTTGGCCCCGATTAGCCAACCGCATGCCAGCCGCCCGCTTGGCCTGGTCTTGGTTTCCACAGCCTTCACTGTCACCAGCACGGCGCTTGAACCCCCTCCCCCTCCGACTGGCGAGCCCGGGCCCAGCCAGAAGGAAGAGGGAGAAGATGAAAAGAGAGTGGCTTAAGATTTCTGGAAGCTGGCACATAAATGCAGCCATGGGCACGGAGAGCACATGGCTGTGAATAACGGATTTCTGGGCGGAGCTGAATGGAGCCAGTGTACTCACTGATGAATCATGCTGTTTCTCAAAGTTGTATTTTGCTCAAATGATGAATTCCATGACTTCCTGTGTGATTTGTGCACATTAGCAAGCTGCATGAGCCTGGATGAACCTATGTATGCCGTTTCCACCCGTAACAGGTACGATGTGTTGGTGAAGCCTTTTTTCTGAAGTCCTGATCACCAGTTTGTGTTTGTATTCATCCACAGCAGCAGGAACAGGACCCGACCAACCTGTACATCTCCAACCTGCCCGTGTCCATGGACGAGCAAGAGCTGGAGAACATGCTCAAGCCCTTTGGCCATGTGATCTCCACGCGGATCCTCCGTGATGCCAGCGGCGTCAGCCGAGGGGTCGGCTTTGCCAGGTGAGCTCGGGGCGCGTGCCAGGCTCTCGCCGGCCTACGGCAGAGCATCTGTTAGGAATGTGGAAACCTATATGTCTGGATTCATTATTATTGCTGCCTGCCTTTCCTGCTTTCCTTCCGTCGCTCGTTCTTTCGTTCTTTCCTCTCTCCCCGTGGCGTGTGTGGGGCACGCAAGCTAGTGTTCAGGGTCACTGGCTGTGTAAGAGATCCCAGCAGAGACTCACGCTCCACTACTCACTGTGTGTGTGTGTGTGTGTGTGTGCACATCAGCCAACCAATTAGCTATTCAGCTGTGATTGGGTGAACAGAGCTGAATGGTTCCTCACAGAAGAAAAGCTACACACTAAAGGGATGGGCTAAATCAGGCTTTCAGCCAAAACAGACAAACACTCCCTCCCCAGCCGTCTCTGCTTCTCTCTTTTTCTGGCAAATCATTTCTCCAACCGAATGCAGATATCCATTCACTCTAGTTTTGTAATGGCTAAGTTCATCAGAAGTAATAAAGAATAGAGTTGCTCCTTTAAGACAATTGAAAATGTTTGAAATACTAAAGAGTATTTAAAGTTTTAGGCAGCTCATCTGTGCTGTGTAAAAACAGATACCAATTTTTACTGAACTGTCTCTCTCTCTCTCTCATTCTCACTCTCTCAGGATGGAGTCCACTGAGAAGTGTGATGTGGTGATTCAGCATTTCAATGGCAAGTTTCTCAAAACCCCACCAGGAGTACCAGGTAGGACTCCATGCTTCTGTGCTCTACAACTTTACCCTGCTGCATCAGTAACTACAACTTGCAGCCTACAGTCCATAGACAAGGCAGTCACACACACTCCCAGTAGGAATACTGGACCTTCACACTCCTTCCAACACATGTTGGCTGTGAAAGATGTTCACATAATTGCTTGATAAAATGCAGTTTAAGCGTTCACTTTGAAACAAAGTGAGAGAGAGGGCCCACTAAGTAGCCAAGATTTGGAATTGTAGTAAACTTTATGACCTGGGATAGGTCACTTGGTCACTTTGCTGGGAGTGTTGACCTTTCCTGTCTATATCCTAGATGGGTGACCTTTCCTAGTTTGGTAGTGGACTGAATGTGGGTATTGATATTGCAAATATGGTGTGAGGATGAGACAGTCTGCTGAATTCACTGAATGCACCCACATACACACACACACACACACACACACACACACATGCACATATATGCTCCATGCACACACACACACACATGTTCTGTCATCTAGTGCTGTTTTTTATTTTTAGCCCAATCAGTGCTAGACTTGTTTGCTCCTCCTGTGACAGGTTTGGGAGGGGTTCAGCTCCTCCTGTGACAGGTTTGGGAGGGGTTTAGCTCTTCCTGTTTCTGAGAGGTTTGGGAACGGCTGGTTCCTCCTGTGTAAGAGAGGTTGGGAATTGATTTGGTTCCTCCTGTGTGAGAGATGTTTGTGTCGATTTAGCTTCTCCTGGATCAGAGGTTTCAGAACAGTTTAACTCTTCCTGTGTTAGAGTCATTTGAGAACGTTTTTTCCCTACAGGTAGAAATCCGAATGTAGGTTTGTGTCTGTTTATTTTACAGAAGCAATGTAAGGAAAAACAGCAGTGAAAGAAAGAGAGAAAGAGAATGAGCGAATGAATAAGAGAATGAGAGCGAGTGAGTGAGAGAATGAAAGAACAAGAGAGGAGAAATAGTGCACAGGCTATGACTCCAGCAGTAGCTGTGTAATTTGCAGTGTGTAGTGTGTCGCCCAGTGTCAGAGACAATAACAGGTGGATGATGGATGACTTTATCTCATTCCCCGTCCTCTCTCTCTCTCTCTCTCTCTCTCTCTTTCTCCCTCTGTCCCTCTCTCACTCTCACTGCCTGCAACCTCTTCCCATTCCTGTCAATCTCCAGTTTACAGCCGTGTGTGTGTTTGTGGCTGTGGGTATGTAAACTTCTAAGTATTTGAAGAAGGTTTGAAACCCAGTGATTGTCAGTTGACACAAATGCTTGTTGGCTTCAGGAGGAATTAATATGAAAAAAGTTTTTCAATAGATGGTTGAAATGAAAAGGAGATCTTAGTACATAGGCTATGCTGTGATTTATAACCTAGCTGAAAAGTGCAAGCTTCCTATAGTTGGGGAGAGAACTGCTACTGTTCCAGCACTGTAATGGATTCAGCCTCGAAAATGAAACAGCACATGTATTGATATCAAGGTTTAACGCTCAAAAATAGCACCTCATTGATTTACTCTCTGCCTGTGTGTAGCAGAAAGACTGCAAGGCATCGAGTGGAACTGATGAGGCTCTGCTTCACAAAACGATGATGGATCTGTTACGTTTGTGTTATGCTCGTCTGCCGGGGTCCACCGTAATGTACACAAGTGAAGTTTTCCCTCGCAGAGGCCTAGTTTATTGAATCACACCTGATAGAGATGCTTTCTTTTCTGGTTGGTTTGCTTGTGTATGAGTTTCTATGACTGTACCTAGAAGGCACTGGATTACAGTTCAGTGTTAAGACTCACTCAGTAAAGCACATTTTCAGCTTTTTTTTTTTACTTGGCATGCATGGTGGTCATTGGTGTCATTGGTGTGTGTCTGTGTGTGTGTGTGTGTGTGTGTGTGTGTGTGTGTGTGTGTGTGTGTGTGTGTGTGTTAAAGGTGAAAGGAAAGGAGGATTTTTTTTTTCAAACTATGTTTCTTGTTCCAAACACACAGAAAACCCTACTATTCAGTCACTACCTCTCCCACATCTCTCTCTCTCTCTCTCTCTCTCTCTCTCTCTCTCTCTCTCTGTTGGACTGTGTTGGCTTTTCTAGTTCTAGCTTGTTCAGGCTGTCCTAACAGGCCACAGTGGAGCCAGTAGACCTGCACTCCTAGTTCTCATAATTACTCAAGCACTCAGACAACACACTGATGCTCAGGGACATAACGATTACGACAGAGCAAGTATTCACACACACCAACACAAACATAACCGCACACTCTCACACACAAACAGCACATGCGCACACACACACTCTTTAGGGAGATGTTAGGGTTATCCCAATTTTACAGAAGCTTCCAGATCCTAAGCCGTTCATTTTTTTTCTTTTTTGTTCCTGTATTCAAGATATTGTGTTATAAGTGTCTCTCATACAGTACTGTGCAAAAGTCTTAGGCAACCATTAGATTTGTTGTTTTAGTAATGGTATAATGACTATAAATGACTATAAATTATTTCTCTCATTATTAAAAAAGAAAAAACACACACACACACAACCCCCCCCCCCCC
>JAOXYF010000008.1:11285897-11302120 GCA_028565775.1 Sternarchorhynchus goeldii
ACACACACACACACAAACAAACAAACACAAACACAAAAATATATATATTTTTATATATATTTACACGTTACCCCCCCCCCCCCCTGTTCATAACCCCCAAGAGAGTCTCCACTTTAATACACGATACACATTTCCTGCTGAGCTGTAATTCACACAGGGAGAGTGTATGTCCTAATTAAAAATTGCAATATTATATGCAAATACCCCACAGAGTCTCCACGAATTAATATTGAATCACACACTGCAGTAAACACAGAGAAATGACTCCAACTTCATGTGATGGATAATCAATGCCACACCACCTCTATTTCTCCCCTACACTTTGAAAGAATGGAACAAGAGACACCAATATCCCTTACATGTTTAAATAGGGGAGTGAGAGAGACTGAGAGAGTCCGCAAGAGAAACAATGAGAGAGAGAGAGAGAGAGAGAGAGTTAGAGAGAAGGCATGAATCTTTCAGAAGCTAGAGAGACATGAGGTGTGTGCTTACACACCATGGAGGATTTACTGCCAGGTGATCATTCTAGAACTTTCTTATAGAGTCCATCCCATCAGGTGAAGAATGAGCAGTGTACACTTTAACATGCACACGCGTGAGCAGCGTGTCCTTTAACGCGCACACAAGTGACCAGTGCATCCTTTAACATGCGCACGTGTGAGCGGCCCGTCACTTAATACACGCACATTTGAACAAGGCTCATAACACCTCTCATATCACTACAGAGAACGCCGCTGTTCGGGAGGTCCCACCTTGTGAAAACAATAGGCGTATTTGTTAGAGCAGAAACACAATAATAAGGGCCATTTGTGTTGAACCTTCGGAGGCAGTAGCAGGGCAGGGGAGATGAAGGTTCCGATTTTGGGCTGAGCTTTGATGATGAAACTGCTGGCACTCTGCTGTAATTAGAAGACAATATTGCTCCTTGTGGCACTCTGATCCCACTGTAATTATCAGGCGATATTTGTGGCTGCTGCCTCCGCTGGTCGGGGGGTGTCGAGGGAGAAGGAAGAGAAGGGGAAATGAGGAAATGCTCTTCTCCCCACAGGTGCAGAGTACGTCCTGGATGCCTCACCAACAGTATGTCATGCAACCTACTGTAAGTCCTGCCCATCTGCTATATTTGTTTGTGTGTGGCAGGAAGGGGGGGGGGGATTCTAAGTGTGGGTGTGTATGTTTATATATGCATGCTTGTGTATGCGAGTGTATGTGTGTGTGTGTGTGTGTATGTACATGTGTGTAAACGAGTCAGAGAAATAAGGATGTAAAAGTGAATTAGTGGTTCTGGGAAGCTCAGTCAAAATCTTGCCCCCTAGTGGCCCGCAACCATAAGTGCAAGTACTGACGGATTTCGGCTTTGAGGGCAGTGTTGCGAATGAAGACTTGCTCCTGTCCCTGCTTGTCTGACCAGCTAGGTGTCCAGCTCTATAAACCTGGATCAGAAATACAGAGCCCTTCCCTGAGCCTTCTGTTTATATCACCTTGTCACCTAGCGCTGACTCTTTCTACCCCTCTCTCTCTCTTTCTCTCTCTCCTCCTCTCTCTTTATCTTTCTCTCTCTCTCTCTCTCTCTCTCTCTCTCTCTCTCTCTCTCTCTCTCTCTCTCTCTCTCTCTCTCTCTCTCTCTATCGGTTGCCTAGACAATAAGGGCACAGGAAGGACACCTGCCACCCGAGGCTTGGAAAATTCCCTACACATGCACACACACACACACACACACACATACACACACACACACAAACAACCTTATTTTACTTCCAGTACTTGAATGGGAAGGTAACAGCAAGCACATGTCTGGAGCTCTGTCCAGCTGCAAGCCTGCCTTCCACTGTGAGCTAAGCCAGGGCACAAACTCCTCCATCCAGTTGGCCACCAGCGAGGGTTTTGTTTGCCACATTAGTCATGACTTAAAAGTGTTCAGTCAGCTGCTTGGGGTGTTCAGGATCTGTAAAACTGCTGTTGGAATCAAACCTATAGAGAGAGGGAGGAGTGAAATGAGTGAGAGCAACAGAGACATACAGGCACAGAGAGAGACAGACAAACAAATGTCTGCCTACCTTTCCATTTAACTAGATAACAATATTTCTGCGAACATGTCTGAGTTGGCTGTTTTTGGCGAGTGACGATGTGTAAATGTGTTTTGTAACAAAACCCTCTTGTCTGATTACTTGGCAACTGAAAAAAAAAAGCAACTTCCTGTGAAAGTCTTTTGGAGTCAGTGTGATGATCTTGACGATGGTCTCATTTGAAAATCCTGGAAAGAAAACAAGGCTGAAAAAATAGTCTTCCTTTTTTTCTTTGCTTGTGTGGAGAGAAGGCAGGCAATTAAAGATGTCTGAGAAAGAAAGGCATTGTAACAAGAGAACGGTTCCCCGTTTGGCACCTTGTTACTGTGGAGACACGTGACCATAGCGACTGGAGCTAGAGATGAGGATTTAAGCAGATCAGCAGACAATGGAGCCTCTCTGTGTGCTTTCCACTCTGGCCACTGTTCCGTGTGTGTGTGTGTGTGTGTGTGTGTGCGCACATGTGTGCATATGTGTATGTGCATATGTGTGTCTGGGTGTGTGTGTATGTTTGTATGTGTACATGTGTGTGTGTGTGTGTGTGTGTGTGTGTTCACTCAGGGTGAGGGGAGGGGGTTTGCCTGTCCTTATGATGATCATTATTTGTGTTATAGCTCAATTATCACTTTAGCTCACATGTATTTGTGCATGTAGGCGTGTACCACAGTGTTCACATGTTTTTGTGCATGTAGGTGTGTACCACAGTGTTCACATGTTTTTGTGCATGTAGGCGTGTACCACAGTGCTCACATGTTTTTGTGCATGTAGGTGTGTACCACAGTGTTCACATGTTTTTGTGCATGTAGGCGTGTACCATAGTGCTCACATGTTTTTGTGCATGTAGGCGTGAACCACAGTGTTCACATGTTTTTGTGCATGTAGGCGTGTACCACAGTGTTCACATGCCTCACACGACATATACAGAAACAAACATGACTTGTCTACAGTCCATTTTTCTTTGTACAACTGTGTTCATGTGTATCTGTAGGAAGCACACATATACACATGCACACACACACACACACACACACACACATGTACACATACACATGCACACACTTGTTCTACCATGTCTTATCCTGGAGAAAAATTCTTATGTGAATCGTCCCCAAATCCCTCTCAGGAAATGAACATTAACAAATCACCAGCGTAGTGCATTACCACAAAGCCGCTTAGAGCAGAACGGCGACTGCGTTGGGAAGAAAAGAAATGGGTCTCTTCCCTGAGCTGCTGCCAGTCACAGTCACAGTCACAGTTATTTGCTGAGACAGAGGAACAAATGTGTGAATAAAGATTCTCCTCCATCACATTTTGAAAAGGTGGATGTACTTTGGCAATTACTGTAGGTTGTCTGTTTGTGTGTGTGATGAGGTCTGCATGTTTCAGGAATGCAGAGTATTTTAAAATTCTTAATACTTTATTATTTAAACATTTTAAAGACCTCATCAACTCTCTAGTGCATGGATGCATGGGTGGAGTGCATGTGGAAGTATTATTTTTGTCAGTGTAGCAGACATGTTTAAGATTGATATGAAACTTCCTTTGGTGAAGTCTGTTTTCTTCAATACCGGTGCCACAGAGGGACAAACAGAGTCACTTCTCTTTCCTCCTGGCATCAGCCTCCCTTCCTGTGATGTCATGGGAGACTCTTTTCAGCCTAGTTTATATATCCAGGCCCTGAACCCAAAACAACAAATCATTTTGACATCAAGGAGTCAGAGTCACGGGTCAAGCCCAGGGAAGCATATTATGTTTCTGTTTGTGCAGGCAAATTCAGGCGTTTGTCTGCAAGTGCGAGCAGGAGTGTTCAAAATGAGAAAGCAAGGCTCTCTGCTCATCTGAAGTGTTACATCAGTGGCGGTCAGGTTTCATACTAGCCCTATGGGGGAAATGTATTAATACACACACACACACACATACACACATTCTTAATCATCTGCCTAAGTCTCCCTGATATGGTTGTTAAAGAACGCAGTGAATTATTCATAGTGGGTTTGTTTATTTTCTCGTTATCGGATGGGGGCGGGGCCAGCTGTTAAGCTGAGGCCCTTGAGTTACGCAGAAGAGGCGGAGCCCCTGCAGTTTACCAGTGTGCCTCGAGTAAAGGCACATCTTTGAATGGCAAGTGTTTATTCTTTAAACAGACTTACTGAAAGTTCTAGTGCGCTGAAATACAGCCAGGCTGAAGAGGATGCAAAATTGTGTGGTTACTGGGGGTGGGGGTGTTCACCACCAGAAAAAAAAAAACCCAAAATTACTAGTGCTAAGACCTGGTTAGTATTAGATAAATGAGCTCCAACAAACCAAACCCTACTGGGTTTAGTAACTACTGGGTTTAGTATCAGCCAGACTAAAAAATGATTTGTGCTGAATAATATTTCAAAGCTGAGTAAACTCTAGTAATGTGACATTTAAGCACTGGTTAGGGTTCCAGGACGTTAACGATTTATTAGTCTGCATGACTAATAAGCATCCACATGTCCTGGCCGCCACACACTGTTGCACAACTGTATTATTAAGCCCAGAAGACGGTAACATTTTGAATTCCTCTCAGCGTATGGATCTGTAGCACGACTTCGATCTGTAGGCAGCACATGGTCGATCCCTGCTTTACAGTGTTTTCACCTCACGAAAACATCTCATCTCCCCCATCATAATGAAGTTATGCCCTGATAGAAGGAACTGCTCTGATCGGTTTCTAGAATGGCCAGCGACAACAGATGTTATCAACGGCCTGGGGCTACGACCTCTCCGGCGCTAGTGGAAGTGACGGACCGCCTGCCGGCCAGACAGGGACGCTGCACAGTGGACGGCTGTGTGTCCAGAGCCTGACCCACGATGGGCCTGGACAGGTTTAATTAGACAAATCACTTAAGCACTGAATACAGAATGAAAAAGCACAATTGAACAGGCCTACTGGTGCTTCAGGCACTAACCAAGCATGATCAGACTCAGCACCCACTTTACAAAAGAACTATTTTTTGACAGATTACCTGACCGAGAGTCCCCTTGGAAATATCAATTGTAATCAGGGTTAGACATGAGTATGCATGAATGTGTGTGTGTGTGTGTGTGTGCGTGTGTGTGTGTGTGTGTGTGTGTGTGTGTGTGTGTGTGCACACATCCCTCTGCTGAAATACTCTCACGAAAAAGCGGGCAGCTCAGGTCTGAGGTGAGCACTTACAAACTGCAGCCACTCACTTCTGCCCCACACGTGTTAGCACTCACGCTACAGCGTGCCCCAAATGTAAACACACCGGCCTCGCGTGTGTGAGTGTGTGTGTGTGCGTGTGGGTGTGTGTATGTGTGTGTGTGTGTGTGTGTGGGTGTGTGTATGTGTGTGTGTGTGTGGGTGTGTGAGCCACAGTGCTAAGCAAGCGATGCATCATCTCTGCTGAAGTATGCGTGACATGAATTTGGATCACATTATTTCATGTGTTGAAGTGGAACAACACACGTCTGGCCGCTGTAATAGGGCCCAGCTGCAATGATTTGGATCATTCAGTTGTAGGAGAGCAAAAGTAAGAAAGGAAGAAAGAGAGAGAGAGAGAGAGAGAGAGAGGGAGTGAGAGAGAGAGGGAGTGAGAGAGAGAGAGAGAGAGAGAGAGAGAGAGAGAGAAATTTGTGAATGTGGAAAACCACGTCTGCATTACATTGGAACATGGAACTGAATGAGTACTAATTTTCTCCATTTGTTATGATCTGTGACAATCTGTGTGTGTGTGTGTGTGTGTGTGTTTGTGTGTGTGATGCGGTGCGTGTGTGTGTTCATGCGTGCATGTGTATGCCCACCCACAGGGTGCTGTGATCACTCCAGCCATGGACCACACCATCTCCATGCAGCCAGCAAACATGATGGGGCCCCTCACCCAGCAGATGAACCACCTGTCCCTGGGCACCAGTGGCACTGTGAGTGGCCCCTCCCTCTCTCTACTTACGTCTGCACTCACTTGGGTCACATGCCCCACCCAGGGCCTGATGGGAGTGTCTCTTCTCCCTCTGCTTGCAGTACATGACAGCGGCAGCTGCAGCGGCTCCTATGCAGGGGACTTACATTCCCCAGTACGCGGCAGTGCCTGCCTCAGCCATCTCAGTGGAGGTGAGACAAGCTCCGCCCACTCCGCCCACTGCCCCTCCCACTGGGATTTTACCATCCCAGAATATTACAAAATTTGTGGTAGTCTTGATTTCACAAAGCACCTGACAGAGAATATTCATCGTAATCAGAGCAAGACAGAGCAAGATGTGTGTGTCACTAAAATACAGCTGCCATGGGTTTAGTAATGATGTCCATGCAGTTACATCATTTGCCAAAGAGAAAAGAGACAGGCATCTGTTCAGAAACTCCTTTCAGTTCACATTAGTTTAATAATACCAGGGTAATACAAGGGACATGCAGTCATTTTAAATCAATACTAATGACCCACTAATGGAGGAGGTTAGTCATGTGATGAGCCTGTATGAGTCAGCTGCTCGTATGTCTGATGAGAAACAGTGCTACTGCTCAGCATTATAACTACAACCAGGAACTCACGCACACACACACATAAACAACCAATACACACACATATACAACCAGTACATGTACACATACAACAAACCAGTATATGTACTTATACAACAAACCAGTACATGTACAATCAGTACATGTATATATTTAACATTTAAATGCATATTATTGGGGAGTTTTCATTAAACTGGTGTATTTCTTAAAGGTAAAATGGAACCAAAAAAAAGAACAATCATACAAATCGAGGACAAAATAAGTAGAGTCTTATTTATCATACAAATCGAGGACATGAATATATGAAA
Source organism: Sternarchorhynchus goeldii (assembly GCA_028565775.1). Lineage (NCBI taxonomy): Eukaryota > Metazoa > Chordata > Actinopteri > Gymnotiformes > Apteronotidae > Sternarchorhynchus > Sternarchorhynchus goeldii. The sequence continues at coordinate 11,292,776 of JAOXYF010000008.1, forward strand.
GTATATGACTATATGAAACAAGTTGACTATAAGCATCATAGAACCTGTTATGGTCATTTTCTTCTGAAGGAACTAATAAGTCAATAGATTGCGCATATATATATATATATATATATATATATATATATTATCTTTCCTCTGTATTGTTTCTGTCCAGAGTACCAAAATCCAAGCCAGCGTGTTCTAAACAAAAACTCTATTATTTTCCTTGCTGATGGCTGAAACGGCCTAAACCATAAGACAATCCCTATTTTCTAGCCCATTGTTTGTGCTCAAAGGAATAATTTGACTTTCAAGCCTTCTGTACATTATGACCTCACTTCCTCTCAGGGTGTGGTGACTGAGGCATCTCCACAGAATGTTGCCCCCTCTTCCCAGGATGGCAGTGCCCAGCAGCAGCCCCTCTGTGTGGATGGCACCAGTGACCATGCGCCCACCTACTCCTACCAGCCTGCTAAGTGAGACCCCTGGCATCTGCCCACACAAAAATACAACAGGCAGCAAGAACTAGCTGTCGGTCAACAAATTATTTCTTAAATATTGTAGATCGTCAAGTGCTTCGCTGTGTTATCAGTTATACTTGACTGTAGTTGTTAAAAGACCCTTCCCTTTGTTGGTTGTAATGTCGACGTAAATTTCGACCTTTATCAGTGAATATTTTATCATCTCAGTTTTGTTCTTAGAATTTCTTGTTGAATCTCTTTCTTCCCGTGGCATCTGCTTTCTTGCTCATGTTCTTCCTGTCCCCTGTGTGCTCAGATAACAAGAGGAGGGGCAGGAGGAGGGGTATGTGGGGGACTGCACTGCCTTGAGACTGGGGGACTGGGCTGGGGACATACAGGACGACAGGACAGGTTGTGCAGAAAACGTTTGGCTTCACCTTTGCACAAGCACCAAACAAAAAAAAAAAGAGAATTTATCAGACCCCTGGGCAGAACAAGAGGAACTGTAGAGCCACATCATGGTCAGAGAGGAGAGTGATATGCAGTCTTGGAGTTTAAGCTAAATGGCTATTGACAACTTTACAAGACTTTTCCTTCATGAAGTGATGAATTTCAAGTACAACGTTTTCCAGTTCTTTTCTGAATGTGCAGGTGGGTTTTCAGCTGTGGTGAGTTTTCTATTAGATGAGGAAGCATGAGTTTGTGTGTGTGTCAGAGAGAGAGAAAGAGGTTGAGAGAGAGAGAGAGAGAGAGAGAGAGAGAGAGAGAGAAAGAGTGAGAGAAAGAGAGAGAGAGAGAGAGAGAGAGCGAGAGAGAAAAAGAAGTCTTCCTCAGATTTGAAGCTACTTTTGATTTTTTATGAGTTATATTTTAGTTTTCTAGAGAATATCAATGTTTTATCATCTTTGTTGCCTTAATTTTGAGAAATGTCCAAGACTTTTCCCAGTTGAACATCTTATTGAGAAAAAAAAAAAACACTTTCTGGATGGACAAATGGAGGGAGGAGGCCTAAAGCAGAGGGGAAGTCTATGATTTGACCTATCCAGAGGAACGATGAAAAAGGTCTTGTGAAGACATTTTGAATTATAAGTGGCGATTTTGTGTTTAAAAGAAAGGACAGTCAAAATATAGTGGTGTGTTTAAAGAGAGTTTTTCTTTCTTTTTCTTTTTTTTTTTTTTAGAAAAAGAAACAAATGTTAAACCACTGCATCCTGGGAAATGCAGTTTATTGTGTAGTGCAGATAATTTTTAATGGCATTATTGTTTTTATCTGCAATATTTTTTATGAGCTTTAAGGTGTTTTCAGCCTGCTTTGCTTGTTTCATTGCGGAAAAAGAAGAAAAAAAATCAAAAACTAAAACCATAAAAAAATTTATTGGCAGTGCAAAAGTACGTAGATAGGAGCTTTTGAATTAAAATAAAGCAAATGTGTGCAAAAAGCAATAGTAATAGGAAATTGTTGACAATTTCTTTAGTCTTTCTTAGCTGTGGATCAAATGCAGCCCATGGATGGCATATTTTAAACCAAAGACAAAGAAACCCCTTAGAGACAGTGTGGAGTAAATCGATTTTTTTCTATCTGATATTTTTTGGCCTTGTTGCTCTAGTCTCTGTGTCTCAGAAGTATTTGTTTGACCTTGATGATCAAACGGGTACTTAAATTGGGGGTGGGGGAGGGGTCATAGGTTTAAACTTCCTTCCACTGCTGCAGCTTTTCTGTCAATCATTCAGACTTAGAAGAAGAGAGTGCATGCGTTGTATTGGGTGTGGAGCCTCCCCAGTAGATGGCATCAGAGAAGCAGCAGAAGGAATTTTCTGTCTCAGCACAGCTGAGGACGCTGTACAGCACTGTTACAGCACACTGTTACAGCACACTGTTACAGCACACCCCGGGTCACCGACTCAAGCTCTGTTCAGTGTTACATATTCTGCATGGGACCTCTGACATAGTTGTGTTAAGGAAATCGCATATCCCAGTGTTGCTAACATGTCATACCTTTTGCCAAAGTAGGAATTCATCAAAGTCAAAGAAATTCATCAAACTTGTGTGTATTTAAACTCTTTGAAGTTAGCTACCTCAATTTAAAGAAGTTCCACCAAGAGGTCACAGGAAGCTAATGAGGATATGTATCACCTTCTGGTTGTGAACTAACCTGACAGGTTGTGAGCTGTTTAGCTTTGGGACCAGTAGGAAAAGCTATGCTATGCTATGCTATGCTATGCTATGCTATGCTCATGTGACATTATAGATGATAAATGAACACTTAAATGCTCTACTTTATTCCACTATAAAATAATTTCATGATCACATTTGTTAAAACTCCCCAGCTAGGAAAGTTTATTTGAGCAACATAATGAACTCACCTTGTGTGGTGGTAAATAAGGTATATAACATCCATCAGTGTTGGGCCATACGGTTACTGCAGTGCCTTCTTACAAAGTAATGAGGAGATAAAGCTCCAGACTAGAGAAAGACAAATTAGACTGTAATGTAGTTTAGGCCACCCATCTCAGATCTCTCCTCATGTCTGGCAAGCCAGTTCATAAGCAGGTAAAGTTAGAGATAAGAGTCAGTTAAGGAAAAATGAGTTTCATCTGAGAATAAAGAAAGAGTTTTGCTGCTATTCTTAATTTGATACGGCATAGATCATTAATTTTTGGCAAGATGATTTGATACCACTAATCAACATTGAGCTTAAATACACATGGAGGGGTTCTTTATCAACACATTCTCCACTTAGAGTTTCACGATCAATGTTATTTTGAAGGTTCTTCTAAAGGACCATTTTTAGACCGGTAATCTCATAAATCTTTAATACAGTGAGGAAACACTTTTTAATTCTTCTTCTTTGTGAAAGCCTTTTCAGTTTGCTGACTATTGTAATCCAGAGGCAGAGATTTTTACTAGACCCACTCAGTGCTTGGTGTTCATCTGTGTGTGCTATGTCCATGTTGCCTCTGGAACTTCATCTCTCATCATCTCTTCACAGAAGGGACCTCTGGGTGCTAACCAATTTATTCCACAGCATGCACTGGGTAACATCCTCTACAAGTGAGTGATTATCAGTTAGCCACTAGGGGTCAGTGTAACAGCAATGCTGGTGATTTGTAGTGACAAGAGTCTCCTGTGTATTCCCTTTTTGATGTTGCTATAGCAAACTGCTAGCTGCTGAACGAGAGATGATAGAACATAATTAGAATTCTATTACTATTCAATTTTTGCAATGGCCTGATTATGCGATGTAGTGGTGGTGGAGGGGGAAGGGTGGAGGTTGGGCGGAGGTGGGGTGGAGGGGACTGTATGGTGTCTTCTGGAAAAAGAGTAATACATTTCAGTTCTCAGCAATGTGTCTTGATAAGGATGACATGTAGCCTACATTGTAACTAATCTGTCCAGTCAGTGACAAGACTCTGAATAGCATTGTTACAATATTGTGGAGCTCAAGACAGATTCGTTTTCTTTGGCTAAAAAACCCCCCACATATTTATATCTCTTTGTTCTCCTATCTTTCTGAAGAGTTCATTTTTTCATATAATTGCTGCTACCAACCCTTCTTTATTGGAGGGCCACAGCAGCAGATGGAAAATGATTAACTGGCTGCTGCTTTTTAAACAATCACAAGGACCACAGTGTTACCAATGGTGGTTCACATGTCCACTTTTCCGAGTGCATCCGTCCAGTATAAAGCATCCAAATGCCTCCTGTATTATAGAATATGGATGTGGCAGGTATGGAGAGGGCTGCTCTAACCTGTAGAACAGAGTTCTCCTTCAAACTGGTTTGTTGTATCCTACAGTATGTAAAGTGTGCTCTTCCCTCCCTATTGGGGTTTTTGGGCTTAAAGTCCAACAGTAAGCCAACTTAAATGGTTCATATGCAGCAAAATGACGAAAAACTACAAATTAATTTTAATAAAATTAAAATTTAAAAAATGTAAAATTTAAGTGGTCTCCAAGAATATTACAAAACATTCTTTCTGTGCTGAAACTGTTTTGATTTGTGCATATAATGTGAACAGGGAAATATACTCCAAATGTATATTTGACATCTGACTTAATTGTTTCAGGTTATGTTTCCCAGACATGGATTAAGCCTGCTCTTGGTCTAAAGTGTGGTGCCAATGCTAATTCATTATAGGAAAGACTTTATAACCTAGGATTGGTTTTGTCTATGTCAGGAAATCGGGCTCCTTAGATAAAGATTATTTGAGAAAGCTTATTGCTCGGATTCACATTGCAGTGGCCATGAAACCTTTACCTCTTTTGTAATGCATCCCGTTCATTTCATTAGACACTGGCATCAAGTCTACAGATCTAATTGGCTGTCAGAGATAATCATCAATTAGAAATGTTCACTTACCTATCAACTGACCTGGTTTTAGCAAGGGGAGGGTCATGCAGAGTCATGGAGAATTTTTGATGTTCTACCAAGTTCAGCCAAAACAATAAAACCTCTATAAGAAAATAACTTATTGACAGAGGAAACAGAAGACTATTTATAGAATTCTTTGTACTTGTAGAAGTGTTGTCGAGAGACTTATCAAGCAGTTCTAGGATGCAGTTCTTTGTTTTGCTGCATATTCATGCTTCCCATATGTTTGAGTCGTGATCCTGAGAGTTTCTGTAAATCAGTGGATGTTGAGTTTAAATTTCTGTTTATTATTTTTCTTTCAATGAAGCTTTCAATAAAAAAAGGTCAAAATCTCATTTTCACAATACTGTGTTTACTGTTGTGATAATTACACTGTGTGCTTTTTGTTTGTTGATGTTGTTGTTGTATTTTATTGGGGGGGGGGGGGGTTAAATGAAGGGACAGATGTACATTGCAGTTGACCATCTTGGATTAATAAGTACAGACTTTCTGTACTAATCAAACTGCAGCCAGGTGAATTAGTGGACTTTCACTGGAGGAGAGGCCCATAAATGTACAAACTACATGAAACACTTTGTACAGTGCTCGTGCATATAGACCACAAAACATGCTGCAGACAGAGCTACAAAAAAAACTTGTTCTACACAAACGGTATCTCATGCAGTGTGCGCAGGTTACTGTAGTACAGTGTATAGAGTGAGTGAGGGAGGGGGACGGGGTTCTGATGGGAGGAATGAAAGGCCAGTGCCCTCTGACCTGTGCTACAGTGGTCAGGAGGTCGTCTCCCACTCTTCCAAGGCAGATCGATAGAGAGATTGTTCTTCCACACAAGTGGCTAATTCAGGCTCACTGGTGACCTTTCACCTTTCCTCCCTCGAGTCAGACCCCCTGGCCCTCCCCATCCCTCACACACAATACTCATCTTCACATGTGACATTTAGAGAGGCAAACGAGGCAGAAGAGTCCTCCTGCAAACAGTGCGGGTTTGTTCTTCCTTCCAGAAGATCAATGATTTCAAGTCTGCTGACAGCCTATGCGTTCTCATATGTGGTTTATTTGCTGAAGTCCTAATGCCTTGGGCATACACTCATTACTTGCCAATCAGCTAACCTCCCAAACTGCTAACTACAGGACCATGTAGCTATTCTGTTTAAACAAGGGTTGTTTGCAGACTGCAACACGATCCTGTGTTTTGGTTTGTGTGTTATGACTGTGTCAACTACACCCTAACATGTGGATCGTCTGTCCCACATAAATCACACACCAGCTCAGCTTCCTGTATCAGATGACTGCCCATTATAGCTGTCATTATCTACACACTTTCCAGCATCATGCTTCTCCATTACTCAACACTCACTCATTCTTTTCAAACTGTCATGATCTTGTTTGTCCATTCTTCTTCTTAAGTTTATGCTAATTATTAATGTCTAACTTCTATCTGTTGATCTAGTCCACTCACTTAAATCATACATAACATTAGCAAAATTACAAAACATGCAGTAATGTATTGTGCTTTAGGAATGAAACTTCTTTAACTCTATGGGATGGTCTAAACTGGTTGTAGGAACTACATACCTTGTATAGTGCATTCACTGTTTCTCTTAAATAACTCATAGAATGTCCTGAACAATAGCCCTTAAGATGAAAAGCTGACTGATACACCTATAGATCAGGAGGTTAAACCATATAAATTCACAATGTCAAAGTGATAAGATTTGAAAGATATTACAGCACTGGACCTGATAGATCCCAATCTTTGCACAGGCCAACAGACATTTCTAATAAGACACATCTGTTCCATTGATTCAATTCCACTTCTACTGGCTTTGTAGTAGAAGAAGCAGCAGGCCAAAAGCTTGGTGTCCAAGCTCCTCTAAGAGATGGCTCATCGTACTCAAGCTGTGGAGGGCTTGGAGGAGCCGTTTCAGGGAGGCAGCACAGCTCTTTCCTTCAGGCCTGCATGGAGAGACGGCCAGCGCCAGAGGGAGATGCTGGCAGCCTCGCGCGAGCAGAACGCCAGCTGGCCGAGCTGTTTCTACGGTTACCTGCCGACCAGCAGACTCAGGAGAAACTCTGGACCCTGGGGGGAGGTTTCTATGGTAACCTGCTGAATTGTGTGTGGGCTTGTGGATGTAACCTGACGTAGCCCACTCTTGTGCTGCCTCTATGTACTGGCACTCGGTGGATGGTGGAAAAGCACACAGGAAAACAGCCTCAGAAGTTAAGATGCCTCTGTTCATTTGCAGTAGGTCTGATGCCAACACAACTCTGCTCTCTGCAGTTCTACATGGGCTTTTCCAGTGCTCTGACGGTTCTGGTAGCTCAGAGCTAAAGTCAGCTAAGAGAACAAAGCCAGAGCAAATAGCCTGGACCTTCTGGGCATGGTGAGGTATTCAGCAGAGGTCCTTTATAATAGGATGCGGGACAGCTACAGTATTGACTGCAACATTTTGCAATGCTGAGCATTACAAAACATGCACATACAAAACATGCACTGAATGTGCATAACATCATGAACAGTCTTACTCAGTCATTTGTTATTTGTTAAACTTACACAGGCACTGAAAGGACTAGTTAAGCCTAAAAGAATGACTAACATTTTACCTATCGATCATTATAAATCAGCTTTTTAAAATAATCTGTCGTTTATTGTGCAAACTAAAAGTCAAACCAATATTTTATGCTTTAGTTCTGAGTTTAGATGTTCATTAAGAACGGCTAAGAGAAATTGACGAATTCAAAGAAAACATCATTTGCTGTATATTGTACACTGAATCATTAAACACATTTTTGTTTATTACTTGTGATGACCATGTGTCCTGGTACCTACTTTTCCCATTAACTTTAAATGCATAGAATGCATAGAATGGTTAACATAAATGTTTAAGTGAATGATGCACGTCCAGTATGAAAGCTGCTAAAATACAGCACCTGAACCTCCTGAGTGTACGCCTTCACAGAGCCTCACTGAGGTGTAAATGAAATCAGTGTAAGATGCTTGCTGTCTGTCCAGGGGAGGGAGGCTGGGAGCGAGTAACTGGGTCTGACCTCCCGCTAATCAGATCCAGCTCAGCCTTATCTCAAGTCCCTCTCTTTCTTTTTCCTTTCTCTTGCTGTTTTCCTCTTTCTTCCGCTGTGATATTTCCCTGGTGCCAGAATGTGAGACTTTATGCAGACTTTCATATTTTTTTTCTCGCGCCCCTGTTTCCAGAGTCTCTCTCCAGATACGGCCAGCCTAACGGGCTCAGATGGCTAGAGTGGTTGCTATGGCTTCGGCCCTGACAACAGGCGTAAACAGCGACGCGCTGTGTATGCATGAGTGTGTGCGTCCAGTGTGTAGGCGCGGAGTTCAGTACTGACACGGGCTGTTGAGAAGGACACTTTACTTGGTGGAAGAGAGAATGTTTCTTGCTATTGCAATAGAAGGACCTTTTTTTACTGACATTTCACAGGTATCACCGGTCCATCTGTCCAAACCGTTGTGAGTCTGGAGAAATACTTCCCCTGCAGGCCAGGGTTGATGATCAGAGTTAGTCCAGGATGAGAGCTCCACTAACCTTTCCTTTGTTTCAATGTGCACCACATTCTACAGCTTTAACTCTGTATGATTCAGTGCAACTGTGTGTGTGTGTGTGTGTGTGTGTGTGTGTGTGTGTGTGTGTATGTATGCATGCCTATATAGGCACGTGTTTGTGTGTGTGTACTTGTGTGTGCTTGTGTATGTAAGAGAAGAAAAACATTTCTTTTTGGCTACTGATAAAAAAGGAGTAGAGGTTATGTTTTGAAAATTCCCCTCCAGTGCAGAATGTTGCTGCAGTTATGTATGTATATAAAATACATGTCATATTTATGACATTAAGTTCTGACAAGGAATAAATAAATGTGTGTGGGGGGGGGGCATGGCAATGTGTGCACCAGGATTTTCAAGGGGTTCTGGAACATTCCATTGGCACTGGCAGCATATTAAGTATTTGCTCTATAATAGTCCTAGGAGATTGGAATGTTTGAGCAGTGTGGTAATGAACTAATTAAATGGAATGTTAACTTAAGCCCACTGATATGCCAAATACCAGTAGGAATCCTGCTGATTACTGCATTGTAGTCTGGGATATGGCCGCTAAAAAGCAAAGCTACCTATAAAGATTAGTTAGAAGCTCCATTAGTGTTTTTCCATAGTCCACAACAGGATGCAGTATTCTAACTTGAACTTAGCTTCCAAAAGCAAAGGGGGAAAAACTTACTCGAATGGATCAGCAGTGTTCTCAGTCTGTCATGAAGTTCCTCCTGAGGAAACTTCTCGCTGACACTGAGCTCCTGAAGACATGCATTATCAATGCAACAGTGTTGTCGTTCGAGATCTCCATGTTCCAGCAGAGATGCGGGGGCGCGTTTTCTTAGCTCACACTCACTGTATGTAAGTCGACTCTGAGTCAGTGCCTCGAGAGCACATCTGCTCTCCATTAAGACTGCAGCGCGTCACAGCAGACGAGCGGCTGTGACTGCATGCTGCGCTGAGCACCAAAACACCCC
>JAOXYF010000008.1:11302750-11341866 GCA_028565775.1 Sternarchorhynchus goeldii
CATGGTGCGAGCAGTCTGGGCTGTAAATGATATCAAGGTAATCACTCGACCCCCTTTTCCATCCACACCTCCACCTGCCTCCTTGCCTCCCTGCCTCCTGCCGTCGTCCCACGAGCCCCTGGTGCATGCACACTCTGAAAGGTCCCGCCTGGCGCGATTTCTCTGCACGAGCCGAGGATATTGCACTACGACAAAAACACACAAAAGAAAGAGGTGGGAAAAAACCTTAATTAGCAGGTTGACGCTTGTGGCAAAGCCACTGGAGTCACTTGCCCATTATAGGCTGCTGCTAAAAAAGCAGATTTGTTCTCTTGAATTAAGTGTCTGGTTTGATCAGGTTTCAGTCTGGAAAGCTGCAATTCACAGTTGCAATGGATCCTCATGCTTTTGAGTTCAAGAGCTCTCTCTCTGTCTTCCCTTGTTTCTTCTACCATTCTTGTGTAATAAGCTTTACCGCACACACACACACACACACACACAAAAATCAGCAACTCAGCTTACTGGATCTCTATGAATTGACCACACACAGTACATAAATACACATGACAGACAGCCTACCCAAACACCTTCCATTGTTACGTGCTCTGGCTCTCATTTCTGCTCTTTCTCATGGGTTTCCTCAGACGATTAGCCATGCATGACTAAGACATACAACACTTGATCACAAGTCACTTGCCACCACAGGACAGGCGCCCGGCGGCCGGCCCTCTCCACGGCAACTTCTATCAGCAGAACGATAAAAGAAGAAACTGGAATAAACTGATTAAAAAGATTTCTTGTCTAGTGGAAAGACAAACGTGTGAAACGTAGGAGAGAGAATGCAGAGGCACAGCACGCCACATACCAGAGCTGTGAGGTAGAGGCAGGAGGGTGGACTGGGGTCAGCGAGAAATGCTCACATGATACACCACAAACACTGTCCATGTGCACTCGTCTTTGTAACATTTCAAAAAGATGCATGTTTTTAAACTGGCTGTGGTTCAGATACCAGTTCAAACTGTGTTCTTTCACAGCTGGCTACTCATTCAGTTGAAGACCAAAACTGATGTTACTGCAATTTTTTTTTTTAAACATTAATCAGGTCATAAGAAACAGCATCTCGCGGGACTGATCAACATATTTACACTGCATCAGCAGTGCTGTTCTTGCATTGTGCCTGGGCACCTGGATGTCACATCCAGTTTTTAATTAGCTCGGAATGCAAATAGCTTCTTTAATTAAAAAAAAAAAAGATGTGTATTTTAGAGTGCTACATAAATTTAAAGGCTACAAAATATATTACACTTCTGGTTTGTGTAAGAAAGTGACTTTGGTGAAATATTACACTATTTTTGGTGTCTGTTGAGACTATCAGTGACTCTGGCTGGAGCTAGCAGGCTGTGTCCCAGCTGTTCAAACACTTGCTCTGCAGATGCCAAGCTAAAGGCACTGCAGTTTATCCCCTGAACCTCAGACGGTTTCAGCCACTTCCTCCTTCCTGACGTCTGTTGTCTCTCTCACCTCCTCTGAGGCTCAGGCACACATGGTGGTGGGTGACACTGCGCCTCTAGCTATGATTTCCAGCTTTTAGTGCTCTGCCAAATTATTCGCCCTACATAAAAAGCACATGGTCTTACTAATTTAAATGCGCAAGCTACATCATGTTTCCAAATGTACAAATAAACTGTTTTGCCTTGAGATTTTGCTAGGAGACCACTCTATCTCTGCTTCTCTCTCTCTCTCTCTGTCTCTCTCTTTGTATGTGTGTATGTGTGTGTGTGTGTGTGTGTGTGTGTGTGTGTATGTGTGTGTGTGTGTGTGAGAACATGAGCTCCCTTCTTAGTCAGTCTGATCTAGTAAGAGGAACTGTATCATCAGGGAACTTGGGGACTGGGACTGACCACACAAAAGTCTCTCTCGTTGTTTATTTTCACTTTTCCTTGTTGTTTTTCTAGATTCCTTCTCAGTCCTCTTGCCCCATCAGTGTCTATGTCCCTGTCCTCTCCCCTGCTTCCAAACCACATATGGAGCTTAGAGTGGTTTCTCTTTGTTTTTTTTGAAGTACTTCAACAGATGTTTTTATGTCACGTTTGTTTCTAATTGTTGCAGCAGTTGAATGTAAAGTGTGTATCAGCGGCTGAAATAAAAGAACATCCTGGTTTATCTTTGCCCCTTTTCCTCATATCGTGGCTCTCCGTATTTTACCTTTGAAATGACATCTAACAGCACATTTACTACATACTGCTACTTCATTAAAAGTATATACACATTGTCCTCCTAAAGGCCTCTAGCAGACCTGTGTGCACGTATGTGTGTGTTTGTATGTGTGTGAGTGCAGTATAATATGACATCGAATCTTTTTTGTTTTGTGTCTGGTCCTCTGTTTCTGTCAGATGGATCTAGCCTCAGTTTTTGCCAGAATCCATTATTTGTTATTTTTCTGTTTGCAAATCAGTGCAAATTGTATTAAAGAATGGGAAACACTCTACTATGCAAATGCAGCAGTTCTGCACTACTACATTTTGCAAACACTTATGGTTACAATTTTCTCCATAAGCTATACATTCCATGGACTGTGGTGAACACCATGCAGTACGTTGTTTCCTCTGACATTCTTGTGCTGTCAGGCAGTGCCAGGGTGAGGTGAGTGGAAGGTTCTTTCACAGACCTCCTCCCATACAGCACGTGGTTCACACTGCACTGCACTCCATCTGCCCACTGGAAACTCCAGTCTCTCTGCAGGAGAGACTCTCCCTACATTAATTGTAAGAAGCATTTCGGTAGAATGGCTTGCTGAGTGCTGAGACTCACGGGGCTGAGACGGACTGTGCGCTGGGACGGACTGTGCGCTGGGACTCACGGGGCTGAGACGGACTGTGCGCTGGGACTCACGGGGCTGAGACGGACTGTGCGCTGGGACTCACAGGGCTGAGACGGACTGCGTTCGGCCCTGCCAGATCAGCTTGTATTTGTTCTGCCCACACCCATTTCAGATGGGAACTTCCCTAATTGGCTCAGTCTTAATTCCTAACCCGTAACTGTCTTCAGCAGCAAGTAGTGTGGACTGTTGGGACTGGAAACAGTGATTTAGTCCAAAGAGAATGTTTACCTTGGCGACGTGCCTGGTCTGCGTAATGTCAACATGCACACCGTCATTGTTCAGTTCAACACTGCTCTCCATCATCCAGTACAATGCACTGAATGCGGGAGATTTGCGGCATTGTTTACAGCTGTTAACACATGGTGCATGTCTTGGCTGTGTTTAGACAGCTGAGTGAAATGCAAATTTGTTTGCCACCTCAGGACTGTGCTTATGGACATGCTGTCTGCATAAGACCATTTGTCATTTCTGACTATTTGAAAGTACTGCATCATTAACTGAACAAGGACAAACTGGGAAAGGAACAGGACAGGCGAGACATGTCGAGATTAGACTGTTAAGAAAAGCCACGCATATGAGATATGGGAACATAAAATCTAATCTGAACGTAAAATATAATTTGACAGGTATCAACATGCTTCATTTGGGGAGTGGTAGAAGGTATCAGGATGTAACGCATCCAGTGGTTATGAGGAGTGTGTGAGATATCAGTCAAGGTTCTTAGTGTCTGCAGGGATTTGTTACAAACCTGTGCAACAACACCTGATAACACCAGTCATTTATCCTCCTTGACAAATAAAGGACCTAATTAGTACACTGAAGTAAGTGAGGACAAGGGCCCCTAGATACCATGGTTGTTTCAGGGGTTTGAGGCTTCTGGGGCAGGGAGGAGTAATTCCAGTCCTGAGGGGAATTCCCCACACCCAGCACAGTTTATGAGAGATTTCTCTAATACACCTGACTGATCTCACTGAGTACTGAATACATAAATCAGAAAAAGAAAATGCTAAACTCTGTACTTCTGTGGTCCTCCAGGACGAGAACCTAGAATCTCTGCCACTCTGAGTGAGTGTGTCTGTTCTGTGTATGTGCTTGTGTGAGCAAGCATGGGAGTGCTCACTTTGCTTTATCCTCTTTGTAGGGACCAAATGTTCTCACAACAACAAAAACCATAAAAAGCTTATACTGTCATTTCCCTTGAGGGACAATTTTTTTTTTCCATTAAAAAAACATAAAATACAGCTTCCACTTAAAAACATATCAAGTGAAAACATGGCTAAAAATAAGTCTTGCTTTACCAAACCAGGGTTAATGAACTGGGGAACCTCTCTTTTGCTAAACTTTCGTGGGGTTTTGAATCACTCTAACCTTATTTGTGCGGTTCTATTGAAATCTGTCCCCAGAGATAAGAGCCACGTCCAGAGAGTCACAGGCCTGTTCCTCAGCTTAAGCAGAGCCCTTCCTGTCTGCTCTGGTCTGTGTGTGGATTTTGTACACTTAGTCACTGAGTGAGAGAGTAGAAGCATTGTGTTTTTCTGGCCCTTTGGGGATTCCTTGGTGCCTTTGGGATGACATCACTGAGGTCCAAGGCCATGTTTCTCAGTGTCACAGCAGCGTTATATGGACGTGAGAGGGTTCAAATGGTTATCTACCCCAGAAAAAAATAGAAATAGAAACTGAGGTATTGTGGAAAAAAAGTAACAAACTGAAATGAAAAACAATGAAAGCAGTATTTATAATAAAATATCCAACCTAATACATGTGAATAATGAATGCTTAATGAATTACAAACATTGTATTTTATAACATTTACTGTAGGTTGATATCAGAAATAACATAACGGCGCATGCACTTTCACTAAAAGTCAGAAATTCTCAGGACCATTAGATGTTTTGACTGTTCCATCCAGGTGAGTGAGTACTGGTTTGTTTTCAGATCACATGATTCTTTATGCAATGGTGAGAAACTGTCTCACCATATCTGAATGGGAAACCATATCACACATTTTACTATTCCACTAAGAGCAGTGTGTATAATGTGGGTAGTCTAATATTTCAGCACAAGAAGTCTCTGTATTGGGTTACATCACATTCCTACAGGGACTAAGAGAGTCCCCCTCCAGGCTTTTACTGTACAAATGGCATCTGTGTGTGTGTTCTCACTACACCCAGGCACATCATCCCAGCAAAAGACTTATCAGCTGTTATTCTTCTTGGGAAGAGATTAGAGGCCCCTCCTCCCTCACACAAAGTAGATAAGGAAGGCTGACCGAGGGTTCAGCAGCGGTAAATCATTATGGTGTAATAGCTGACAGTGGCAGCGCTGGGAGGAGGCTCATATGGCTGGGCCCGAGGTTATTGGATCCTTGTCTTCCAGGAGGGATTTCCTGTCCCATGGCCCCACTGCCTGCTTGTAGCCTGCCGCTGTTGCCCGGTACGCTATGAACAGACCGGTCATTCCACTTCCAGATCTGTCAGAGGAGCTCAGGCTGGTGATACTGGATTCATCCGAACGACGATCCCAGTTGCCCTGCAACATGCAGATGCCTCACAGCCCAGCTGCCTTGGGGTTCCTCAGCAGATTTCAGACCATTTTTCCAATGCAAAGCGATTCTTTTGTCCATAGCAGACATTTGGTCTTTGTGCAGAAGATCGGAAAAAATGTTGTAAACTATGTTCTTCATTCAGACCACATTTTTCTAAGCTCTTATTTTAAATCTTAAACCATAAATCCTGAATTCCCCTCCAGCGAGGGTCTTGTATCTGCAACCATCATCAGCAGGACCTGTAATTATCCCCTCTCTGGCTTTAGCCCTCTGCTTTCATCCTCTAATGACAGAGCTGGTTCTCATTATGGATCCTCAGCCACTGCCAGAACCCCAACTCGCACCAGCCGCACCCTCCTCCCTTATCAAGGCTTCCTCTTGGGCTGTGGGGTTTACCCCAGCAACGTGCACGCTGGCCCATCCCAGCATGTTGCTGTCTCTCCAGCTTGGCCCCCGATGCTGCGTTCCCAGCAGGCCTGTGTCCTCTGCCCCTCTTGCAGCACAGCTTCCTTCACTCTGAGGCTGTCATTCACCGCAGAGCCCTGCAACAAACACAACCACAAAATCTGCAGTCCAGAAAACTATTTATGGGTTGTCACCAATAAAATGGTGATGGGAGAAACCATTACTTATTTACTTTTTATCATTTAACTATTATTTAGTTTGGATGTGGGGGAGCAAGGGGTCAGTGTGTATAAGAAAACAGCAACAGATTACTATACAGCTGTACAGGTACCAAATTATTATACTGTACAATTACTATACAGCTACTCTCTTAACCTGTCTAATAGAAACACACAAGCCTCCCTAGAGATGGTGCTTGTCACAGTGTGCCAGGGACCCCATCCAAGGGACACAACGCAACGCAACTGCCCACTTTCAATCACCTGATTATTGACTGTTTGCACCTGTGCCTTGTTTGCCCCATTTGATCTGTCCCTTTATTTAAAGCTCCCAGGAATGCCTGTCCAGAGCTGCTCGTTACTCATCACCCCTGCGTGAAAGCGATGTCCCGAGTGAAGGCACTTCTCTGCTGTGTCACTGCACCTCCAGAACTCCTAACAGTGTTCTCACCTTCTCTCCTTTTTGCTTCTGCTTGCTGCAGTGTTTTGTTATTTCCTGGAGAGTGGAGAGTAAAGGCACCAGGCCTGAATTGGCGTGTTTCTCTCTCCCTCCCGACGTCACAGTGCTGAAAACCTCATGGACCTTTTTTAGAGATAAGAGAAGGAAGGTGGCATTAGTCATTACTGTAACATGTTCTTATGGCCCTATACAATCCCTTCCAAACAGTTTCAAGGGTTTTCTACATATTCAGCAAATCTTAACTGCCATGTATACCAGAGTGAGGCAGCCTGGCTTTGCTCTGCATATGTTCTGGGAGTTTCCCCACTATCAATAGCCTGTGGTGAGATATTGCAGCTATGATGGCATGAACACTTGGCTCCCTGCTTCGCCCACTCTCCCCCTTTCAAACTTTGACTGCACCACTCTGTCTCAGAGCCCTAATAAAGCAGCTGTGGTACAGTCAAAAGGATTTGACTGCCTCTTTTGTTACGGAATAAAGCTCCATGTTTAATAGTAAGAGACAACCTGTTGGGGTTATCTCTGTTAGCCATTAACTCCAGTAATGTGACAGGTTACATTAGTATCCTTTCATTACATGCTGATATATTGTCGATTGCTGTACTCTTGTTAAGGGTTAAGCATATCCATACACTCAACTCCACTCTCAAAAAACTCAAAACATCTCAGAATTTAATCATTTTAGCAATATTCTATAAAAAGTCGTCTAGCTAGAGGAGAAATAAGCAAGTGATGGTCATTTCCTGCTTTGAGTGAAGACCAGTCTTCCTGATTTCCTGTCTGCAACCCTCACTGTGAATAATGGTACATTCTCCTAATTCTGTATTTGTTGTATTTTGCATCTTTCATTTGTGACACAGGGGTAAAAACCACACTGTACAAGTGACAGCCACAGTGTTGCAGTAAACAGTGTTCCAGCCGCGTTGGTGGAAATGACATAGAAATTATGAGTAAGTTTTGTTTTTTGATGTGTCAGAATAACGAGTGATGTAGATCACTCTCCTCTTGCAAAAGTGAGAAGTGCGGCCATTATGAGTGTGCATAGCTACATTATGAGTGTGCATAGCTACATTATGAGTGTGCATAGCTACACAGGGATTTCTCCTTTGACTAATGTCAGCTGATGAGAGTCTTAAAAGATCGTCTAAAACTGAGATGGTGTTTACTGCTCATCACTAACATTAGATGTTTTTTTTACACCTATCCTAAACCTGGGGAAAGCATGTCAGGAAATAAAATGAATGCAAGCTCTGAAGGTATTTTCAAACCAGATTTAAAACTTATTCTTTTAGACTGTCCTGTACATTGTTGGGCCTTATTTAATATGTATATTAATATTGTATTCTTTATTTGTAACATGTGATATTATTAATATATTTTATTATTTATAAAATTAGTTTAAAATTAGCTTTTGGTATCAAAATAAAAGTTACTAGGACTATTGCTGTGGTTGGTGTTGTGATTGTATTTACAGTTCCCCTTTGGCTGTGATCATGACACTTTTGTAAAACCAGAAAAGTTTCTTGAGTACAACATAGAGCTCCTTTCTGTAACTGGCTGTGTGTGTGCGTGTGAGTGAGTGTGTGTGTGTGTGTGTGTGTGTGTGTGTGTGTGTGTGTGTGTGTGTGTGTGTATGTTCTGTATTATTCACTGCATGTACTTTATTATTTTTTTTGCATGCTGTTTGTCTAACCGAGCTCTGTAGTAGAGGGCTGAGATTCTGTGTGTAAACTGCTGTTTCTCTGCCAACAGGCCACTAGACATCCAGCAATTCCTTTATAGGGTGGAGTCCACAAATATAAAAATATATGTCTCTTTCTGTAATACGGCTCCTTCCATGCTTTTGGCGAGTTTCTTGCCATCTTCTGTGCCATATAAAATGTATTATGTATGAACATAAATTTAAGGTATTGTTTTGGAATGTTGGACAAGTCAAGCAGTGTTTTACTGTAGGACCTGATAAGAGAATGTCTGATTTAGTGAAATAAGAACAGCCATATTCCCGTGAGTGTTGCTATCTCATTATGTGGGAGATTTCTCACTTCTCCACTAGAGGAGATTGCTCATGGAATTAATAATTATGTACTGACAAAGGCAGACTTCATCCCTTGGCAAACTATAGCAATGTGCATTTCGTTTGCATGTATGACTTTTTCCTTTAAGGAGTTTTCTGTTAGGTATGTAAGTTCAGGGAGTTTTATCTGTGGGTGTGGTATGTTCTTGTTACAGCATACAAAGAATATTTCACTCTTTTAACAAAAATTATGCAATATTGCTGTAAAATTAAAAAAATATTCAAAATAATACTACTTCTATTCAATGCTTTGGAATGTCATTCATTGTCATGTGAGGTACTACCCAGCATGCCATCTGTTTTCATATTACTGTTTTGAAACTGTTCAGATTTCTTAAAATGTGTTGGGAAGGTTATAAACTACTGTTTCAGGCAGTTCTCAGAAACCAGTCAAACCTCAGCAGCAAATAAGACCGTTTCCTTTGGTTTACATCTCTTACCTACAGCACGTGTGAATGATGCATCTCATCGTCTGGCATTATCCACAGTGGCTTGTATCATGTGACACTGGAGAAGTGAGGCACATTGCCTCTGTCAAAGCAAAGCGTGCTAACAGAAACCCAACTCCTCTACTCTGCCTCTAAGTGCCCAAAATAGATCTGGATAAAGCTCACAACCCCCTGAGAGTGGTTTTATTTTTTTTTAAAAATCCTAATGCAGCCACAGGAAGTATATTGGCTATGATTTCCTAGTTTTTCTTAGTGCTTGGAAGGTATGATTTCTTGGGTCTAACGTTGTCTGAAATGCACATTAACTAAAAAGCCATCAGTCTAATATCAGACTTGTACGGTGTTGTACGATGTTGTACGGTGTTGCACGGTGTTGTACGGTGTTGCACGGTGTTGCACGGTGTTGTACGTTGTTGCACGGTGTTGCACGGTTTTGCACGGTGTTGTACGGTGTTGCACGGTGTTGTACGGTGTTGCATGGTGTTGCACGGTGTTGTTGTTTTGATTTGTTTTTTATAATGTGTGACATCCCAAGGAAAACTGCTGAAAGATGAGAAACCTGCCAGAGGTTAATAATTTACTTGTCAGATTAACATGTCTACATTCTCAGCCTTTTTGCTGACGTAATGGAGAATGAAGCAGAGCATGGGAAACTAAATAGTATTTCATGCAAATACAGTCATTTTGTGAAGCTCTCCAGAAACTTCTGGGGTTTGAATTTTTCACTTAGAATTGTTTTTTTCTTGTTTAGTGCTTAACGTTATTCATCTCATGTGCCAGTGAGTGGAGCTATAAAGTAGGCCTCTCTCTTTCTCTCTCTCTCTCTGTCCCTTTCTTATGACACAGAGTGCCCACAACCCCTTCCTGCTTATGACAAGAAAATTATCTCACAAAACAACTCTAGTGCTCCCTTGGCAATAAACAGCTGAGTAATGTGAAGTGAGAACAGTGAGTTAAGAGCCTAACAGGTCATTGCCCAGATGAGTAATGCGGTTTTGTAGACCTGAACCCCATGAAGGAGAGAGGGCGTGACTTTTGGGACACACTGTGTAAATACTGTGTGGAGGTGGGGAGATGAGGGGCTTGGTGGTGAGGTAAAACTGGGCTGACTCGTGCAAGCCTACTGCAGTGATCTGCTGGTTTTGCTCTTAGCACATTTACATAAGCCCAGGAAATGATTCAACATGATTGCGCAATCAGCCATCGATCATCATGAGATCCAGGGGTTCCTTGGTGGTGCACCCAAAGTATATAGTCTTTTGGTTGTACTCCTGCCGTGCACTTCCATATCATTGGCCACTCATGTACAGTGCCATAGTTACGTGCTGTGACTCCTCACTCCTCTGAATTCATGGGTAGGGTATTTGAGGGAGGTCAGGTGGCGGCCTGCCAGGTATGTGTGGTTATGTGCATGTTCAGGCCCGCCAGTCTGCCCTGGTCCTTTGCATCATGGAGCCTCAGATGTGCTGATGCAAAACAAAACATTATACTTTATTGATATTCTCTCTCTCTCTCTCTCTCTCTCTCTCTCTCTCTCTCTCTCTCTCTCTCGCTCTCTCTCCCTTTCACCCTTTCAATGCCTTAGTAAAAGACAAGCTTTGAAAATCAATACATTGTGCTACCATGTTGTTTCAATGAGAATGATAAGAATGATAATTATGAGACATGGTTTTTAGAGGTGCAACCGTATTCTTTTGCCACAGGTACAAAATACTCTCTTTCTCTCTAGGTGTGTGTGTGTGTATCTTAAAATTAAATAACTTATCTTAAAATGAATAACTTATCATAAAATTAATAACCTAACTTATAATTAAATAACTAATCTTAAAATTAAATAACTAATAAAGTGCAAAAGCGGTTACAGCTGCTGCAATGTGTCCTATGTCCGCATCTTTTCTAAACATTCTAACGTGTCATTTTAAGTGGTATATTCTAAATTAGAATTTAAGGCGTATAATTATAGGCTGGAGTAAAAGCGTGTTGCAAAGTTGGGAGATGTAGGAGGAAGGTCCTGCCCTTGCTGAAAGATTTCCTGTTTCAGAGTAAGCGAGCAGAATCCGGTGACTCAACCCACAGAGCATTCACGGCGAGAGTCAAGCGCGAGGAGCGCAAGGGTCTGCTCTCGTAACGCAAGATCGAGAGCGTTAACTTCGAATGTTTGTGCTCGTCCTCAGAGACTTAAATCGCTTAAAATTAATGCAAGGCAAAGAAAGAAGAAACTTCACTAATGGGACGATATCGGTCTTATGTGCTCTGGTGGGGCGCTTTCTTCGTGTCTACAGTTGTCCTGGACCGTAGCAGAGTTGGTGAGTTTGTCCTTTTGACACTTCCAACGCTCTCCTGGAGCTCCTAGAGCAGCTGAAATAACATAATATATTTGGAATGCCAGCACATTTAAGCAATAATGAAGACCAACGAATTGCTGAAAAGTAAAAAAAAATCAGATGTTTTAAACTTTGTGGTATAGGTGATAGTTGGTCTACGTGTTGTTTCAAAGTTGGATGTAACGCGTTTTTTCCGCAGTTCGTACAAGTTACGCAACACTAGTAATAACTCGCATATTTACACAGGTGTCTCGTTATAATTACGTCAGTGCTATATTGCTGATACATGGCATTGTGAGTTGGATCTCTCGTTAGTCATAGAAAATGCTAGCTATATGTTTTACTTTACAGATTTTACACAGGTTAAATATGTTCCGTTCTTGGTTGTTAGACAGTTTTCTCTGAGTTCTTCTGACTTTTGTTTTGGCTTGTCTCAAATGGCAATATTCAACATGTTTTCTTTTAGTGTGAGGTGTGCAGAATAACTATCCTGTAAATTGGGACGGTTATCACTCCAAGTCCTGCTGCGTGTTTGCATGAAACTACTCATATTGAGTGTTAGCTCGAAATCTCCTCACTGTGCTGGTTTTAGAGTGAGTTTTTTCCATGGTAATCTATGGCAGAGCAGGATTTCAATTCCAGCCAGACCCCCTCTGTCAAACAGTGTGAGCTGTTTGTTTGTTCTTCTCTCCCTTGTCATTAATTTCCGTTGTTTAGCCCATGATTACAGGTGAGTTAGGTACTAATTACACTGAATGAGTCCCTCCCTACCTCAGCTCCCTTCTTGAATAGCAGCGTGTCTAAGACAGGCAAAGCTGATAGTTCCTCTTCAGCCTGTGTGGTTCGGAGAGCCTGGGCTCTCTATTTATGTGGTCATTACTAAGATGACTGCATTCTGCATCTTTTGGAATTATTCAAATTTGAAGAATTTTCTGAAGACCTTTCAGAGTCGTAGTGCTAAGAAAATGCATAATTGTAAGCAAATAAAAATATCTTTGTGGAATTACATAAGACAATTAAGGATTAAATTGCTCTGTCATGTGTTTAATAGAGCAGATTATAAACATTGAAATATTTATTACATCGTGGAGCAATGTGTTTGCCATCAAAAGCTATTCTTTTCAATACTTTTTCTTAGAAGTCAATTATGGTAAACTAGGGTTAAGCTGTTCAGCAACATTCAGTTTCACAAACTTCATTGTCCAGGCAGGTTTATGTCCATGTGCATTAGTTCTATCCATGTTTGTTTTATTCTGTACATATTAGCCCCTGTTTATGGGTGTAAGGCTTTTTCTGTTTTTACCATCTGCTTTACCTGTTTGCTCTTTTTCCATTTTCAGTTATGGTCATTTAGAGCCAGAACACACATTTTCACAAACACACAGAACACACAGAAAAAGACATACGCTCATTCAGGCTATTACCACACAGCCTTTTTTAGGTGTGTAGTTGTGGCTTTCTTCCCTGTCCATGGAAAGGTCCCAGTATTCAAATAATACCCAGCCAGTTTAATATTTATTCAGTCTGTATTAGGCTTCGCTCTCATAGTTGTGGAAGTGTCTGTCTTTCTGTCTATTTGCTTATCTGTATGTTTTTCTGTCTGTCTGTAAGTGTTTTGAGTCTGACTGCACTGATGTTGATAACCATATGTATCTCTCAGATATGGTGCCCCAAAATTCCTGCTGCCTGGTTTGAGCTCTGTAGACAGAACAGTGTCCACCCCTCCCCACCCCCATTATCAGTCCCAGCACAGCCTGCATGAGCCAACAGACCTTTAAGCACGTCACAACCTCAGTGTCAGCACTCAAGCTTGACTGGCGTGATCAAAACAGAAAGGATCCCCACAGGAGATTACTAGCTTCTCGATTATACCACTAATAAAGCAGTTTTCACAGATCCATTCACTGCCCTTATCTACACCTGTGGAATGTGCAAAGGAAATTGAAGAAATGGGAATTAGTTTACTATGCTCACGAGGAGATCAGAAATGATGGACTCAGGTGAAGGGCTCTTCAGTTCAGGTAGCAGTGCAAGAACCAGCACACTGAAAGAGCTCTTTTGTGGGCCTTAGTAGCAGCACAAGCCTTGGGCCAGTGGATGAGTGGGGGTTGAATCTCAGCCCATGTTTACTCTTTGCCTCTCTGGGCCCCTGAGTGCGGTGCTGAGAACCAGCTATTTAGGGATGAGAAGAAGGGTCATGTAATCTTGAAGTGGCTGCATCTGATTTGTGCATATTGGTCTTCCATGGCTCGTGGCGTGTGCAGTGCCTTCTGGGGCCACTTCACTGAGCCAATGGCCTGGCCAGCCTCTCATCCGGCCGATCCACACTCTCTCCCTGCGAAGATTAACCTTTGAGGGCATGTCACAACTAAACCTGTTATCACCCAGCACATCTCGTTGTGCTCGTCGAATCAAGCTGCTCCCCTCCCATGATCCTTTTGGAGTCCAGCTCAGCGCCTCTGCGAAACCTCAGCAGCGGCAGTAAAAGTTGTCCCCGGCCTGTTATTCTAGCTGAGGAAGTGAAGCCACATCCCTGTCTGTGCTTCCTTCCTCGTCCAGGTCACCTGACCCATCCTCTACAGGGGAGGAGGAGTGTGGGGGGTGGATGCAGGAGAGGATGGGGCTTCCCTAGGGAGAACATAGTGTGCCCACAGAAGTCTAGCATGGGCTCCTTTAAGCACACACTGTTTTGTAGGTTCGTATCATAGATCAGGAGCAGATTACAAGCAAGCAGTTAAGCAGCATGCTTTAATATTAGTGCTACTTGGTGAGGCTCAGCTGTAACGTCTGTATGTACATACTGTAAACAATGGGAATTGTACAGTCATGTGACAGTCAGTTTCAATTTAAACTGCTGGTTTCTATGGTTATGCATCCTAATATGTTCAATATACTGGGCCCAGATTATGTGTAATGTTTTTGCCAAACTGGGTCCCCTTTCAGCCCTCCAGAAGCAGGGAAGAGTTGTGTCAGAGCAGAGGAAGGTTTTTATCAGGGGAGGCATGCTTACTGCGCAAGTTGGCAGCTGGTCTAGGGGGCTGCATTACAATGTTTAATGACTGCATATGTCCCCCACGCACACGCACGCGCACACACGTGCCAACAGAAGGGTGGTCAGTTGCTTGTATTGCCTTGAGTAAGCCTGGCATTTGTGCAGAATCTTCTTTAGCTGTACCATTCCTCATCAAAAAAACTAGAACAATATCTCATTCAAATTGGTTCACACCTGATTCAAACTGAGTTACCACTCATTAGAGATTAAATAGTATGTTTGCTTGAAAGTTGTTCATGTGTGTTTGTGTAGGGCACATCTGTATTCTGAGGGAACTATCACAGGAAGAGGACAGGTCTGAATTAGTCAGAGAGAGAAGTCAGCATGGCATGGTGCACCTTCATTATATTTCGCCTTCCTGTATACCACCGTGGCTACCACTGAAGACAGGAAGGGGAGCATCTTCAACAAATTATAATGATGCAGATGATCTTAATTCAGTATGCAAAGACCACCACACCACAATCTTACTGTGTTCTTACTTAAGCCTTTTAAAACAAGTCTGAAGAGTTTAAATTACCAAGCCAGATATGTTGAGAGCTAAAACAGAATCAAAACGTGGACTGTGAGTGTCTTTGAGGACTACATTGGAAACACTTCTGTGATTAAAATGTATAACATATATCTTCAGTGGTACCGATGGTCTGTGACTGAAGTTAGAGGACAGGGTTTTTTTTTTCTTTGTCTCTATAGGTTATCTGGTTCTTTGGCTATGACATATGAATAAGCTGGTAAGAAGCTTTTTTTTCTGAAGTCCTTCATGGGTCTTGATTGGCCGGTATGTGGTCATGTGTCCTAGGTGGGATGGTTCCTGGGATGCTCAAGCTGACGATGCTGTGTAAATTCTGTGATGTGGAGCCTTCCTCCTGTAATGGTACTGGCATCTGTCAGGCCAACTGTAGCATCACAGCCATCTGTCCAGACATTGGCGAAGTCTGCGTGGCAATCTGGTACGTCACACCTGCCCTCCTGGGGATTTTGTATTTATATAGATCTTTACATAGAGCACAGCGAAATATTTACAGCATAGCAGTTGTCAGACATAAAAAGGCGCTTCAATAAAACATTTGATTTCTCTTCTACATGCCATTTTGTTGATCAGAAATGATGCCAGAATTACTTTTTCCTCCAGGAGGAAAAACGAGAGCAACTATACGATTGAGACAGTGTGTCACCCCCCGTCCAAGCCTGTGTATGGAATACATCTGGAGGACTACAACAGCTCCACGTGTGAGATGAAGGAACAGGAATCGGAGAGCGGCCCCGTCTACATCTGCTCGTGCACGGGCGAAGAGTGCAACGAGAACCTGGTCTTCCCTCATAGTGAGCATCACATCCATCCTGTACCCCCCCCCCACGTCTGCACACCTGTTCCACCTGCCCCAAACCGTCATTAGATGCCGTTGACATAATTGATTGCGCTTTGAAAAGCAGCAGGGCAAATGTGTGTACATAAGTGTGTCTGTGTTTTGGGGGGTGTATTCAGGGATGGGGAACTTACAGTGTCACGTTTTTAGTCATAAACTCAGGGAAGTGGTAAAGGCAAAGCTTTGCCATGAAGCTTTGCTATAAAGCTGTAGTAGCACAGTATCAGTTCTGATCTGTAGTTTATTTGCTGGAGGTGGTGTTAACATTAAGGCCTACTCCAGCCCACTTTACTACAGTAACAATGATAAAACCTATATATAGAATGCTGCAAAACTAAAACAAAAACATAGCCACCCACACTTAGTGGTCATGAGTCCTATAAAGATGCTATAATGTGTGTCTATTTTTAGCTAAAATTATATTTTAGTATTTAGCATGGCATATGGAACGCGATGTAATACTCCACAGCAACTGTTGTCTAGCTAAGCAAGTTTGGACTGTGTGAGAGTGAGTATATGGCTTTGCTGGCACTGTGGGGCAGGCAGTAGAGGAACTCAGACATGTGGTTTTCTGTCTCTTTAACTCAAAGCAGAGACATCACAACCACATAGCAAAGTTGCTGGGCGCACTGGGCATGCTCAAACTCACGGCTTCCAGATGTAAACAAGGCTGAGGAGGTGCGCAGACTATTCAAGGCACATCTAGTACCTTCTTCATATTCTTAAAAGCCACATAGAAACACGTAAACAATGAAAGGATAACAGACATAACGGCTCGTAGTGCTGTACAGTAACTTGATTTGGATAAAAAGTAGTGCACTGAAAGCAGGTGCGTAACATGGAACAAGTGTGAGAGGCTAAATGCTCCTCAGGGCTCAGAGGAGGAGGCCGTGCTCCTTCCCTGCATGAAGGCATGTCACATTAAGTTCATGTTTACTTACTGGAATAGAGCCACGATTTACTTAACCAGAAATGCTTGGCATTGTTTTTCCCTGCCAAAAACATTGTTGTAACATTAACTAGAACTGTGTGGAGTGGACCCTGGACTTTTGCATCATCAAAATAGCCTGAAAGCTGGGTGTCAGATCACTGAAGAGAACCATCAGAGTAAGACAGAGCAGTCTGTTCAGCAACAGATAAAACAAAGATTTATGTAGGATGAGAAGGCAGAAAGAAAAGTGAAATTTCCGTTTTCAGTGTAAAAGTATGAGAAATTTATGCACCATTACCAGCAATATCACATAACATGAAGAATGCTGGTTGTGCCTTTGAAAAAATTAAAAACAGATTCTGGTGCTGTATGTACCCAGATTGACTTCAAATTCACCTCTTGATAAAATGTCAGGACAGATGGAGATCACTAAATGAACCATAAGTCTGTGCTGTTGTTTTCCTCTTTATAGAAACAGCAGTTAGTGAATTAGTGTGCTATCAAAGGCACATTTGCTTCGAATAAGATTCTAATAACTCATAAAGCTCGTCCGAGTAAATTGTGATCTGCTGTGCCTAGTACATGTTTTTTTTATGTTTTTGAAGCTGTTAACTTGATCTTCTCAGTAGGATAAGTGACAAATGTAATGTGGAATGCAGCAGCTCTCCTGAACCATGACTGCTGGAAACATCACACAATTATCACAGCTCCACACACATGGCAAAGTTCAAACAGCTCCTGCAGCCTGTCAGTGCATGTAGCCTCATTCTCAATCTGCTGCTGTAAAACAAGTTTTGTACTGGTCATTTCCATTATGTTTTCATAGTTTTTCCCCCAAGTCGCGTCACTTTCCCCCCTCAAATTCTGTAAAATCGCCACACTGAACTAATATTAATAGAGTAATATGCCAATACTAATTTAATTTTTTTCATATTTCACATTACCCAAGTGGTCAGAGGGGCCCCAGCTAGTACCTATAATGTGTTTCTTCATGCTGGTCTCAATGAATGTCCGTGTCCAAAGGCAGTTTATTGAAGGTATCTGCTGGACTTTTCAGGAATAGAAACACTTTGCGTGTTATTCATACTAAATGTCAGACTGTGATTGAGAGGCTGGGTTGGTCATGCTCAGTTGACCCTTTATCACTGGTTATTCTGAGAAGGAAAGCCAGAGGAAAATTTGGGAAGTGTCTGACAGGTCTGCTCCACGTGAATCTTTCTTTCTTCCCCCATACTGTGGAATGTAGGCCTCTAGTCATCGAGCAGATGTGCTAAAGAGAGGACTGAATCACTGTCAGCCACAGAACCGAAAAAAAAGGAATAAGGGCAGGGTTGACAAAAAGAGAGGTAAACACATTTGTGGTAGTAGTCATGCAGTGAAATGTAATGGTAACCATAACAAACCAATAACAATGACCCCCAACATCAATAACAATGACCCCCAACACCAATAACAATGACCCCGACAACCATTCATGTTACCAATTCCAGTCTGGCATAACTCTTGAAGAGAGGGCCAGAATAAAATCAATGCCATCTAGTTACACATCTGCTAAAAAAATGGTCAAAGCAACTTACCAAAATATGTGTTAGTCAGACCTCTGCACCGAATTTGCCTTAAATTATAGTCAGGATGTGTCAGGCTTCTATCAGAGAATGTGGCCAAACTCACTGTACAGCATTGCTGACATGGAGTTCCCATCAAGAAATGTAATAATTTATCTGCATTTTCACTGTCTGCATTCTTTCACAAAAAAAGAGAGATTCATTTTTCCATTTTAGGGTGTGGGATTTCCCATTCTCCAAAACCTAACCATATTTTCAACATGAAGGTGTTTAGCAGTTATTCCTTTACCTCCCTAGTTTGTACCTGAAATCGTGTTTGGATTATATAGTTTTTAATGAGAAAAGAGCCACATTATATCCCTTGTTTGAACTGCGTTTCTCAGAAAACACAGAGAATGCTGAAGCAATTAGGCTCTATTTGACAACCCAGTGAGTCAGGAGCTTTGGGAAACATAAGCTTCTTTGGCTGATATAAAGAGTTTGGCACATGCACACAAACACACAATGATGTATTTAATTGTATTACCTGGAGAAAGGAGGCTCTTAGAAGGTAATCTCCTGAGTAAGCTTTTCACTCACCTTATGTAAATGCGATGTGACAATAAAAGTGATTTGATTTAATTTGATCTTACTGATCTCCATTCGGGTTAAAAAAAAGTGGCATGGTTTCAGAATGTAAGGAATTTTAGGTTTGAAAAAATGTTTGACTACAAAAAGCAGAAATCCATACATTTGCGTTGTGTAGACTTTTTGTGAATGATTTTTTTTGTCTTTACCAGCCTGTATGGGTTTGTGTGTGTGTGTGTGTGAGAGAGAGAGAGAGAGAGAGAGAGAGAGAGAGAGAGAGAGAGAGAGAGAGAGAGAGAGAGAGAGAAAAAAGTGCAGACAGGCTAAGCTTTCACTACACTGTCTGTCCCACTAGCTGACAGTAGTCTGCCTTCGCTTCCAGACATAACCCTGCCATGTTTGGGGTGTTATGCCAAACCCCATTCTGGCAGACAGACATGGTAAATTTTCCCTGAAGGAGGTTCCCCAGGACAGAGTCTCACTGTGTAAACCCTTTTCATCAGGCTTCAGCAACACAAACAGAGATCATATTTGTTAAGGTTCTTCATCCTAAGCAGTTTCTGAACATCTCAGCTCTGCGCTCTCCTTTGGTTACCATCATAACAAACACATTGTACCTGGAGAGGTTAAGAACCTGAACCTGTAGGTGATTTATTGGTGGAAGTCCCTAATGGCACACATTGCATTATAGGGAATTTTCTGGTATTGAATAAGGTACCTGTGGAGAAATACTTGCTGTATTATATCCCCAGGTATGGGACCAGGTACCATTGAGAACCAGGTGGTCTCAGTGATCCTGGTCAGTCTGCTGCCTCTGCTCGTCTTGGCTGTGCTGGTCGTCACCTCCTTTTACTGGTATCGAATCCACCAGCGACGCAAGCTCAATGACTGGGAGACCAAGAAACCACTGAAGCATAAAGGCCCCAAAGGCCCTTTGGACTGCAGTGATGCCTGTGCCATCATGATGGATGACGACCGTTCTGACAGCAGCTCTACTCACGCCAACAGCTTGAACCACAACACAGAGCCACTGCCCATTGAGCTGGACCTGCAAGTGGGCAAGGGCCGCTTTGCCGAGGTCTACAAGGCCAAACTGAGGCAGAGCTCCTCTGAGCAGTTCGAAACAGTAGCCGTGAAGATATTCCCATACGAAGAGTACGCCTCGTGGAAGAACGAGAAGGACATCTTTTCTGACATTGACCTGAAACACGAGAACGTGCTACACTTCCTGACAGCGGAAGACAGGAAGGCTGAGAAGCAGTACTGGCTGATCACAGCCTACCACCCCCGTGGCAACTTACAAGAGTACCTCACTCGCCACCTCATCAGCTGGGAGGACCTGCAGCGGCTGGGTAGCTCGCTGGCCCGGGGTGTGGCTCACCTCCACAGCGACCACACACCTTGCGGGAGGCCCAAAGTCCCCATTGTCCACCGAGATCTCAAGAGCTCCAACATTCTGGTGAAGAACGACTTCACCTGCTGTCTGTGTGATTTTGGCCTGGGCCTGCGTCTGGACAACTCGCTATCAGTGGATGATCTGGCTAACAGCGGACAAGTAAGTCTGATAACAAATTCAGGAAGGCTGAATTGTGAACTGAATGATATTTAATCAACTTTCAGCTAGCTTGAAGGGGCTGGCTTAAATTCCCATATTAAAATATCCATATTTCCCAGTAGGGAGCTTTCATATAATCCATTGCATTCATTTCCTGATTTAAATTCATTCTTGGAATTTAAATGAACTATCATATTTATGTATGTCTTCTATCTGTGTTGAAATTCAGTGGTATTGGCTTGTCTAGAGGAATATCAGGGCACGGGGATATTCCTAGGACCATAACAAAAAATCAGCATGACTATATTCCTGGAAATGCTCAAATATACACTTCAGCTTCAGCTACTGGAACAGCTCTTTAGCTGTTAGAAGGTATACTTCTGCATCTGTAGTCTTGCTCTCCCACACATTGTCACTCCTGATAGGGCAGGTATTTGATGCACTGGTATGTTGCCTAGCCGAAGACCTAACTGCCGACTGTGCGATTGTGTGAGGGTAGGGCTGTGTTTTCACATGCAGGGAACGTCCCTTCAGGTATCACTTAGCTGCGGTGCATGTGTGACCTTTGTTCACTGTGTATGCCCTGATTTATGATTCACAGGATGAAAATGCAAAGACCAGAGGTGTTGAGAGAATGAGTAATCACGTAAATAGTACACCTGGCCTTGTCTGAAATTTACTCAGAAAATTCTCACATCTCATCAGTCTCACATCTCATCATTTTAGTGCTAATTCTTTATTATGCAGGTTGATTTTGAATTTTAAAATATATTTGGATTCGCTTTTGACATCAAATATTTAAAGGCTCTGCGATGCTGGTCTCAGCAGAGCACTCAAACAGTGTTATGTACACAGAACACAGGGCTGGTGCTATAAAGGGTCAGTGATGATGTAGCCCAGCATCTCCAGACTGGAGTTCCAAGTGTGTGTATCTTAAACTTGCTTGCGATTGAAGCATACAACCAAGATCAAAGGCTACGCAGAGTTTAGACTACAAAGAAAAGAGCGTGTGATGACCTGTCTCCTCTTTACAGGTTGGAACAGCCAGGTATATGGCCCCAGAAGTGCTAGAGTCAAGAATCAACCTGGAGAACATCGAGTCCTTCAAGCAGACAGATGTCTACTCCATGGCTCTAGTGATATGGGAAATGACTTCCAGGTGTAATGCCATTGGAGGTGAGTTCACACACTGCCACATACCTCACAATAGGCCAGCAAGATAGTACCAAACACATGGGCATGGAGCATTTTGAGGCATTTTGTAGAGTAAAAAAAAACAAACGTGAATGCCAATATCCCCAACAGCCTCAAATGAATGGAGGTCTTTTTCCACAGAATAAGTGATTGCCCCTCAAGGTTGCCTATTTCGCTGTGGCATTTTGTTTTGCAGTTGCTGCCAGGCTTTTGTCACTGAGCTGTGCGCATGGAAAACCCAATGCTTTCCTGCTCCATACACACATCAGACCAACTTGCTCTTTCCTGTTATTCTGAGGCCTGTGCACAACACTCTATAGTAGAAGAGCCATGCAGCCCACTCTGGAATGGGTGGAATGTGTAGAATGTGAAATAGACCATCAGCATGCTTGTCCTTCTTTGGTCAGGTGGGAACAGAGATGACTTTGTGTTTATTGTAGGTCTGCGTATTTAAATGTATGCTCTTTTAAATGCGTGGGTGGACCAGTTTAAAGCATGTCAGAACGCATGTGTGGAAAATGGGGTAGGGGCTGAAACGAGAGCAGAAAAGATATTGTAAGACATTCTGACTCCTCAGTAATGCACGCTATGCTCCGTGTGAAAGCCAGTCGCTCCCCAGAGCTCAGCTGGTATTCAAGCACTTAGGCCGTAGTGCTCACAGGGCAGGGCTCCCGTGTGGCTGTCGGCTATTTTAACGCCATCGCGAGCTCATACGTGCATGGTGACAAGCGCCCGTTTCTTAGTCACAAGCCCCTGAATCCACCCCCACTCCTGGCCCAGCCCCACGGCCGAGAGTGGCGGCAGGGACCTAGCTGCTAAGGGCTAATCTGCAGAGCTTGAGACATTCCCAGACAGACAGACTGTACATTCAAACCCTGTATCAGGGGACCAGGAACCAGCCAGAGGCTGACTCTTGGCCCTGCAGGTCCCTAGGCCTGGTGCTCCCTGGCACCAGGCGCACACAGCGCAGGCCAGGAGGGCGGGATGGAAACCTGTGGCTGCTTTGTTGTTCTCTGGCTCACTGTGTTGTTAGCGTGTCCTGAATTAGTATGGGGTGCGGCCCTGGCTGGAACAGTGAGGGGGCGAGGAGCTGAAAGGCAGCCTGGTTGAGGAACACCCCCGCTGCTCCTCCCTCCCCAGAGGAGTAAGGAGTGGGGTGGGGTTGGGCCAAGCAGCTGGCTGGCAGGTGGCAGTACCCCCATACAGCCAGGTCACCCATCAGCACAGGTTTCAGATTCACTGCAGTGTTTTCAGACCTCTCTCACACACTCTCTTCTTACACATTCAAGCAGCTCAGTGTGTTCACACACCTCATTCCATCCTAGACATCATTGCCTACCCACCCTCCCTTTTAACCAGGTCAGAACTCTTACTTCTGTGGCTTGACTGGCTGCCCCACTCTCAGATAGACTTATTTTTCATCCAGCCATTTCCAGACGTGTCAGACAGGCAGGCCTGTGGAGCTTTTAGACGGATAATCTGAAAGGGAAAAGGTCGTTAAAAAGTGCTTCCCCACCTCATTCTGCCAGAGTGGACTGACCGGGCTTCAAGAGGAAGAACTCGCTCGCTGGGACATCTGTTCCCAAAACCACGGCATTCCACACATAGCGAGTACACTCACATTGCTCAGGCCACAGCCCCCGGAGCAGGGAGACGGGCAGAAAGAGAGACAGGAAAGAATGAAGTGGTTCTCTTTGTTCTGCTGTGAAGCAAGGCTATCACCTTGCGCACCGTATGGTAAGCAGTTTAGTGTGTGGGTATCACATTCTTCATCTAACCTTGCCCAGCAAATGTGCAGAGCTGAAACGGGGCAGCCGAAATAGCGCATGTGGTGGGAGAATTGTGTTTTAGAACTCAAACAGGGGAAGTCCACTTGTCAAAAACAGGATGCGTCCGCTTGTGGAGTCAGCTTCTCTGCAGGGGCCCAATCACAGCCCGGCACTTCCTGTCCCAGACTCCATGCTGGTCTAGCCTCTTCCTGTGGGCCTGTACACCAGGGCAGAACCACATAACACTCTCCCATCAAGAACATGCTCTCCAAAGTAAAGTCATTCATCCACTTACATTTGTGGGAATGACTTTTATGGTGGCCAGTATTGTAATAGAAGACATATTCCTGTTCAGTGAAAGCCTCTTGCTTTGTTGCAGATTTAGATTTTTTTTTTTTTGTTCTAGTACGCTGTGTTCTAGTGTGTGTGTGTATGTGTGTGTGTGTGTGTGTGTGTGGAGTGAAGAAAGTTGCAAGACATGGGCGTTGCAGCTGCTGTGAGCTCCATTTCATGGGGAAATGACCCTGGAGTGCTGTTGTTCGTGCTCTCTGGCACAGTCCAGTCATTAGCCGATATTTCCCCCAATTTGTTTTCATAAGGAAAACAAACAACATACCATCATAACTTCATATTATTTGTTGGCTCTCTGCTCAAGTAGATGAAGCCCAAGTGCTGCACACCATTCGTTGTTTGGTTAGCCGTACTAAAGGGAGATGACGGAACAGACCAAATATTATTTCCAAACGATCTCCTTCCAACATTTCGCTCTTAAAACCAGAACGAACTGTCTCTCACATCTACTCGCAGAGCCTGTCAGAATGTGTATGATCTTAAAATGTATTTCTTCCTTTAGAGTTACACTGTAATTTTGTGTGTATTTCAGAGGTGAAAGACTATGAACCTCCATTTGGCTCTAAAGTGCGAGAGCACCCCTGTGTGGAGAGCATGAAGGACAACGTTCTCCGAGACAGAGGCCGGCCTGAGGTCCCCAACGGCTGGATGAAGCACCCGGTAAGAGAGCAGGGAGGGGTTCTAGCTATAGTCCCATTACAGAGCAGGGAGGGGTTCTAGCTATAGTCCCATTACAGAGCAGGGAGGGGTTCTAGCTATAGCCCCATTACAGAGCAGGGAGGGGTTCTAGCTATAGTCCCATTACAGAGCAGGGAGGGGTTCTAGCTATAGTCCCATTACAACTACATTCGATTTCACTCATGGCACAACAGCTTCGTACTGTGAAGTAAATCTAAAGGAACTGAAAGCAAGTAAAATTCTCCTGTCAGTTGTTTTTGGGGAACCATGGTGTCAGTGGCCAACATTAGAAATGAATGTTCATTGCAAAGATTTTGCAACGGACGCATCGGTTTTTGTTGAATGTTAACAAAAAATAATGATGATAAAAGTGTTTATGTTGTTAAAAACACAAAAAGTAAAAATAAGAAAAGGAACTGTGCAGATTTCTACGTTTTGCACTGCACTGGTTACTGTTCCCATTATAATCATACAGACCACAGCGGTGTAGTTTGCCTGGACCTCGTCCCACTGCCCATGGCAGGGCGAGGATCAGCAGTAAAGCGAGCGCGTGTGCCGCTCTCTGTGTCGTGCAGGGCGTAGCGCTTGTGTGCGCCACCATCAGCGAGTGCTGGGACCACGATCCTGAGGCGAGGCTCACGGCGCAGTGCGTGGTCGAACGCTTCAGGGAGATGGACGACGAGCTGGACAAACTGTCCACGCGCAGCAGCTCTGAGGAGAAGATTCCGGAAGACTGTTCCATGAGCGTGAGCGATGACAAGTGAGAAAGGGTGTGTGTGTGAGAGAGGGAGAGAGTTACAGCTTCCCCAGCCACCGCGCTTGGGACTGAGAGAGTGCGCAGCTTCTTTGAGTGTCTCTCTGCACCATTGCCTGGAGTCCAGCTGCATTCATCTATGCTCACCTCATTCCCTCCAAACAGTGGAAACTGGAAGCGTAGATACAGTATGTTACTGTGTGTGTGTGTGTGTGTGTGTGTGTGTGTGTGTGTGTGTGTGTGTGTTTTGATGGGTGTGAATTAGGCCTCAGGGTGAAGGCCATGGGAAAATGAAGTAGCTAAAGATTTACGTATTTCTCATAACCAAAGAGTTAATGCACTTTATCAGATTGCCTATGCATAGCTAACAGTGAAAAAAAGCACTAGAGAGTTTATGGCTGGGGGAGATGCAGGATAAATACACTCCTCACTGCTCATCAGGAGCCAGATGGAACCAGGAAACTGGTGTTCCTCAAGCCAAGGGTTCTGAGCAATTCTTCACATAAGCAGGTATTCAAAACAGATTATATTACATGTACAGATTTTTTCAGCACTGTTTTTATTTGTTTTCTGTTTTTTTTTGTTGTTGTTTCATTGTATTTTAATCAAAAATTGTGTGTTTCTGTGTGTGTGTGTTTGTGTAAATGTGTGCATGTTTAACTTTGTATGAATAAGCGGTGTGTGTACTGTTTTAACAAATACTTTTATTTTCCATGTTTATCAAGGAAGAAGCACAGTGTATATACTGGTGCTGGGTAAGAAAATCTGATTATACCATTAAAACTGAAAAAGGGAACCCTGCATCTAATACCCTGTGTAAAAGTATTTAGGGTTTCATTTCCAAAAGCATTTCCAAAGTTTTATACATGATCAGGAAAACAAAAGAAAATTGTGCCTGTCGTTTAATGTTTTTATGTAAAATATTGTACATTTTTTATGATTAAATACATGTATGTACAGTATTTACTCTAATAATGGCTGAATGTGTCTTTTTTCTGGGGGATTTAATGCATTTCGTGCTCTGATCTCTTTTCACCCATCTTTATCTTCATCTTCTTCTTGGTCTCTAATCTCTTCAACCAAAATATCCCATTAGTGGATGGGAATACAGATAATATTGTGCTACTATGACTGTATATATATTGATCCATATTACTATGACTGTATATATATTGATCCATATTACCATCCGTATCCAGATCCAATTTATTTTCACACTCAGCTTGAACAGTTTTTTTGTAAAATCTAAAAATCTAAAAATTTGACTAGTATAGCTATTAACTGCAGTATGTCTGTGTTTCAAAATGGTCTGATGATTGCATTCCACAGCAACATCGGGCAAACAGAAAAGCAAACATTCAAACAGAAAGCACTTTGTTTTTTCAAGTACAGTAATACACAATCTGTGTTCTGAAAAATTCACACGCTGGCAGAAAGGTCAAACATCCCGACATATCAAACAGCAAGTGCTTTACTGTACTTAACATACACTAACAGCCACCACCTGTAACCACCAGTAACTCTTCTCAATACAACAAAGTTTCTGTGTCCAAATTGATATGAACAGTACTACAGCTACATTGTAAATCAAATGACAACAGTGTTTAATGATTAGGAAGAGGCCTCTTAGGTTTAGCCAGGGGAGCTGGGCAGCGTTACCTCCTTTTTGGAAACAGGGTCCCACAGCAGAGCTGACAGCTGCATAACTGAGTAGAATGAAAACACCTCCTGAAGTGGGTGGGAGGGGGGCTGTTTAGAGAGAGCATTCACCTCAGATTCAGTTACACTTAGTCTGACCGTTGTTTGTGGGTCTGGTAATCAGACATTCCCATTGAGCAGGAAGTGCACAGCTACTGCATGTCTTAACTGGCTCACCCAGATCTATCTTCTTCCTGATTTCTTCAATTCCCTCTTTCTCTTTCCACTCTTCTTCACTTTGTCCATCATTGTTCCACTGCTATTTTGGGTTTAAACCACTAGATTTTTGTCTGGGGCAGTAGCCATGGATAAACATGCTTCTGTATATAACTCTCTGTGTAGACCTGATCTCAGAATAGCCTCCATGGGCCTGGAGTGAGTCTTGGCAGTTCTGGTACTGGTGCTGTCCTGAAGTGGACTGGGCTGGCCAGAGCAAAGCACTCTATCTCTGCATTTTTATGTTGGGTGGAGAACAAGAATATACTGCACATTTTCCTTCACCACATACACTAGAGAAAAGTACAAAATGCCTCAGTAGTTTTATCATGGCAAACTCTTTTGCGCACAAAGTTGTACCTTAAATGCTACAGACAACTTTGTGCTTATAAATATTGCCTTACGATCGTTTTAACATATATATTATATGTAAGTAATGCATGACAATATTATACATTCACAACAATAGGTCTGAACTTCAATTCAGACATCTGATGCCATAACACAATGTAGCCTGCATCCACTGCTTTATTATGGAAGCATTCTGTTGAATTGTGTTTTGGCTCACATCAATGTCGCTCTCATTTCCAGGCTGGACTCATAGGTCTTTCCCCAGTTTGTGGATTTCATCTAGGAGAGGGTGCATGTTCTACAGGTTGACCTGTGAGCTGATGATGATGAAGTCAGGCTTGTCTTGGTTTGGCTGGCAGCCCAACGTTATGGAATTACATGCCCTCATATGCTCTTTGATCTCCAGCGCCACCTGGGGGCAGCATTTTCAAACAGATAAGGCACATAAATGGTACCCCAAGGGGGGAATTGTGAAGGCTTCTTCTCAAGGCTGGGATATTGACCAGGCCAGTGCCCTGGGGCCTCACACTGCCAGGGGCCTCAAAAGCTACAGGCCACATGGCTGCTGATGTCCAAAGGAAGCTGAAAACCAGTTTACATAGTTCATACACAGTGAATATATCACTCTTGACACATACAGTACAAGCTGAGCATCAAACCCACTATAAGCCAAACACCTGGACCAAAAACCTCTCTCCCAACCCCTGAAATGGCACACTAAGGGTAGTGTTAGGGTCATCAAGGAGATATGCACAAGAGGAAGCAGTGGAGGGTGGGGGCATCTCCACAGACATGTGCCCCAGGACCTCCCTAACCCACAACTCAGCCTTGATTCTACTGTATCTGCAGCGTAGCCTGTAGCAAATTAAATGCACACACATTTAGACCCATATACACACAAAGACTGCATATTGTTTTCTGTTCTCATTTCAGAGTCTCTATACAGGGCTCACGTTCTCCATTTGTGTACAGCACGTCGGTGTACAGCCACTGCTTGTATCTCAACATCTTCTTCAGCCATGCTCAAACTCTAAACATAGCCTTAGTTTTGTTTAGGGACGTGGTCTGGCTTCATTCCAGCCATTTGTATGTTGTTTATACAAATTCATCCTCAGAAAATCCTCTCTGTAATTACAATGGATATTTAAAGCATCTCAGAAAAACGTTTACTGTACATTTTCTCCTGTTGGCCACCACACTCAAGGTAAATAAACTAAATCCCTGAGTAATCTCTCTGCAGGTAGTCTGTTTAACACTGGGTAATATCCACTGACAAACTATAGAAAAAGTCAGTTAGTTACTAGCAAGACTGTTCTTGTTTATTTTTACATAGTGGATACCTTAGCATGACATGTGATGTTTGGATATATGCTGGTACACAGAATTCCAGAACAATGTCCAATTCCAGAACAATGTCTGGTTCTAGAACGATGTCCAGTTCCTTTCTCTCATTTGACTTGTTGCAGCTCCTCTTTACCTTATCTCTGTTCACTTGTTTACCATTGTTTACCATGTGAATCTTTCTCCAGAAATAGGGGTCTCGTTCGGGTATACCAAAAGCAGACATTTGTAAACTCTGGTTAAAGGCAAAGAGACACAACAGTTTCATTACTCACTTATTAATTAATTTCAACTTCAAGTTCAATTTCCCAAGTAACCTTATTGTATATAACCCATCTCTGTTAGAAAGTGAAACTGGCTTCTTTATTGACTTCTTCAGCCAAGTTCCTTAGGAGCAAACAAAGAAATTATTAAACTTTTCACCACTTCCCACCACTAGAGGGCATAGTCACCAAAGAAGTGCAAATAACAACAACGGATTCCCATTTTACTGCCTACCGGAGGCTATTTATGAAAAAAGGATTTCCAAGAACTTTAAAGAAACCTCTTTACAATGTTCCAAAAACCTTTCACAAAGTCTCAATATATTCCCAATATAACACATAAGCCACTTGTTCCACAATATGTAAGACTCCGGATGATTAAAACCATTTGACTACCAAAAATCGTGTACAGAAGACTCAGTTGGCCACTGTTGAAGCACTGTGAGGACTGGTTAACCTCACAGGTAGATCCAGCAGGCGTGGGCCCGAGACGCGAGGTGGATACAGAGAGCTGATCTAGCCCTACTCCAACCACGATGATGGTGTGAGAAGTGCCCGGTCTTCCTTCATCATCAGAGAAATGATGGAGGGTTGAATGCGAATGCGCAAAATACCGTTTTGTTCCTGACCATGAAGATATCGCCCTGGAGATCAGCCATAAACATCCACTGAGGTGTACAGGAAACAGAGTTAGCTCTGAGAGAAAATGAAAAAAATAAATAACGTATATACATAAAGTGAAGCAATACATTATAAAACTAATAGAAATTTTAAGTGGGTTGACATGCCCAGTGAAACAGATCTATAGTCTACTAATGCACTGCAGCAGATCACAATGCTTCTCTCATATCAGAACTCCACCACCCCAACATGCCTACAGAGACAGAGAAACTCCGAGATGGAGGGAAAAGACAGACATGGAAAAACATGTGCGTAGCTTACTGACATCTACATGGAGCTAGAAGACATGTCTCTCACACACATCCGCAATTTTCTCCAGAGCATCAAAAGCACTAAGAAGTGCATTGCCTGTACAATTCACCATGGGAGGATCAGTTCCCTCTTCACACACAAAAAAGACTCTTGAAAGGACTTGAGATAAATCTCTCACATTCAATTATTCAGACGCTTTCAATTTCATATGTGCTTCAAAACATCAAATCATCTATAGTAGGTTAGTGACAATTTTTCATTTTAAGATCTGCTTGCCAGAACTTTTTTACATATTCCTACTTTCATGTTACATATTCATAGTTTCATATTACATATTCATAGTTTCATATTACATATTCATAGTTTCATATTCATACTTTCTTGATACAGATCGAGTCTTTCAAATGACTGGGAAATAAGCAGCATTCCAATAATATGAACAGGAATCCCTCACAATCTAATGCATATCTAGCTAATTGTTTAAAATCGAATGCATATCATTCAGTCTTATTCATTTATTTTCTGAGATGTATTCGTTCTAATCTCTGTTCTTTACTCTGGTATGCTTTCAGAATCCACTCCATTCCTTATTCTGGCTCTTTGTACTTGTCACTCTAGTTCGGCAGGAATCATTTTGCCTCTGAGAGAAATGAAACCAGTAACAATAGCAACATCACCCTCACCATCATCACCATCATCATCGTCGTCGTCGTCAACGACAGCAACAACCACAACAGCAGGGCATGGGAGGATTTCAAACAGCAAGATGTCTCTGGTGGCTAGTTAACACACAGCCTGTCATGTAGGTTATAATAGGATATTAAATAGCATGAACCAAATGCAGTTCATAATACCACAAGATAATTAACATATCCTGATAAACTGGTGGTCCCTGCCTTTGGTTAGATGGAATTACATTAATATTCTTGGTACCAGCTCCCAGAATTGCTTCTGCATTGGACACTGAGTAATGACCCTATAGAGAAAAAAGAAACTCAGCAAATTAAGATTTCAGGGCATCTAGAAGCAAATCCGGTCTATATGAATTATTTACATGGTGAATGGAAAAGCCTGGATGTCATGTAAAAGATGTAAGACACTCAAAAAAAAAAATCAGTCCAAAAATAATGTAATATCATACACAACTTAAGTAATGGTAATATACTATTGAGAATACAACACTGATACTGTTCGTCTTCTCTTTCTCTCTCACCATACATGCACACTTAGCAGTGTCTATGCAGTACGTGTGGATGTCTGCTACCTCTGGGGAAGTGAACAGATCCAGTGTGGCCATGGCACAGAGAACAGTGATGATATGGTGCCACGTTATGGACATAAATACTGCTGAGACACCCACATAGTCAACAACAAAAACGTCAAACAGTTTTCAAGAATAAACCCTATTTCTGTAGCTGGGATAGGATGCTTGTTAGCTCCTCATCTATCAAATTTGACTGAAATTTGACTGCTACTCAACTAAGGAAATTGAAATCCCTCTCTCTTAAATTCAGCTCTCGTATTTTTAAATACAACTCCAATATTATTATTTTTAAATACAACTCCAATATTACCCTTAATGTCAGTTGAGATAAAGCTTGTGTTCTACTTAATAAGAGATTACATTTCTGCACTTTTTTATATAACTTTACAATTCAAACAAAAAATCACTTAGGCACCACATTGCATCATTTACTTGTTAAGATATAGTACCTTTAAAGAGGAGGGAATTCATGGCTTAAGTGTAGTGCAGTGAAAACAGACCGACTGGAGATGAAGATGGTGTCTCCCCCTACTTCCCATCTGACCAAGTCAGCCAGTTATATCAAGACCACCTCCCCCACCAGCACCACCACTGGAGCTGCTTCAGGCAAAGACCTGCCCGCAGAGAACAGATCACAGGACATGAGCCAGCACTTCACTTATGCAAAGAAGCACACAAGTCACCACTTGCAATCGGTTCCCCTGTTTCAAAATTAATAATGGCAGAGAGATTTAAATGGGAATAGCACAAACACATCATGAATTTAAATGAAGTGCGCCCTGGTATGTAAAATGAATCAAACATCAACATTTATGTTGTTATAATTTGACAGACACTCTTATGCCAAGTGACTTACATATATTTATCAGAATATATAAAAACACTCCGTATACAGCACTGGGATCGCTGTGAATCATGACCTTGGTGATACATGGACCATGCAGCTATTCCTCTTCCCTAAAACCACAGGCCTGACCAAATGACATTAAACATGGCACAGTCAAAGGATGCCACATTTGCTACAAGTCAGTTTGTGAAATTTCTGCAATTCTAATTCTGCCCTGGTTGACTGTAAGGGCTCTTATTGTGAAATGGAAGCAACTAGGATCAACCGCCTCCCAGCCACAACGTGGTAGACCAT
The DNA here is from genome assembly GCA_028565775.1 of Sternarchorhynchus goeldii. NCBI lineage: Eukaryota > Metazoa > Chordata > Actinopteri > Gymnotiformes > Apteronotidae > Sternarchorhynchus > Sternarchorhynchus goeldii. The sequence continues at coordinate 11,335,076 of JAOXYF010000008.1, forward strand.
GCAAATTCAGGCTCTCCAAAGACCATGTGAAAAGCCTTCCCAGAAGAGCTGCAAAAGGAGATTGGATGTTCTATATGACTGCCATGGTTTTTGAATGGGATGTACAATAAGCTCTTATAGGTGTGATGGCCAGGTTTCCATATCTTTTTGGTCACATAGCGCCTCTGAGTGGAGGGTATGTGTCTGAGCTGGTCTGACTGGGTGTTGATGTTGAGTTGTTACAGAGTGCGCTGTCATTCCAGATCTGGTTATATGTCACATGGTGTCTGTAGTGATGAAGAATGTTTGAGTCATTCTGTCCTTCCTCTCTCAGCTCCCGACCCAATGTTTTTTTCAGCTGGTCTGGACTGTGGTATTTACACACCTGACTCCCACACAAAAAAGATTAAAATGTGGAGAATTATACTGCACAAAGAGAAAGATGAATATAGGTATCATTGCAAACGCCAATCCATCTCAGTATGAGCTTTGCTATTCGATGTCATCATCTTTTTTCAAACCCCAGTATGGCTTTGCAGTCCTGAACTTGAAGCCAAATCTTGCATTCTTGACTGGCTCTTTAAATGCTCATCACCTTCTTGCCAGCAGCCTTCAATATAGCTCCTTCATGATAAGCACGAAGCACTGAGAATGCTTTCTAGTGTTTGCTGATCTGGCACTGGGTACCTGAGAACAGAGATAGTGTCTGGACGGGCCTGACAGAAAGGGCATCACAATAAATTAATTTGCAAAACTGTTTACTGCAAGCCTTCTCTCTTCTCTAATGTTAATGACTCAGATGAATCCAACTTAATTGTGTGTGTGTGATCGACTAGAATAAATACACAGAGAACTGTTAATTATTAGTAATATCCATTGTCATTAAACTAACACTCGATCACTTGTTCTTGCTTAAAAGAACGTAATAAACAGAATGGCGGTGATCTGGTTTTTCGCAAACAAAACGGCATTTCAGATATAGCGAATCTGCGAATGACATGTTTATTGCAAAAGAAAAAAAATACGTAATTACACTACATCGTCGTGATTGCTTGTACATACTATACAAAAATATTTTCAAATGGTGATCGAAATTTTGCATTATGACAGCAGACCAAGTCTACCTCTGCAACAACTATAAATGATTCCCATCCTGCGTAATTTTTCACCGTATCAGGCGCACAATATCACTTACAGACGTATGCATGTGACACTGTAGAGGTTCAGTTTCATTTAACGTGTGATTACAGTAAGTGTTTTGAATTGTCACATTTTCGTTGTCAAAATAAGTGCCTTCCGCAATAAAAAAAAGCCATCTAAAATAACGTGTTTCATACTTTCACTTTGACAACTGAGTGAACTGAGTAAACTCTTCTATATATGGTTGTTTTCCAACTATAAACCGCCCAGCTAACAGAGGATTTAAATGGCTTAGGTACGCTAATGCTCCACTCATCTAAAGGCAAGAGATAAACTACTTTTACCCGATTTAGCGCCTAAAACCTGATTGGCCAGCAGAGGGCCATCTCTCTACCCTACAACATAGAAATCTGAACGAGGGGGGCAAAACAGAAAAAAAAACTGTTCTCTTTAAACTGATGAGCATATTAAAAATCGACATACTGGTCTAATCAAGGCCAAAATATGGAATATGGATGTGACATTTAGATCCTTTCCACCAGTCGTTGAAGCAAACCATTGCTGGGGTTCATCTAAACTATTTCCTACGTGCCATGGATGGAGAAGAAGAGAAGCAGGAAGTTTTACAGTGTTGTACAGATATCAATGGGAAAGTAGAGGGTTATAAAACATGCTGGGACATCATATGTATAATAATAGTACAACCTTAGCACTGATATTTAGTTTGCAGTAACCCACACACTAGAAATCTGTAATTTTGTTTTGAAACTCCCAATCGGGATTTAACAATTAAGTATGAATAAATGAATGTATGAATGAATGAATGAATACCTCAACTGTATTATGTCTTTAGACATGCATCAGAGAAAATGAGGAAAATTTCATATAGCTGGTTATTCCATCAACATAAGTGCACATGATCTGTATTATGTTTTTTTTTAAGTAAAAAAAAAAAATATCAGGAAGAACGGATAGCATCCATAGCTGCGTTCAAGAGAAAGCTTGTGTGAATACTTCAGTGTCCAGCATTCTTTGTACATTTCAAAGCGCTTTATTTTTCTGAAGTATAATTATCATGAATTGGTGATGTAATACTATAGAGTCAGTTTTATCTGAAAAAGAGTTTCCCATTTTTTCATTACTCAGTCCTTTAAGCTGGATAATTTGCTGTGCCCTGTGGCTGAATCTGACTTCCTCAGCAGTTTGAAGTGACATTGTAGTGGGGAAAAAGAGACAAAGAGATTCAGAGGAGAAATGTTAATAGTCTTAAGTGTGAAAAAGCACAGACATCATGAAGATGGATGACACATTTCTAATTCACTAATTAATTAAACAGAAAAAGACACAGCTATATTAACTAAACATACACCCTCACAACAATCAGTTCATTGCAACACTTAATTTTTTGAAAGTCCATGACTAAGCACACTGCATTCTGGGAGTTCCTGCCACTCTTATCTCTGATCTCCCAATTGGCCTACTCCTTAATGTTGTGACCTTAACATCCATTAAGGGTCTTAATATATATATATATAGTGGCATGGTAAGTAAACAAATAAGTTTACAAATAAGTAAACAAAGAACTAAATAAAATCAACAACAGTCAGGAATATATATATATATATAGTGGCATGGTAAGTAAACAAATAAGTTTACAAATAAGTAAACAAAGAACTAAATAAAATCAACAACAGTCAGGAAGTTCCATATTGCAACCAAGTGTAGGGTGGTTTCTACGCAGAACCCGATTTTTATCTACAAAATCTACAAATTTACTGCTTTGGGGGAATATTAATGCATAATCTACATAATCTTCTATCCAGAGATAGAATGCAATAATTATATTATACATAATTTACACAGAATGTAATAATTATGTTATAACTACATGCACTCTACAATGTGAAACGATTGGAGTGCACTGCAGGACCTAGCTGGTGTTCACATCAACCAAAATAGCTTTAACGTAGGCCTATCTACTTACTGGGTATTCACGACTACGTTCAGACAGCCATTTACCCAATTTAAACCAGGTTGATTTCAATCAAGTGCTAACTATTTAGATACAGGGCAGGATTCTCCTTGCAAGCAGTTTTTATAATACATGCATACATTTATCCGACTATTCAGATCTAACACTTTCGTATATACGATTATTCTACTCTACGTTTACGGATAAGCACGACAAACATAGCTAGAAGATTCTATCTTGATTGAAAACTGCTGCAAACTGGTATCCTTCTCTCGCAACCAGATTTGCTTCCCTCGCATCAGTAAGCTAGCTAACAATCGTGTTTTTTCTCTAGGCAAATTCATTTACTTCATTGGATCACAGCTCAGCCGCGCAGCGACGTCCGTTCTGCTGGTTGGTCACACAACGCGCCTGTGAGATCAACTGCGACTTAAAGCATTGGTCGTTTTTCCCCCCACGCATCTGACCGATCTCGTTTGACAAGCGTTCAGGGTGTGCGTTCTGACCCGATTGGCTAATACAGCAGTCCGTCAAACATGTACTTGCAGGGGATTGGTTGTTAATAACAAGCGCGTGACAGTCATAGTCGTACCTGTCTAGCTGTGAGAGGCTGAAGGCTCTTCCTGATGCACTGTGTCATCCCGCCCTACCCCCCCTCCCCCCGAAGGAACTAGTGTGCTGAGCGATACAAGCCGGCTAGCATGCCGCTCAATCATATTATTGGCTTCAAATAAATAACAGTAGACGTACAGAATTTCTGTGCTGGGATAGTGGTTAATCGTAAAAAGAAAGACGCTGACGTAGTAAAGAGGTGGCTCGAACGGTGCGCGGTTGTGGGAAGCTCTTCCTGACCAATTCCAGCGCGGCTCACGCAGAACATGGCGGAGCACCACACTGCCTCCGAATGCAAGCACAAAGCAAGTCCGAATGCTGGTGGCTCGCTGTCGGGCAACGGTCGACCCAACACCGCGGCTGGATGTGCTAGTGGAGGCCTCTCCGGTGGATTGACGCAGCCTGCGGGATGGCAGTCTCTTCTGTCATTTACCATTCTCTTCCTGGCATGGCTAGCAGGGTTCAGCTCAAGGCTTTTCGCAGTTATTCGATTCGAGAGCATCATCCATGAGTTTGACCCTTGGTAAGTAAAGGCTGCCTGGCTAGCTAGCTTGCTAATAATGTTGATGCCGTTTTAAAATGCGTATAGATAGCTCGCCTTTTTTAAGTTCATGCATATTTGTTAACTGAACACCATGCAAACTAACCATGATAGTAAAATCAACTGAGGAACTTGGAACATAATTTCACACACATGCCTCAAAGCTAGCTAGCCAGCTAGCTAGTTAGGTGACAGTACGTGAACTGGTATCTTCCTTCTTAACGAGAACACAGACCAGTTTATGTGGGTACGTTATGCTTAGCTACATAGCTATCCCAGCTAAGCTTTTGCAGTATTGTTTTCACACAATGCATGCATGCCAATATGGACAGTAGTTAACTATATAACCGTGCATCTTGATGGTAGGCACTTGTTTCGGAAGCTGTAGCTAGCGATCCGAGATTTATTTGGCATTTAATTTGATGATTTATTCACGAAATGCGTAATATTAACAATTAAAATAAAAATCTAGTTCGCTGTTTATGTAATGGATGCTCTTTCAGGCAATTGGGAAGTTGCCTAACGGCTGCTTAATACAAGCTCAGTGGAAAAGGCTACTGCACGTGCGCATCTTGGAGCTCGATAACTAGCGTTAAGTATGTAGTTAAAAGAGCTAACATGATTTATAACGTGCATTATCGTAGCACATGTAATGTCCTATAATATGTAACGTCATTTACAGTGTACGTTATCAACGCCGGAAGGCGTTAACAAAATAGTTTTGTTTCAGGACTCGGCAAATAAAACCGTAACCCAAGCAACTAGATTTTCGGGTTATTTTGTAAAGTGTGCAGCAACACCTGGGCAGCACAATTCTTCTAACACGTTTTTTTCCATGCATTATTATTAAATATGATTGTTGAGATGTTTTTGTTCTTCTGTATAACAATACGAAATATAGAAATATGAATGTGAGCAATTTCTACTTTTAGTGTGATGAATATTTATTTTTATTTATATTAGTTGATAAGGAATGAAGGGATCCAGCAAGTGAAAGGATCAGGACGCAAGGTTTGCATATAATGTTGCATATTTTTACGTGTAACATAGATCCTGTCTGTAGACACAATAGTTAGTATAGTTAGTAACCACATCAAACCAGTCAGGTTTAGGAGAGAGAATGAATACACATTATAGGGTAACACTTAGTGATGCATCTTCCTTTTACAAACATAAGTCAAGTCCATACATACATAAATAGGTATTTATGTCCAGAATAAGCTCTGGAAAAAGAGGGGGGGGGTCATATCAAAAACAAGGAAGTGTTTCTTGGGAAACACATTTGTTGTTTTCCCTTCATATATTTGTGCAGTTTGTGTAAAAGGTAACCCACAACTGATTTCTACTTGCATTCACGTATACCAGATAAACACCATGAGAAAATCCTCACAAACACTGACACATGAACAAGTAATGCAACATTCCCAGTCTTTCTGAGAATTTAGATCTGGGACTTTATCTCTTCTCCATGTTTTAGTAGTGGCATTTTTTTTGTTTGTTTTCGTGCTCTTTTTTATGAATATGCATAACTTGCATGGAGAATATTTGTAGTAATTAATCATATACAATCATTTTGAATTGAGAAGGGCACCTTTTGGAGTGACATGGCAGTCATGTTTGTACACTCTTAGCCTTGGGGAATATCAGTATTGCCAGTTTTCTCAGCAATTAAATTTACTTTAGAGTATGAGGTCTTCGATTATTTTCAAAATAAATAGATTTTCAGGAACTCTTGTAGGGTCTCTGTTTTTTTAAAAACAACCACATAAGTCCATGTATAGAGAATATAATGGTAGCCGTGTGTAGCATGCTAAACGGCTCTCTTTGCTTGTGGTACGTTTGTGAGTAACCTGTATGTATGCATATTTTTAATATATTTTTTAATATTTTAATATGTGGCAACTCTAAGCCTTTATTATTTCCTGTACTATAATGGATTCCCTTGCAATACAAGCAGTGTTCGTAAATAAGAAGTTACTAAGACAAACAAAATGTAGGTGAGTTCGAAGCCTTCCTATTCCAGTGCGTTTTGGTGTGAATAGTTTGTATCGTGGCATTTGATGGAATAGAGCAGTAACCGTTTTTTTGATGCTAATAAGTGATGGTTACTCTCATGGTTACGTCGGCAGTATCTACGTAGTGGCAGATGCTGAGTCATAATACTGTGCTGTGACTTTTGAACGTTCAGCAAATTGGACTATGGCATGTCACAGGGTTAACTTTATGACTTCATTGAAACGTACCTTTTAATGAAACACTGTAAAAATATACTGGGAATGATGTTACAGGCATGTTCCTCTGCACACAGGTCTGGTTAATTTAATGATGCACAGTAAATTTAAGTAGCCCGTAGATTTGCTTTCGCACTTATTTTGTTCTTAAAATCAAATTATTTTTTTTTTTTTGTAGTTTGTTTAGAGATGGTTGTTACTGTAGAAATCGAGACTGAGACCACTGTTCTAGTGTGAACTGTTACAACTCTTAAATGAAACGCGTTGCTGTTGAAATGTCATGTCTGGGACTAGATGTCTTGGATTGCTCAGAATG